>VYZT01005955.1:47624-83975 GCA_013400735.1 Pomatostomus ruficeps
TTTTTTGTTCTAAAGTAAATTTTGTTTTAATTGGCAGCTAATGGAAAAGACTGTTCCTTGTTTTTAAAGAGAGGCAGGAAAATGTAGGGCTGGTTTCAGTCTGCTGTAATTGCAACACAACAATCATTTGTCAGACCTGCAGGGAAGCAAGGATGAAATGGTAGCTTGCAATACCAGTGTGTGTGCCACAGATGCTACCCAGGGATTCAGGTTAATTACATACCAGGCATGCTTAGGGACCACCCATGTAAAACAGCTGGCAGGATGGAGGCTTAAAATTGCTCCCTGCTGGTTCTACCATTGCACGCTGCCCTCTTCAATTCAGTATGAATCTCATCATCTGGGCTAATTTACTTCAGCCAGGATGAGTAACTTACATTCACTTATCTCCACTCTCCGAGACTTGCTGGCTTTGGAACTGCTCCACTCCCTTCCCTACCTATTGCTGCAATTGTCTGAACCTAAAGAGTTTATTGATGTGTATGGGTAAAGCTTTCCAAGAGCCATAAACATCACTGCAAAAGCCAAAGGAAACAGGTATTAATTTATAAGAAAAATTAGTAACAAAGACCCTCTCTACTGTGTGAGCTCATCTACCTAGGATGTGATTCATTGTTTCATTCCGTGTTCTAATGCTGTTATACAAATATTCTTTACTTGTCTTTGCTGTGACACAATCATCTGAGATGCCCCTGAGATCATCTTGTTATGTTTGTCTTAACTCTGCATTTCTAGACTCTTCTGGCTTTTACCTGAACCATGACAGTACTTAAGGATAGGTAGGACTTTGTGCTCTGAAAATAAATGACATATTATGAGCACTAGTATGACCATAGGTGATAAGAGAGTAATGTGATATATTTGTAGTAATTCTTCTCACCCAGATCATGAATTAGGTTTAGTTTCTTATGTCACTCCATAATAATAAATTAAAATGGTGATGAAATGTTATTGGCTTTAGAGATATCAGCTGAAAATGACCATCATTCCTGGGATAATTTTATTATAAAATGGTTGTCCTCATATTGCTATACAGTAAATATAATATTTCAAGACGGTGGTTATTACAGACTAGGTATTGTCAGGAAGACTTTCCTAAAGGATTTAGTAAATTGAGTGAGCAGTGCTAATGGAGGCATTGCATTGTTCTTGCTCTCCTTTTGCTTGTCTATGGAAAAGAGATTTGTTTCTAGATAGAGCCTGACAAACTGCCCACAAACAATGTGGACAATCAAGCAGGAGTCTCTAACAGTGAAAACACCATGCACACTTCCACTTTCACCCTTCCATTCTCTCACTGCAATGTCCTTTAAAGCAGAAGTTTGCTCCTCGACTTCAGTTTACTTTTCTACCTCAGTTGTTCAGCAGGGAGTCTGAGACCTAACTCTGGCCTCAATAACCAACATTCACATTACTGAAGACCTTACTCCAATACTTATATGTAGTTTGAGTAACTGCTGGCACTTGAAACTCAACCCACAGCCCACAGAAACCACAGGAGAGACTGTCACTGATTACGGTAGGTTATGGAATAGGCACTTAAGCACTGCTGTGTGCACTAGCTCCTTGCACGTGGGAGCATGTGTATGTACACTGGCAGAAATTTGAAGGTGAAAGGAAGATATCCTGAAGTTCTGGTGTATTTTAACTCATACCAATAACATATTGTCCTTAAGCATATTAAAAGGTAATGCTGATAAAGAATTGTCATTTAACAGCAAAATGGTGATAAAAATAAATTTAGAAACTGGACATAGTTGAGGAATATGAGAGACCTCCAGCAAGGAGGGCTGAGGGAAATTAATTCCATGTTCAATGACTAAAATGAGAGATTGAATCATGCAAAACTTCCGAAATCTCACCTCTGCCTACAGGACGTAGAGCTCCGTTTGGGAGGATGAGTTGTGACACTCACTGCTGAGAGCCAAAGGAATGTAAGACACATCTACTTGCATTTTAAAAGGACGTTGGCCATTGTCCACTAGGAGTTACCATCGTAGCTCTGTTTCTGCCCAAGTCTTTTTTGAGCTAATCATGCAGGGGCCATGCAGGTTCAGAGCATTGTCTTGAGCTCCTGTGCACTACAAAGGAAGGCAGCCCATGGGAGGAGTGATTCTGGGAGGACCAGTTAAAGCCAAGGTTGCACAGTAGCTCACAACAGTGAAACACAAGCCATCAACCACATTCAAGTATGCTACTGGGAGGAATGGGAGAGTTTATACCTATACCTGTTATAACTCCTTCATCCCTCATTCCTGGCATCTGACCACAGCCCGCCTTGTGCTTTTCATGAAATCAAGACACGATATTACTAGTCTATTCCATTTATGTGTCTAAATGTCTATATATAAATATGTACAGTATATATAGTCCACTAGTGAATTATAATAATAGCAATAGAAAGAGTTCTAATGGGGTAGAAGCATGACCACCCTGCATTGCAATCACAGTCCTACCTAGCCTAGCACCCAGACTCTCATGGTGGCAAACAATGCATTTTACATACTGGAATCCAGTAATGAAGGACTTGAGCTAACTTGGCCTGAACTCTAGGCTATATAAGATTTTGTCTCCCTTCTGAGAACATTATGATAACCAAGTTTTGATCCCAACTTCTGTGGCTAGCAACAGGCTCCGCAACATAACCCCTATGCTGTGAAAAATAGTTCTTATTGCCCTTTTGAATTTTTTACCTTTAAATATCACTGATCATTCCCATTTTTTTTTGTCATTCAAATGGTACAGCCAGTTCCTGACAATTTCCTTAAATGTATTTTAGCTATATTTGAGGATACGGTTTTATGTTGAATCTCTAATAACCAATCTCACACTTTTCATAGCAAAATAATCCATGGAGCAGGGACTCTTGAGAGCACAAAATGAGCATTACTCTGAATGCATCTGAATACACCAGCTTTAAGAGAGAAGCTCATTCTTTGCAACCCAGACGTGCATTTTAAGTTGGTTACTCTGTAGTGGATTAGAGCCAATAGTCAAAGCATTTTGCTACTAGGTGGCCTCTAGCCAGGTGGGTAGAAAATCTTCCTGAGAGATGAAGTAAAAATGCTGAGTTTGTTCAGTCTAAGAGAGAGAGGTTGTGCTAAGGTCTTCTTCCTCAGCATATGCCTTACTGGAATGCAACTAGTGAACGTGGGAGGTAGCAGGCATTTGAAAACATATGTAATGCTGAGTCCTTTCTTGATGCACAGCTCAGCTCCCTGATGTCTACACAACAGATCTGAAAAAACTATATGAAAGAACATCACTGAATTTATTTATTTATTTACTTTTTATTTTTTAAAAGTCCATTTATATTTTGTATGGCTTTTCATACTTTCAGACTCTGACAGCAGTGCTCTGTAAATGAGCATTCAGACCAGGCCATACACTGAATTTAGGTGTAGTTCTGGGCATACCCAAACCAGGAGTTTTAGATGTCTGAAGACCATTCATGTCAAATGAAAAGCATCTGCAAAGCATTGGTGCCCCCAGGAATGAACAGGGACCAGGAGGTGCCCAGGTCCTTTTTTCATAGTTGCATAATTCCAGTTTGTCACAGACTCATCACTTCAGCACCTACCACAACCTCCAGTGTCATCTTACAGCACCTAAATCTCCACTGCTTTACAAGCTGCTGTCAGGAATTTAGTACCTTAAGGCTGACTTCAACACCTTTCTTTTATGTTTTATGTTTTTTCCAGTTTTATAGCCATTACACAACTGCAGTAAATGGCAACAAATCAAGTGAATGACTTAAAGCACTGCAGAAAAAAATCCCTTGTCTGCCTGTGCTGCACTCTCAAAAAGAGTTAAGTGCTTATTAGAGTAATAAGTAATATTTTGACCTGCAGAACAGCATGCTTTCTTCTTTTTTTTGTTGACTGTTTAATATATACAAAATAAATTTCTCTCCTGTAAGCTCTTTTTGATGAGGCAATGCTTATAAAGAGCACCTGATTTCAGACTCCAGCGATTCCAGGTGCAGCTCACACTTGTCTCAGTGCTGTCAACAGATCCTTGGGGAGCCCCGTTTTCTGCACCATGAAAATAATTAACCCCCCCAGTTTTGCCTGTTCAGGGCATGTCATTATTTGGTTATGCAAAGCCTGGTTACTTCAGTTTTGATGTCAATGAGCTTCAAATCAGGCTTTAAGATAAGATGGACCCACAGCCTTGTGATGAAAGAGTCAATCAGGCATGTTTTTGTTTTCCCTTGGGTTTGCCCTTGGGTCAGCCAGTGAACTCACAAGCTCTTTTGTAGCTTATATTTTTTTCAAAGTCCTGGATATAGCATATATCCACCCACAATAGACCCAAGAATTCCAAAGAAAATCCCTGAAGAATACCTGAGAACAATCAGATGATTGCAACTTGCTGTTTTTGCAAATGTAAGTCATTGTCAGACAATTGCAATCTACTTAATCGCTAGAAAATTGAGTTTATCACAGTGTTAGTGTAGTCTTCATTCCTCCCATGAAGAACTTTTCAATGTTTCACATATATATTTGCACACGTGCACAGCCACATAAATTAATTTTTAAAAGACTATATAATGTAAAAAAGATTTATATTCTGTCATCAACTCCTACTTTCCCACCAGTGGCACAAATTAATCAAATTAATCCTAAATAGGAAACACTAGACACAAGATAATTATTGTAGCCAAGAAAATAAAAACATATAGTTGGTGTGAATCATAGATACAGACTGGAAAATTTTTCACCTCAGCCTGTCAGAGAACACAGAAAACTTTTTTTAAAGTCTGATTTCATTCTTCCCTCTAGACCTTGAGTCTTCATTTCATATTTGTTTACAAGTAATTGTTTTTCACATTTACAAGAGGGACACAGTGACCACCATTGACATCATGTGAACCTGTTGGACTGTTTCTAGCCTAAGTGCGTGCCTGTAAAATAAAGCTGGGGCCCAAGAGAATGGGTAATTGTGCTGTTGTTAATAACTTTAACCAGATGATTTAATGTGCTAGAAAGTTGGGGGCTTCTGTCTGAGGAAAAACCTTGCTTCCTCACTTCTGAGGACCAGAATGCATGGGTATTGGAAGGTACCTGAAATGACAAGGCTGGGTAGCCACAGGCATTCTTCTTAATTCTCTTTTTCATCTGTAAGCCTTTTTCTGGTACAGAAAAGAGCTTGTTTCCTTCTCCCCTCTAGGCAAAAATCAAAGCATTCCACTTTATTTTAATGGATAGTTTATTTGTCTCAAGTTTTCTTGGAGGACTTTCAAGATGTTTACTATTTGAGAGGGAGAAGTGTACAAGGGAGTGAAACAAGGTAAAAAGAGGGGGGGGGGTGTAAAAAACCCAAATTCTAGTGACATTTAAAAGGAACAGCTTAGTGTAAGTGCTCCTTTATCTGCACCGTTCTTCCTTGACCCAGTCACGGGTCTCCCTTGACCTGACTTTTCAAAGTCAGGTCCAACATTTCAGCTGTGCAGTTCTTATGACCTTTAGCTGAATCATTCTCCTAAGATACTTTGAAGACTTAGACAATGCTATTTGTTTGAACTGTGGAAATATTGATATCTTCAATCTTTAAAAAAATGTTGATAATTCAGAACTAGGCTTTGGCTATCAAATATGACTTTGTGTACTGCATTAAGGCTACGTGTCCTTTTTTATGAAAGTCAATAGCATATGTTCTCCCAATTGTGTCTATTAGTTTCATTCATTTGCCAAAAAAAAAATCCTGAAAATGTCGCTGAAGAAATATCATCATTTTCTTGTTCTTTTATGATCTGTTTGTTCACCTGATCAAAAATTGACTACTAGTGTAAAACTTCTCTTTGTTTTTTTGATGACACCTCTACACATCACTGGCTAAATCAATCCTCCAGGAAGGCAGATGTGCACTTTGAGATCATCGCACAGTTTTCCTACTCCTGATGGCCTCTGTCTGCCCATGAGGAATGAAAACCACAGTCCAGCCCCTGTGCCCAGGGGCTGAAGCAGTGGTGCACTGAAAGCAGCTGCCCTCGGGGTTTGCAGTGCTGGGCTGGTATAAAGGAGAGACTCCTGGACCCAGAATCTGGTTTATAATGCATCAACACAAACAATTGCCAAATTATAATGTCAGCTAACACCCACAGCAGTGCATTTTGCTGACTGTACAGAATTCATCAGTAAACTGTCACCTCCAACCAGTGT
The DNA here is from genome assembly GCA_013400735.1 of Pomatostomus ruficeps. Taxonomy (NCBI): domain Eukaryota; kingdom Metazoa; phylum Chordata; class Aves; order Passeriformes; family Timaliidae; genus Pomatostomus; species Pomatostomus ruficeps. The sequence goes on from VYZT01005955.1 coordinate 53,789, forward strand.
CTATGTTGCAGCATATTGTGTAGCATGCCTGCATTTCCATCAAAACTAGGTTTTTAAATGGAAAAATTAACATAAGGAATTCATATTTCAGGTTGGTCCTTCTACATCTCTTTACCTCTCTCTGACAGATGATATGTGGTCACTTGTAAAGCATCAGTTTTAAGGCATACTCTGTTCCTTTTTTATGTAGAATAGGGGCCCAAGGTAAGGGACTGATTTGTTACCATCACTCACTGTTATCAAGACAAGCAGCATCTTAAACTGAGCACAGGTGTAAAACACAGTAGATATTGTGAGATAATTAAGTTGAAGCTCTTCTATTCATTCCGGTTAGTGCTTTAGTTCAGTACTGAGCTTTAATAAAGTTAGCCATGAAACTGAGTTCTATTTAAGTTTATTGGGCCATATTAAATAATTTAGAAATCCACAGATTTCTACCTCAATTATAATGGATATTATAGGATAAAATTACTATTTATTGACTGCTCTTATAATTATGTCTCTCTATTGATTTTTTTACTGTCCAGATTATTAACAATGTGTTGAAACTCATAAAAGGATTCATATGTCTGGTTATGACAGCGTTACATTCATTCCCTGCTAAAGACCAGGCTGTCTATAAACACATCTACCTGCCTAGGTGCAGAGCACTATGAGTTCATGCTGTCTCTGCTCTAAGTCAACAAGAGGTAAATCAATACCGAAGCTGTTTTGACACCTCCTCATGAAATTTTCCTGGAGTTAATATATCCTACCTCTTTGAATAGACATATCTTGACAAGAGCAGACAGAGCCTGTATGTGTGTGTGTGCTAATCTTGGCAGGAACACTGAACACCCATATACTGATGAACTCCAGACACTTGTTCCCTTCTACACAGAATTTATTGCAAATGTTGTGCTTCTTTAAGCACATCAACGGTGCTTTGAACAGTTTTTCTTAACAGTTGCCACTTCATTGATAACCTTCTTAAGAAGGAAGAAAAACAAAATCAAAGATTAAAAAAATATGAAACCAAATAAAAATATCAAAATTTCCCTCTCTAGGTTGCCTCTGGCTGGACTTAAAATTCCATTACTGACATTATCTGTTAATCAGTTAATCTTCGATCTCCTGAGGGAGGCTGAAGATCCAAATTCTTTTCTAGATACATTAAAGGAAAACTAAATTAGGCAGTATAAAGGATACTCCAATAATCACATTAACTAAGGAGGAACAGATAATTTTTTAAAAGAGTATAAAAGATGTCTGAAAGATTAAAACTGGAATTCAGATTAGAATTATCTGTGATAAATAAGAATTTTTTAGTCAACAAATACTTGAAAGGAAATGGAACATGATGTTCCATTTACAAGTCAGAACATAAAACAATTCTCCTACGGTTTTTGCAGGACAAGAAGATACACATCCCCAAGAAATACCATATCAAACTTGGCTCTTTGACTCACTGTGGAAGAGTAGGATGTTTCTGGGGTGCTTGTCCAAAAATCAGCAGAAGAAGAGAACAGAGAATGCATCTTTGGATATGTCCTCACTGCGGAATCTGTCAGTGGAGAGAGATTTCTCTGTTTGTAACCTTATAGGTGGAGGCTTCAATCAGGTGAGCCACAGCTCAGGAGAAAAGGAGTTGGCTTTGGTCCATGCAATCTCTTTAAAACATTTTGTTTAGCTGATTCAGACCTGGGTTAGAGAAAATATGTACCCATGATGATGATGTCACGGGGTGACGTTGAAGCACTGACACCAAAGGCAGGGTATGAGTTGTTGTTTCCTTACTGGAGTCACACCTGTGGTTGAAAACAACACGAATGCAGTCATGTGGCAGAGACTGCAGAAACAGTAGACAGATTTCTTTCCTACAAAAAGTTGAGAGACTTGGGAAATGTTTATGAAAAGTGAAGTGAAATGAGCTAAAGATGAGTCATTAATATCAGCTGTCCTACAGGCATTCTGGAACCCATAGGTAGAGATGGTGAAAGGATATGGTCACATATATTTGGGACTTGTCTTTCCTCCCTGAGGACTGCAGATCTTATGGTGGCTTTTCCCTCGGATCAGCATTTCTTAGGAAGCAGGAGCAGATTTATCAGTGACTGTGCCAGTGCTTGCTTTTCCTTTATGTAAGCTTCCTTCAACATCCAATCTGTCTTCGGGCAGCTGCTGAGGAGGGTTTCTTATTCTGCAAACTGTTTAGCAGAAAAATCCTCCCCTGATACTGAGAGACAAGCTTCCAAGTTCTCTGTATATGTCAAAGATTCAAAGCAGAGTGACAATGAAAAGAATTTTTACTGAAATTGAAAAACATTAAAGCTATAAATGTTACTTTTAAAATGCATTTTTCCTAAACCAGTGCTTGTACATTTGTATAGCAATCTTTTTGGTATTTTTCTTCTATGACTTGGCTAGTTAAAATAAAATTATAACATGAGTTATTGGTATCTTACTATGTCATTTTTATCATACTACTTTTGAAAACTTCAGATTTTTCTTAATTATCCTACTAATGCTATTTTTTTTTCTGCTCAAAGTCAAAAGCGAGGGAAAATTAAACTGAAAAAACCCCTAGCTCTACTGTGAGAACTTCAAAAGTTAATCATCCCAATGTTGTTTTTTAACTTACCCATGTAAGTTAAACATGAGTTAAATATGGAGGACAAATGAATATGGAGCCAAACTCAGTGATGCTTGATGGCAGAAGTATCTGCAAGCTTTGCTGCTGATAAAAGAAAGATAAATGTAGTCTTTAGATCTATATAAATCCAGAAAGAAAACAGTCAGCTCCTAGCCCTGATAAGAAATAAAACACCAGTGCCAACAGCAGTAACAAGGCAACAGGCACCACCAAGACAGCCAGAGATAGGCTGGCAGGCAGAAGTAAGAAAGAAATTATACAGACCTGACTGCAGTGACAGGATAAGAGTTTGAAGTCTTCCAGCTTTGTGCAAATGGGCCAAGATCTGTCTGCTCACTCCTGGGGGAGTCCCTGCCCCACCAGGGGCTGTAGAGCCATGTGGGAGCTCTCAGCCAGCCTCCTTCTCTGGGATCTCCCTTCTGCTGCTCCATTGCTGCTCGGGGCCTCCAGGGTGTGTTCCATGGAAAACCCAACACCAGTATGCACAGAGCACCCCATGTGATGTGTCCTCTTTTCCAGAGAATGGGCAACAAATTACATGGGAAGGTATTCAAGTTCTGTGAGGGCATCAGGTAGTCTGATCGGATCTGACCCGTCAGGCCAGGTTCCCAGCTTCCTAAAAGTTTATGATGGAAACGAGAAACAAAGGAAACATCCATCAGAATAGGACAGGTTACATCTCATGGAGAAGTCACTTGCAAGAGCAGCATGTGACTTTTTGGGACAGATAAATGGGTACAGCCTATGCAGCTGACAAGTTTCCAAAGAGGACCATCATCCATTCCAGTAAAAAGGTATTGCTATAAGCTGCAAGAATGACACTGTAAAAGACACTCCTGGTAGCCCACTGCTATAGCAGCGGGTTTGTTTGCTAATGACCAGTATCACTTGCCAACCCAGTCTTTCCAGCCAGGAGTCACTCTTCTACCTAACAAATGACTTCCAGCTGCCCTTTGAAAAGCCACTGTTCCCAGGTGTTGCATGGGAACACAGGTATTTAGAAATTAGTCTAGACCTCAATGGAATGTGAGAAGCTCTATAAATAGAGCTTAAGATACTCTATTAAAGGTGGGAATCTTTTGACATGCTAAATCTGACTTTGTCCCTGTAAATTATGAACTAAAAATAAAACTGTGACTTTGTTTTCTAAGTTCTTTTTTTTGTTTATTTCAGGCAGGTTTTCAAGACAGAAAAGTAATGCCACAGAAAATGAGAAGGATGTCAACAAAGCAGTCTCTGCCTCAGTTATCAGGTCAATACCAATAGTATATGTTGGAGAACAGATGAAGCACATATCATTGTTACATGGATTGCTAGTAACACCAGTCCCTTCTAACAGCAACCTTCAGATTTTTTCCTGCTAGAAAAAAGTGGCAGAAGAAGAAGTGATTTGGCTGTCATATAATGGGAGTTAAACAGATAGAAAATTAAATTTTCTTCTCTTTCCTGACTAAACTTAATTTATAATAGAAGCAGGGAGCAAGGAGAGCATATAGTCTGTCCCTGTAAGCATCTCAGTGTTAGATACTGAAAAACTCTAATTTGTAGTTCTTTTATGATATGCAGGTTGAATCCCTTTCCTCCAGACTTTTCTGGTATACAAAGTTGTATTGGAAAGCAGTGAGGAAAGCACTTATTTCTGCCATCCTGTCTTAAAAAGATATTCACAGAGAAAAAATGAATGCTTGCCATCATGAATCATAGAATGTCGCTCAGTTTTATAACATAAAATGCAGTAATTTCATAATAAGAGTATTTAATAAGAGTATTTATTTGCTGCATTTCAGAAATATATGGTTGATGAAATAAAAAAATAACCCTGTTTTTCCCCCCCACTAGAGTAACAAGTAGGTAGAGTACCCAAAGAAAAATAAAGTATCCTAGTTTGGTAATGCTCCCACTCTTCCCCAAAGGGGTTATATATGGATCAATGTGTTTTCAAGCAAATAATTTTTAATAAATGACCTCCCCTGGCAATTAATTACTATTCACAGATGAGTGTGTCTCTAAGATGGCAGCCCAGGCGGCCCAGGGTGCAGAAATCCTACACAACTCATTGGCTAATGCTCAAGTACATTACAGTAATATATTTGCCAGGCTTTTAGAGTAGGAATGTTCATGCAACTTGTTTAAAATGTTTCTCTTCTCTTTGGAGATGGTCAATAGCCTGGAGATGTTTCGTTTCAGCATCATCCCTAGTGTAAGCTACAGGCTGTAATGCCATGAAGCCTGTAGTAAATTTCTGGCCCTGATTCCTATCAGCAGCTGGGTCTGATTAAAGTACTCTAATAATTGTGTAACCTGTCCTCACTTTTCCTTTGGCAGTGAACCCCACTTCTGTAGCATTGAGGATATGTTGGAAGACCAGTGTATTACCCAAGGAAGAACTTGTGGAGCAGGTCTTTCATTAGCAGGCTGTGCTAACCTTGGCCATCCTTAGTGTCAGCATGCAAAGGACATAGGTTAGCCACAATTTGAGTCTTGTGGTACTCCAAATGCTGCACACCCTCCATTAACAAATGTGCAAAGACACCAAATACTAATGTTTCACAAATTATGAGCACACTTAAGGAATTGCAGTCTTCCTAGGAGGTTCCTGAAATATGCTGTGAGGGGTATTACATGACTGAGCTTAAATAATAAAGCATATTTTAAGTATACATGATTCCCTTTTTTCTAAAGATCATGCATTAAACTGGCAATTTTGTTCGTTATGCATATTAAGTCATAGCATAAATTATTTCTTGCTCCTCTGACTCCTAATTGCCTGTTTTTTCTTTTTTTCTCTTTTTGTTTTTGGCTGTTCCCTGTGTGCCACGGGGAGGATGCAGTGATTGAAACCCCTAACCTGGCAGGGTGTGGGAGTGTGCAGGCTGCGGCGTTCCCAGCTCCATTCACCATGTGTCCTGGCTCCCCAGGGGGGCCAGGGGAGCCTCGTGCCCCTGCAAGGGGATGCGACTCCCCAGCTGTCACTGTGCGCTCGATTGTCACAACAGCTCACAGCAGATTAGGGGAAGTGCCTCTGACTGGCATGTTGAGAAAACTGGTTGACATCAGCACAGTCAGCTAGGTAGACCCAAACCTGCTCCCTCCCCAGCGGTATCCTTGGTTTGATGAATGAATGGTGTTAGCAATTAAAAGCAAAGCAGACAATGAGCCTAGTGAATCCTTTACAATCCAATTTCAACTTTCGGTGAGAGCTAATAAAGAGTAAGCAAGAAACTGAGATAAACCGGGTTGATAAGAAGCAGAGCTTGTATAACTCCCTGGCTTCATTTGCACAAGTCCTAGAAATGTGTCTGTGGGTAACCACCAGGCTAAGATTTATTTGTTTGCTCAACTTGATTAATAATTTTGCACTTTTGACTTGGTTTAGTGTTTTCTTTACATTTATTCAGATATTTGAACCAGATAAACTAGCAAAAGATAGCTTAAAAGGCATTAAATAGGCAAATATACAAACACACCCTCCCATATCTGCCTTGGGTTTTCATGTGAATGACGCATGTCAACCTGATCAAGGCATAGGGATGCAATGATTTGCTCTTTGTGAAATTGTTCACAGCCATGTTTGTGTGAAAGGTTGTTCAAGTAAATTAGTTTCAGTTAATAGCACTATGGAAATATAGGTAAAGTGCTAAACAGACAGGTGGATCCAGTCAGCCTTTTGTGTATTTTTACCAAATCTCTGGAAAGGGTCAGGGGATCACATTTCCCCCTCCAGCAGTAAAAGCCACAGAACTCCTCTCGGTGGCTTTGGGACACCAGTTCTTATGTCTCACAGAGGGCAGGGTGTGATCCTGCCTTGAATTAATTTCTTGGGGGTGCAGTTCACGTGGGGGCCAGCAAGTAGTAGTTAGAAAAAAAAGTCCTTAGTACTTCAGTCTAACTGGTGTATTTTGAGTGCCTGTGCCCAAAGGCTTGTCTGCTTTTCTAGAAACTACCTTTCCCTGAAAAACTTGCCTGTCTTAAAACTATAGATCTACAGTGTTATTCCTCCTGCTGTGTAGATGACAGGGTTTATCCATATAAAAGAGGTGTTCAGTGAAATGGAGCACAGAATTTGAAACCACGGCTTGGGGTTATACACAATTAAGGGTGGATGGTATAAACATCATACAGAACCTCCTTGCACCATTTTTATGTATTTTAAGGTGAGCTGATAAAGAAAACAAGAGTCCTTGCTAGGCCTGGTGGATGGGCACCCTGCCCCTCCACTCTGAGCACGCTCACGGACCTGAATCAGCCTTCACTCCTGTCACTTCCACCCACAGAAAAAGTGTTAGTCTTGGTGTCAGCAGATTTTGTATCCAATAATTGAAGTCTCTGGGGATTTAAAATCAATTCCTGGCTCCAAGTCCAGCAGTATTCTGTATCAGCAGAACTGTGTAACTACACTCTGATTACAGTGGTTATAGTACAAGTTAGTTAACTGCTACCAAAATGAGGGGGTGGAAAGGAAGACAAGCATTTCATCTTTTAAGTCATCCTGCTCTTTGTTTCTGTCAGTGTTCTGCCCTGCTGGGAAAAAAAAAAGAAAAAGAAAAAGAAAAAAAGCAAAAAACAAAAACAAAAAAAAATCCCAACCAAAAACCAAACCAAACCAAACCAAACAAAAAAAAACAAACAAAAGAAAAAACAAACAAACAAACAAACAAAAAACCCCAAAAAACCCCAAAACAAAATCCACAGATGTTAATGTGCCTGGGCAGGATGAAGAGGAAAACCACAAAGCTGTGCAGCATAACAGGGTCCAGATCCAGAGATTCATCAAGCTGTCGTTGTTTATCCAGGAGCTTTTTTTTTTTCCTGTGGTTTTGTTTTTTTTTTTTATTTCAGTGAAAATAATTCCAGCTAGACTAAAACAAAAAGATGGTTGCCAATAATTGACGTTTTCCAGAGGGAGATTACTTGATGTTTTAAGTTATACCTGTCAAGTCCTGCCTAAAGACTGTGGTTTTCTAAAAATTCCTGCATATCTTTCTTCTAAGTGTGAAGGAAATGTCTCTCTGGTTGTCACCAACATGCCAATATGGGACAGTCACTCCTGCAGGAATGCATCTCCAAGTGAACTGCAAGCAGCCTTTTATGCTAGAGCATGGCAGAGGCATTGGCTGGGGAAGATAAGTAGGCTGCATTGAGGACAGCAGCAACAAAACACTTTGCAATTTAGCCCTCCTGGATGAAAACTAAAAATATTATTCATATCCTTCATATTAAATTATATGAAAAACCTGCAACCCCTGCAGTTCCCCACACTGACAGACCTTCAGAGGGACAGGGGATGCTGCCCCAGATCACTGACAACTGGAATGGTAGCTGGTAGCAACCCCCTTCTGGGGGCTGTGTGCTGATTCCATCCAACTGGAGATCTCACATCTGTCTCTGCAAACAAATATTCATGGTTTCATGCTAGTGGATGTTTCTCATTTGCTGTACACAACCCTGTGAAAGATTTGTCAAGGTGAGAGAGCAACATTAATGTGTGAAGAATGATGAGCATCTTGTAAAGTCAGAACTGCAGCATTTAATGAAATAAACCTATTGATAATTATAAATAAACCCAAAAATTTTAAATTCACTTTAAATTTGGGAGATTGTAATATATTATGTGGAAGTCCAGAAGAACTCTGTTGTGGCAGAACTCCATCTTTTTCACTACACATTTTGTACTTTAGTTGCAAGATAAGATATGGCAGGTATCTGTTATTTAAATGGAGTTATTATTCTCCAACTCATCTGAGAAATTAATTTTGGGAATCAAAATAAAGACAAAATATTCTACATGTAATTACAATATACTCAGAATATACACTAAATTGTTCATTTACATGTTTGATGAAATATTTTTCTTTTGAAACTGTTTTCAAACCTTGAGAGAAGTCATTGGGAAATGTGCAATTGCAGCCTTCACTGTGACTGTTATACACCCATAGCATATTCAAAATATATTCCAATCTTCTTTGCTATAACCTATCTAAAATTTATGCAAAGTTCAGGACTGGAGCTGAACCCTCACTAGTCCAGGATAAACTGTCAGAGCCCTGTTGAGGGATTTGACCAAGCAGTTCCAATTAATATCATACTAAATCCCTATGCACAGCTTTAAAAATTGAGCCCTGAAGGACTAACCTGTTTGCCTACATTCTTTATTATTATTGTTACATCAACAGGATTTGTAGAAATAGGTAACATCAGTTCATCACTGCCACCACCTGGTTAAACTCTCAAACTCTATATTCACGAATACAGGTATCAGAAGGGTGGTGAGGGGTAAAAACAAAGAACAAGCAAATCTTGGGGGTAATCGCCCTTAGCCAGTGCTTTAATCTGGAATGGAAATGTAAAGACCCAGACAATAGCTTCCAGACTGCCTACACTGAAAAGATAAGACCAAACCTCCAGAGATGTAGGTGGCTTGGGTTGGCTTTTCTTTTCCCCCAAGTGATTGATTGATTGATTGATTGATTGTGGGTGTTTTATAAAGAGTAAACTGACAGAGGCTAGTTGAGGTAAACCTGGCTCGACAATAATAGATAATAATAAGAGAATAATATTATCCTTCAGATCCTGGTTGGCCCACTAAACCACTCAATACAGTGTCACTGGGACTGATCTTCATTGCTCTGTGTGATGATAAGCATTTGCCTTCCTAAGCAAGATGCTTAGGACTAAACAGGTAGCTGATGATCTGTCCCTTATTTCCACTCCTCCCTCTCTTCCTGATACACAGATAAATGGCTTTGGGCCATTTCTCTCCCAGGAACACTTTTAACTCCTCTTAAATCTTTAGTCCTGTTTCACAATGTCACCTTTTTAATCCTGCACCAATTCAGTCCTTGCCCCAGCTAGAGATCTGCCTGTGGTTAATCAGCCAGCGCCAGGAAGTCCCGAGTGCCAGTGGGATTTCGTGGCACCCATCACAGCACAGGAGCTGGCACGTGGCAGAGTAACACACAAAGGAGTGTATCCCAAAACTTCAGCACTTACTACTTCCATTAATGTTGCCATGTTCTTCAAGTGTGTGGTGTTTTTGTGTTTAGCAGGGAATTCCTAGGGCAAATGGGAAGAATCTGCATCAATGCTGACTGAGAACTGGATATTAGCTTTTGGGCTGAGTTCTCTGAAGAAGGATGCTTTGCTTCAGGCCATTTCTGCTGTTCAAGGACTAACACATTTCATGAAATTTTAATAATTGTTATAAAAAATATACCACACTTTTAGGTCACTGGTTTCTTCCTGGTGGAAAACTGCAATGCAAGATTTTCTGTAAACTACTGGTTAGAATGAAAGTCAATATAAATGAAATAAATTAGGAACAATAATCTGAACAGTGGGAAAGTGGCTAAAGTCACTGTTTTGTTGATGGTTTTATTCCAAACCACCCCCCACCCCTTCCCTTAGCTTGGCACCTTTTATATAACTTACATTATCACAACTGTCTTTGTGCCAGGAGGAGTGAAGTACTCTCCTGTTCCAAGCTTCTGCTACTTTAGATAAGCCAGCAATAATTATTTCTGAGTGAAGCAAAATTAACCCTCACAATGGAGCCTGAGTCCATAGCTGTATTCCAATTTGGAAGTCATTTGTCTTGGGATACAAAGGCCCCAATTCCCCATAGTGCCAAACTGGGTTCTTACAGACTTAAGAGTTATACTGGCAAAACAAAAATCTTAAACCTGCTATTATAAATCTGTCATCATTGTTTTATTGCAACTCCACTGTGAGAATTATGCATTGGAAATAAAGCATAGATTAAGCTTATTTCCCCATTTATTTCCAAAGTAGAGTCGCAGTTGTCTTGTACCTTTACAGTAACAGGGGCTACATCTGAGTCAGGATTTTTTGTGTGCCTGCTTTGATACATACAGCCCAAAGCTTAAATAAGACACAGCAGAGAATCAGACAAAGAAAATAAAGGAAGAAATTACAGGTGAAAAAGGAAGGGTGAAAGGATTACAGGGTAAAAAAGGGTGAAAGAAAAGGATGAGATGAAAAGCATAAGAGACAAAGCGGAGGGTACTAAATGACCTCTTGAAGTCCCTGTTTCCTACAATTTTGTAGCAGATAATAGAAGGTCTTGTTTTAGCAAACTCCATTTCCAACTACACATTTTCCTTGCCTGTATATGGAGACAGTTAATGCTTCTATTTTGATGGGAAAAGTGCAGCACAGCAGCAATAAGGAATACAAAGTGTGTTCTCTAGCTTTAGGTCAACACAGGGGAATGACAGAAGCTGTCATTTAAAAGTAACATTTGCAGAATCCCTATGAAATTATAAAAAACAGACAAAATAACAGAAAAGGGAAAATAACAGACAACTCTGAATAAAAATAAATAATTGTCGTTTCTGTGCTTTAAAGTGTTTTATGACAGTTACATAAGCCAGCATATAGTACAATATATTTGTCTCAGAGTGAAAAAGCATGGTACCTGTGAAGAAAGTGTCATGGTACACCTATCTTCATATTCCATAATCTGTTAGCAAGTGCAGCTCTGCTGGCTGATAAGAAGCAGCATTTCTGCTGACCACTCCCACTGAGGAATTCAGTAAAGCCATGGTGACAAGCAAAAGTATAACTCTTCTGTATTAGCACAAAGATGTTCAGACAGCTAATAATCCTGAATATGGCATGCCAACCTGTGGAAAGCTGGACATCTGCTGAAGGTGTGTTTGAAAACACAGCATAGCCACACCTACCTAATTCTTCACACTCATGAAGAGGTCACATTATCCTGCTCCTGTGAAATCTCACATTCTCCCTTTCCCAGTTATCTGCGGGTGTGCAATTAGAAGTGAAGTAGGCAGACAGATGTTGAGCAAGCACTGAGACGTCACCATTCATCATCAGCCAGCAGATACCGAACTTGGCTGACTACCCCAGCTTAGTCAGATAGTTTGGCACACTGTCTCTCAGCACTGGGTTTTCACTCAGGACCTTAAATTGTACTAAGAGTTCACTCTGTAAATCATGTAGAATGGGGGGATGGGATTGGCTTCACTTTTTGCCATCAAGCAAAGTTATAAGAATTTCAGACCTTTTACAAATAGTGTTGCTGCTCTGTTTAAGTGTCACCTTTCATCTCTAGATAGCATCACTGTCTATTCAAAAGAGAAAAGGGCATTTGGCCAGCTATTAAATTGAATTCCTTTCCTCCATCCTGCATGTGCTCAGTCTTGCATACAAAGCATGAAAAGCAAAACCAAAGGTCTAATAGATGGGACCATAAGGAGCTTCACATGCCATCTCTGAGTAAAACATCAAACGAAGACTTCCGGGAGCTCAGAAACATGTCATCATATGTGGTATTTCTCTTGTCGGCAGCAAATCTGTCTCTAATGCACAGCACACTTAGCAAATCAAGAATGCTTCAGGCCAAATTTTGGTAAAAGCTAAAGCTTTGCCTCCCACAGGTTTTATATCTGCAGCTGCTGAAGCAAACATTTCTACCTCCCCTCCCTCACTGAAGGAGATTGTGTTTCAGAGCATTGTTTTCTGTAGACACTTATTAACCCTGTTGAATTTAGAGCGGGGCATTGCAGTCAATATCTATTGATTAGCAGTGCTGCAGTAATCCTTAGGCCTTGGTCATTTTGGTCTGTTGACTGGGACTTGGTACACAGCAGTGCCCTTTTCAGCAGACATTGATATGCATGTAAGGATGTGGGAGAGGCAGGAGGGAAGGTTAGCGTGAAGTCAAGTGTTTATACATTACAGGAAATTCCTGGTGAGGTGATGGCAGCTTTTATCATAGCCTGACAGAGTCCAGGGTTTAAATCATACAAGTGTGCATCAAATCAAAAACCTTCTCAAAACTATGTCAGAAAACAGAATCCATTATTCAGTGATTGCAAACAATAATAAGCTTTGCCTGGGTAGAAAAAGAATAAAATAATTCTTCCAAGCTGATCTCCTCCAATTAACAGTAATATGATAGAGTTTCACAGATCATTTGTTTTCTCTCTTTGCTCATCCTTTCTGCTCAGAACTGAATGTGTATTGACCTAGCACCTATTTCCAATAGGGAACTATCCTCTCCAAAGCACATCTCTGGCACTGCAGCCAAGCTACAAAGGCACCTATTTATTCAGAGTAGAGCTTAACATTTTTTTGACATCTGTTCATTTTATTCTTCTGCTAGCTTTCATTCAGCTTTGCCTTCAGTCTCTGATTTACAAGCAGGGATGGTGTACATTGGGAAGAACCTAGAGTATCCTTTTTGCAGCTGCCCACCACATTTTCTCTCCAATTCAAGATACCTGCATAGTGGACACCAAAATAGAACTTCCACACAATAAAAAAGAAACTGCAATGGCTTTTTTATTTTATATTCTGGTCTGAAAACAATGGCTATTCAGAACTGGTGATTCAGGAGCTGTCTTTTTGGTATATGAGCATTGACCTCCAAGAGAGGTATAAGGTAGACAGCTGAGGACAGAATTAACTCCAAATAAGTTTTGAACCCTCATAAATAAGAACCCTTTGAAAATCAAAAGTGTATAAAAATACAGATTTTGGTCCTTGCATTTTTAAGAAAAATGCATTTAAAGACTTTCTCCTAGAATAGCTTGAAATACTGGAGATATATATGCTTGTATATTAGTAATATGCAATTGTGTCTGTGTATTTTTTCCCAAATTTCATAAGATCAGTCCAGTGGATGGCTGTAGTTGAATGCCAGAGAAAATTAATAAGGACTTTGATTATGCAATTGATTTCCTGGTGACAGGATGTGACTGGAACAATCTATCTGCCAGGGCATCATAATTTTTGTTCATATTGAATTAAAGTACTGCTATAATTCTGAAACAAGTCATTTGACCTTCATGTTTCTGTCATCCACTCCTCTCTCTATCTTTTCCTGTGTCTGAAGAGAGCTTACTACACACACTACCTGGAAAGGAAACAGTCTTGGGAAAAATAGCATCTGAACATCATCTAACTACAGATTTCCTTCCTGTGGACTACACAGAAACTAGGTTTCCCACCTGATCAGTTACTAGTCCAAGGTACCAGTTACTGACATCTCCCCAGCCAGACTTTGTACAATGATCACGGTCCTCTGGGCCTGACTGCTCAGTCAGTTTTCAGCCCACCTTGCTGACCACCCACCAAAACCATACCTCGTCAGCTTTCCTGTAAGGATGCTACGGACACAGCATTGGAAATCTTGTTAAAGTGAAGGTAAACGGCACCCACTGCTCTCCCAGCCTCCACCAAGCTACCCATCACCTCATTGCATAAGGTTATCAGGTCATTCAGCATGACCTCTTGTAAAGCAGGCTGCTGTGAGAGAATACTTCCACCTCACCTGAGTAATAGTAAGAGTATAGGCTAATGACAGAGTGAATCACAAACACAGGCACACAAACACCTGCAAACAGCTTATATGTGCATATGTACTCAATGTGCACTTTTGCTGCAGCTAAATATAATTATATTCATTGTACTCTGGGAGTCATAGTCTGGTATGTTTAGGGTATGATCCAAGAATAATGTTTGTTTTCTGTGAGGTAGTGTATGCCTTACTGGAGGAGCCCTCATTGACAGCTCATGGACTTAGGGCCTTCATATAGTACACAGGGAAAAAAACCCCAACACTTAGAGTATAAGAAAGAAAGAGAAACAAGAACATAAGAACACAATAAATGTGCTATTAAGTAACATAATGGCTCATCTGGTATAATATTCATTCAATAGCAGTAGGGCATTATATTTAAGGACAGCACATGAGCCTGGCTATATTGTGTTCTCCGTTCCTCTCATATTTCCCCAGCATCTCAAAATGCTCTATTTACGGAAATTAGAGCATGCAACCTTTCTTAGTTCTTTTAGCATCCATGTCAGAACCTGCTGTCCATAAATCTGTCTAAATCCTCCTTGGCCCTACCATTACTATCTGTCTTAAAACCTCCTGTAGCAACAAATTCCAAAACTTCTCTACCCACTGTGTAAAGACATATTCTCTTTTATCTGTTTTAAAGTGATTTTTTAGTTTTGTTGAGTGTTCCCTAACTCATGCAGTGAGAACTGAAGCAACAGTTAATTCAGATTGTCCATCACCTTTGTGTTCTTTAAACTTCTTTCATATCCCCATGCAGATTTCTTTCAGTTCCCCTTCCCAAGACAGCTGCTTCATTGTCTTGCCAATTTTTGCTGCCTCTCCCTGTGCCTTTTCTGAACTCCACCATATTCCTTTTGAGATGTAGTGGCCTCCATACCAAACCCAGACTCCCAAAAAATGTCTCCTCACCACTCCTTCCTCTTGCCAAGACTCCAGCCTTTTAGTTTATCATTTGTTTCAACCTTGGGCTGTACTTTTCCTATACTTTCCCTAGATCTTTGGGCCTTCCCAGATCACACAACTCAGTGCTTGATGAACTCCACAGTGAATGTTAAGGATCATGCAGCAAAACATCATAAGAATCATTTGTTGTTGCCTTACAGATCTGGAAGTTAGTGCAAACCACTACTCCATGACAATCCTTTGTGCTATCCCAGACCTTGCCTTCTATGGAAGATCATTGGAAATTACTTTTGCTTTTTCCATGAGAAATGTGAGTTGCCTCCTATATGTTCCAGAAATGCAAGCCATTAATCCCTGTGTGTGTTTGCATCTGTCTCTGTGAAGAAAGTAGAGAATATATTCAGAAATGGGTTGAAGCCATATGCACACCCCAGTGACTGACTAGACTCTTTTGTGTTTATTTGGCTCCTGTAAAGACTGGAGCTGAGTCACAGGGATAAAGCAGCTCTTACCTTGCCCTCATAACACACCCTGGGATTAGGGAAGTTGTCTGGAGGAGTAGAGGATTGTGCCTTCCCTGGGGACCACTCAACATGCACAACAGAGAATATTTTCCAGGCTGAAATGAACTAGAAAGGGAACTAGTGGTAAACAAGATGCCAATAGTAGTGCTAGAGTTAGGAAGACGGTGTGGGGAAAGAAGGTTCTGCAACACTTCCAGTCTAATTAGGTAGTGGGAGATGGTTGCTAAATCAAACAGGGCAAAGCGCTATAACTAACAGAATTTTGCATGTTTGGACTTGCAACCAGATGTCTGAGACTTTGTGGTGATTCTTCTGAAGCTGACTGCCTTTTCTAATACATGTTCCATTACTTTTGTGAAATAAGCACATGCAGTGAATTAGATTCAGATCTTTATTTCTTAGAGGTGTCAAGTAGATCTGCCTAGTACAAAGACATTCTGTTTGATTCTCTTGTTAAGTAGCATCACCTTGCTTTGGGGCTGGTTGCCTTGCCCCTGCTTTGTCACAAGCTTTTATGAGAAGAGAATACCCTTGATCTCCTAGCAGAGGAGGATCTCTCTATACTTGCTTCTGACTTCTTCTTGTGTGTGACTCCTGCATGGCAACCCAGCTGCTCAGATGGCCACTTGCTCCACGAACATAGTACCTGCAAGGTATAATACCTAATATCATCGTGGACTTACTTAAAAGTAAGAGAATTCATCATTACTTAAGGCTGGAATTTACTTCCTTATCATGAGATGATAAATGCAATGGATCATGCCTGATCTGTAATTCTCTCCTTGAGAAAATCAGAATAGTTTTGGACATTTTTGTCAGTTCCATTTGTGTGTGTTTTCTAACTCTCTTCCATGCATTCACCTCTCAGTAATCACTGGTAATCATCAGCAGGTAAGGAAGCAATAGAACTCATAGGAAATTATTGAAATTAAGTATATAGAAGAACTGAGAAATTAAAATACAAGTTCCATATATACATTTTGTATGTAATGTATTTTCCTCTTTCAGAATATGTCATGCTTTAGCTATTCAAGGTGAAGAGCGAAAAGCTAAGTGAGAAGGATTTTCCCACACTTCATACCTGCAGGATTCCTCTGCTATTTATCACCGACTGCTTCAAGGGACCATAGGTCTGATTCAGAATATAATTCCTGTGCACAGATAAACTGGAAGTTAAAAGCCAGATCTCGACATGCAGTCAACTCCTACACTTGCAGCAGTAATGTTTATTTTAGTACTTATAAATCTAGTCACAACATAGTTGCAGCTTATTGATGTATCTCACATCACTGTAGGAAAAGTTCACATCTGAAGAGTAGAAGGATGGAAACTTAGGCTTCAACTGTGCCAAATGTCTCAAATTCAATTTTCAGAAAGTCTTTCTCATCTTTATCTCCATCCATTGACACATCCAGAGTATGCAAGCATTTTATTGATTCCTCACTCAGCTATGCGAAGCTTTGCACTTTTCCCTACAAAACAAATGAATTCCAATGCATGCTCTCAGTTTATACACCACTAAGACTGCACCTGTTTCATGCTACATAGTAAGTACCACTGTGTGGAAAATCAGCACCTGACAACCAAACAGCAAGAGGCCTTTAGAACAACTATTATAGAAAAATCTTGCAGAAGTGAATTATTTTCACTCAAGTGAAAGAAATTAATTTTGTTTCACAGTAATAACATATTCAGGAGTTGCAAAGAAATCTATTCATGAACAAGTTTAAACTGCTCCCTATCAGTGGAAGTGGAAGAAGGCCAGAAACACAATAATCATTTTTAGTCACAAAAAATATATCACGCAGCTTGTAGTTAGAGAGTAAGCCAAACTCTCACTGCTCAGGGCTTTTCCTGCTGTCTCTTTTTCTCCAGATGTGAGGTTTTCTGGGCTTGGATTTGCTTTTTCAGATTTCTTTCAGCTGTTTTATTTGGTTTCTCTTTTCTTTGTACAGAATGGTGATAATCAGGAGGAGACATGACTTTATACTGGGGTAAGGGTAGGAATGGGGACCTGGAATAAAGTTAGTCCTTTTCTGTGATTTACATCAAACAGCAGTTTGCCTTTTTGTGAGTGTGAGTCTCAGCTAAGTGTAGTCCTGGGAAGAAGGAAAGATAGAGCTGGGTCAGAAGGTGGATGGTCAGTAGGCTTGCCTTTCCTCCTACTACTGGAGACTCAGGCAAGGAATTACTGCTTTAGGAAGGTCCATTCCCTTCTCCCTTATTCAGCCTTACCCAAAACATCATATAACCCATGTCAGACTGCAGCCATGGTAACTGGCCGATTTTTAGGCATCTGGTAGAAGGAAATAGTGCTTCAGACCCTTCTGCTTTAGGATGGAACGTACAGCAATGTTTTCTCCTGGGGCCAAGGTACAGTTGCACCAGGCAGTTTATGATCCAGGAGCTTCCCATTGATGATAACTACATCTCTAAGAGACAGCAAATTTATGTTCATACCTACACACCTCAAGTTTTAATTTCTATGATTTTATTTTTCTGCGCTTTACATGTCCTTAATTATTATGCCAACTTTGTCTTCATGAAAGTAAGAATTGTACATACAGCTACTAGTATTCATTAAGGGAACAGATGGCTTAGAGTATATATTAGCACTACTGGTGTAAATCCAGCCAACTGAATATAGATTGAAAGCTATTTACATCCAATACATTTTTAATGATTCCTGTATCAGTTTGATAATGATATCAGTTAATGAGCTGACTGAATACAGATCTAGTTCCTACCTCATAAATTTTTTACCCTCCTGTGCACTAATTGGCAAAGCTAACAGGTTGTCCTAAGAACCCTAACTGAATCTTGATTTTGTTGAGGTTAAAGAACTAGAAAAATCATGATGTATCAGGAGACTGAATAAAAGACAACAAGCCAGTAGGTGTGAGATTTTTTTCAATTTTTGCAAAGCTTTGGATACCGTCTGTCACAATATCCTTCTGGACAAAATCCAGCTAGACATGTGCACAGTATGGTAGGTGGTCAACTGGCTGGAAGAATGGACTAAAAGTGTTGCTGTATTGGGACAACATCAGTCTGACAGCCAGTCACTAGTGGTGTTCCCCAGGGCTCAATTTTAGGGCCAGTTCCTTATGACATTTTATCAAAAACCTGGCTAAAGGAGTTGTGTGCACACTATGCAAATTTGCTAACAACACTAAATTAAGAAGAGCTGTTGATTCCCTCAAGGATAGGGAGGCCTTACAGAGAGCTCTTGATGGATAGCTCAGGACAACTACTGATTATGTGAAATTTAACAAGAATTTACCATTCAGATTCTTCACTGACAGTGTAATCCTGGTTCCTGCACAGACAACTACACAGAAGAAATTTGAAAACTTCATCCTCTTAAATACACAAGTGAAAATTTGGAAAGAAGCAGAGGGAAGAAAGGAAGTATTTTAAATTATTCCTACTTTGTTTATGCCAAAGTATAATTTTCAATCCCCTGAAAAAAGGAGAGAAAAGTATCTTTCAAATCACTCAGGTGAGGTGATGCATTGAAGCACTGGGGGAACAAAGCCTGGCCTTGGTTTATGGAAGTTCCTTTGACAAAGACTCTGAACTGAAAGTAGGAGGCAACAAAAACAACCACGGGGAGGTCCCTGCTTCTGGATCCTTACACAATTGGTATTCCAGGAAATCCTGTATCAGTTTACCTTTAAAGATATTACATATCTTAATGCTTAAATTAGTGCCCAAGTTTTTTCCTCATTGAGACTTCCACCACACTATTCAGAAGCTGTTGATAATGCTCATTGCTAGTAAGTAACCATAAAGAAAGAACTGCAGTTTTACTTCTCAATTCAGCTGTGAGAAAGAAAAATTTTAAAAATATTTACTAAATGCTTCTATTCATTTGCAAAGATGGTATAAGAATGAACGTAGCCTTCAGGTGCACTCATCTTTACGAGAGAATATTTTTACTTCATGACAAAGATTTTGCCACACTTTATAATATCACATTATATAATCACATTATATTTCACATAATATAATATCACATATAACAGGTGATATTTGTAATATCTATTACATAATCACAAATCGAAATCTATACAGTTCAACACTAACATGACTTCTGAATCCTGGCATATCTATTCCCCTCCTAATAATTAACTATTTGACTCATTTAGTTTCATGAATATTTAGCTTTCTTGAAGGTCCATTTTTGCCTCTTTATTTTCATTATAATTACACATTCATCTTCCTATTGTTGTATTTATCTCTCATCCTGCTTGTGTACTACACATTTTTCTTTCCCCTATCCATACAATTTCACAAAACTTGTATATCTGTAAAATGTATATATTTGCATATATATATACAAAATATGAAAAATTTGGAATAAACAAACATAGGATTTTTCCTCTTTCCCAGAATACTCGATTGAGGGAGTATTGTTCCTCAATTTAATGATTATCTAATCAATCACCTAAACTCCTAAATTTTTAATCATCATTTCTACAGCTTCATTATTCGTTTAGATGTCTTTTGTATCTCCACTAAAACTCTTCCTTCTTGGCTTTTATATAATTTTAGGTTCTGGTCGATGATTTTGAGAAATATAAAATAAGAACCATGCCATAATTTCAGATAAACACTGAAAAATAAAAGAATGTCAATCTTTTTAGTATTTTTACATCAGCATAATATAAAATATTGAATTAAATATGGACCTTTTCCAACTTCAATATGTATTTTTAACCCCACCAGCCACACATTCTACAATCATTTACTGTTTTCTTTTCATCTTCAGCAGGCAGCATGCTTACTTATTGATAAAGCTGATCAGTACCTATATCAATTTGTTCCGAATTTTAGTACTGATACTTTAATAAAATAAAAAAGTGTTAACCAAGATGATATTGAGCAACAATTAAACAAAATGCCTTGTTTTTATATAACTGCCCTTTGCAAACTTTAGCTTTGGAATAGAAAGCCTAACCCTTTAATTACATGTCTATTATCGAGGGATACAAAAGTGTATATTAAATTAATGAAATGGATTACCTCAGTTACACAGTGGTTATTAACAGGAAGAGCTCCCAGTTTTCATATTATGTACATCAGTAACTTTAATTGCATTAGGCTGAGCTAGGAGAGCTATTTTAGGAGATACTTCAGCAGCACAACAATTTCTGCTGGCTTTTTGCCTGCTGTAGCTCAGTTTCTGAGGGTTCCCTCACAAATGCTAACTTATTATTTCTGTCAGTCATGCTTTAGCAAACACGGCCTCATTAAAACTACCCTAAAGTGACTTCAGTTTTGAGAACTCTCCCTTGATGTATCCACAAGACAACTGGTGCTGGAGGGCTGTTTCTCACATTTGGGTTAAGAGATAAGAGTGTCGCAGCATATAACTATACAAAAGACCAGTTTTGGGGCCAAGAGCAGTAAAAATGATGGACTGTGATTACATCAGGCTTTGTAGGACAGGATACAAAACTGCCTATGATATTAACAGTATGAAACAAATTAGCTTTTGAATTATGGTTTGCAAGCACTGATACACAAGTGTAAAATCAATTAGCTGTCAGCTGTTGGTTAATAGTGACGCAGTGACCTGCCCTGCTCCTGCTGGGAGTTGTGAGCCGAGGTTTCTAATGGGGAAGGCACAGTGGTTCTTTTGCTAATAACGTATTACATGCTGAAGTCACTTTATCAGAAGCTCCTGGAAACAGTAGGCAATATTCCTGAAAAAAGTGAATATTGGTGAGATCCCACACTGTTATGCACAAGTTTCTGATCTTGCGCTGAGGGGACCTGATGTAAAGGATTTCCCAGGGCTGGCTCTTAAGGATGAGGCAAATTTATCCACCATGTAACTTCAGGGAAGACACTTGTGTCTAGCTTAATCTGCCTGCACGCATGGACAGTGTCACTCCAATGACCCCACTGATCTGCTGCATTGCAACAATGGATGCCTCTAAGTTTAAGGTCATTTCCCTTACAAGTGAGTTAGGTAAAGCTCTCCACAGGTCAAGGTGTGTGGGAAGAACTAATGAAGGAGGTCTATGGGGACCGAACATGAGTTTTTACACTTCCTTATCCCAAAGGACCTGAGAGCATTCTAGGAAACATGCAAGGATTTAAAATACATTGAGAGATAGCAGCCTCAACTCAAATCTTGTAGCAAACCAGGGGTGTTTTCATACAATTCTGAGCAAGTGGAGATCCCTCTTAAGTGGTTAGACAAGTTGGTTGCCTCCATAAAACTTGTATTTTTGCCTAATGCAAATGTG
Organism: Pomatostomus ruficeps; assembly: GCA_013400735.1. Taxonomy (NCBI): domain Eukaryota; kingdom Metazoa; phylum Chordata; class Aves; order Passeriformes; family Timaliidae; genus Pomatostomus; species Pomatostomus ruficeps. The sequence continues at coordinate 75,455 of VYZT01005955.1, forward strand.
TGAGCTTCAACCCCAGGCACCGATTACACATTTTACCTTTTGCCACTGACCTAAACACATCAGAAAGAAAGGACTAAAATGGGACATAGCTTTAGAAACGGATGTTACTTTGGAAAAACTGCTGAAATTGCACCCAAAATCACAGAGGATGTAAGAACTCTATAGTTTGTTTTTATTTGGCTAGGTGGTTATACAGCCTTATTGTCATAGCATCTCAGTAAGTCAGAAGAATTAGTTTAGCCTCATAACCTTGTTGTTTAAATCATGTACAAATGAGGAACTTGAACTTGAAACTCGATTCCACAAAACACTGAAGAAGTCTACTGTGAGAAATGGGAAAGATTTAAGTGCTGAAGTAGGAAACTGCAGAAATGTTAACTCATCAGTAACTTTCAGCTCAATCTCTTTATTTTCCTTTTATTCTTCAATTAAAAGACAAGAGTCCTGTTACAGACTACATAAATGTCCTTCTGGGAATACTGAAAATATAAAGTATATATGTGTGTATGTAAATATATGTACACACACATATGTATGTGTATGTGAGAAAGTTATCTACATGCATTTATGGACAGTTATGTTTAATATAAAATACACTTTGTGATTTCTTCAATTATATAGAATGAAAAAAACAAAACAAACTAGAAAAAATCCATATCAGTACCTGCCACTGTAACCCTCCCTTTCTTCATATGTATCTATAGAGTCTGTTACAGAGGTAGCTCAGGGAGATCTGTGTGCAGGAGACAAGTACTGATCCATTTAGGAGGATGTCAGGATGGCATAATTTAAACAGTGATATCAAAGAAGGCAGATCTGGCATTGCTGAGTGTGCACAGATGATGGATGGTGCTTGGTGTGCATGGCTGCTCTGCAAAAGAGGAAGGACTGAACCAAAGGAGAAGGATGAGAGAACAAAGAGGTTGTGCTAAGGCATTGCCCCGAGGGGAAGGAATGGTGGGAGATGTCTGCCTAGGGATGGGGAAAGAAGATAAATGAGCACAAGCACACAGACAAAAAGAGATGTGAAAAGACTGAATGGGAGAAAAGGAGAAAAATGAGTAGGCTGAGTGGTGCCAGAAAAGTTGAACACCTTGGGGTGGCAAAACTTAGTGGAATCTGCCTAGAATATGAGAATCTCAGGAAGTACCAGTGTGATGGGTTGATCCTGAATGGATTCTGAGTGCCTACCAAAGTTGCTTTGTCACTCCCCTTCTGGGCTGGGAAGCCGGCATAGGCTCTGTTGGACATGGGGGAAGTTTCTGGATGCTTCCTACTGAAGTCACCCCCGTAGCTCCCCCCACTACCAAATCACACAAATCCAATCCATACCACCCCTTATGTCTGTTATTCAAATCTTTAAGAATTATCAATAAAATCCACATTCATCACACAATATTTACAGACTTCACTCACATCAACAAAAAAAAAAATAAAATTCCCAACCAAAATCACAAGAACATTATCATAATGAAGCAAAAGTGGACAGTTTACCTCAACACAATTTCAACAACAGAAATTCTCCACTATTATTCCACTTTTCACTCTCTAGTTGTGTTCAGTCCATGTTTTGCCTGTTACCTCTCCCAATTACTATCAATTATCTCAAATTCCTCAGGTCTCACATTGGCCAACAAAAAGGACTGTGGTGAATTGACCTTGTCTAGATGCCAGGTTCCCCCAAAGCTGGTCTACCAACTCCCTTTTCCCACAGGATAGGGAAGAAAATAAGATGGGAAAAAACCCTTGTGGATCAAGAAAAAAGCAGTTTAATAAAGCAAAAGCAAAGGACATGCATGGAAGCAAAGAAAAAGCAAAGATTCATTCTCTTCCCATCAAGAGGAGATGTCCATCTGCTTCCCAGGAAGCAGCACTTCAATACATGTAGCGGCTGCTCCCAAAGACAAACACAGAAACCCAGTAAAGAAAATGCTCTCTCCTCCTCTTCTCTTTTCTCTTAGATTTTATTGCTGAGCAGGCATCATATGGCATGGAATATCCCTGTAGTCAGTTTGAGTTAGCTGTCCTGGCTGTGTCCCCTCCTGAGATCTTGCCCACCCCCAGCCCACCAGAGGTGGGGTGTTGGAGAGACAGCACCAATGCAGCTCCAGCGCTGCTCAGAGACACCAAAGCACTGCTGGGATACCAGCACCTTTCCAGCTAGCAGTGCCAAACACAGCACTGCCATGGGGAAAATGACCTCCATCTTGCTAGACTCAGTACAACAACCAGGTTACTAGGATTCAAGAAAATTGTGGACACAAAACTGCTTTCCAATATAATCTTTGTATTGAGAACCTTTGTTAGCAATGCTTGTCACCACCGACAAACCAAGGACAACACGGCTTCTTGACTTTTTTTTTTTTAGTTCCCTAAAGGAGCTTAGGGATAATCTTCATGAAACAAGAAGAATCTTTCCATGACTGTATTTTTGTATCCTCAAACTTCAGTTTTTCTTTCTTGTTTTCCTGTCTGTCTTACTAGTAATTTCAAGTGACATTTAAAATAAATTAGAAGATGACTGCTGAACAATGCTTACAGGTATTTGAGGTGTTGCCATTGTCAGAAATGACAGCATGCAGACACATCAGGTTTGTTCAGAAACGGAGTTCTTCAATGTAAAAAATTATATGTGTTTTTAAGGTGCCAATTTTGGCAGCATTAAAGCAACACTAGCACCTTTTCTTACAACCTTTGGTAGAGGTCATATGAGGCCCCTGAAATTTATCACAACTTTTGATAATTCTTGTTGAATTTTTAAACTAAAGATAATCCACATGCAATCATTTCTGTTCAGTGGTAAAACTTATTTATTGATCCCTACTCCATCACCACTTCATCTTTGAGACTGAGCTGTCACTGGCTTCAGTAGGACCTGGGCTGCTCCCAAGCCTGGCCCATCCTTTGGTCCTGAAGACAGAGACCACACAGCCGGAGAGGTTTCTTCTAGAAACCTGGGCAACCTCATGAATGCTGCCTGTTAAGAAAAGTCTTTGGCTCAGGGTGATATCTGAACTGAAAGCAAATATCTTTTCACCATCTCGCAGGGTCAAAGCTGTGCCAAGATGCATGTTAACAATTAAATGGCAAGAAGGATCACAAGCCACTGCCTGGACCTTCATCTGGAGCCTTGCTTCTTGCTGGAGAAATAGCCCAAGTATTACTGTCTCGATTGACAGTATCCTTGCACACATCAGGGTATGGTTTGAATTTCTGTGGCAAGAACACAAAATCAAACCCAGAGCTTAGATTGCATCCAGCACATGGGGAAAATGGCACATTAGAAAAAAAACATTTTGTTTAATTTGAGCCAACGTCCTGTCATGTCTGTCAGCAATACCCTTCCAGGTGGTAGGTAGGAGGCCTGTAGCATTTATTTGAAAGGATTAGCCATTTTCCTACTACATTTCCTTTTCACATTTTACAATGTCTAAGGTTATACCTGAACTACAGCTAAGCACATAATTGCTTCTCCACTTGCTTACTATCTCTACTATACTTTGTAATGTATTTTGGGGTCCTTAGAGGATGAAAATTTCTATATAAAAGCTCCATATGTAAAACTCAGTTCATTTTGATAATACAGCCAAAGCCTGGAAAGAGTCACAGATAAATATCTTCTACATCTAATGCTTTCCCAGACTAATTTTTTTCCCCTCCCTGTTCGTTTCAGTAGATAGATGCTTACACAGCTTTACATTACTTAAAGGAGGAAATAAAACACATGTTGAGATCCCTACTCATCCTATGAATTGTGGTGTGTTTGATCCTTGAAGGTACAAAATATGTCCTCTGGGTTGTAGCAGTTTATTTTCATGCAGTATTTTCAGCAGTGTTTGCCTACACCAAAGTATTTGACACATTCACCAAACTTTTCTTTTTTGTTTCATTTACTAATGCTACAGGCAGAAAATGTTTTGGCAAATCAGAGTTACATGCAGAAAACCACTTATAACAAATGAGTCTGCACTGATCCTTCTATTTGTACATTTAAAATCCATGATCTACTGGAGAATACATACCATAAAAGGGTGTGTAGCAAGACACATTTCTCCACCATTGCCTTCCAGAAATACTGTTTATTTGACAGCGTGAACCCATGGCCTTGCCCATTTTTCAGAAGATCAGATACTGGACTGCTGCTGTCAAAAATATTTTTAATTTCTGTAAACTTGGCCTTCTCTTTACCTTGGTGTCCTATAAAACAGGACAGGTTGATTATTGCATCCATGTGCCTTCACTCTTCATTCACCCCATGCACACATCCACAGTTGGATGCAGACGTTGCTTTGGCTAATGATTGCTCTGAGCATGACTGTGCAGTCACAGAGGCTTTGCAAATCCATTCCCCCAAAACAATCAGTGTTTGGCTTCTTAGATTGACACAGCCACAGCTTTGAGAAGAGATTGTTACTGGGGCCCGAACAGCCTAAATTGGGAAATGTCCTTTTGTAAAGAAAAGCATGTTCAGTGATAATCATATTCTCATCTGATCAGGACAGGGCTATCACAATAGTGTGGCCCAAGAGTTAAAGAGCTTATTCCCTAAATCCCTTCATCCTTTCCAGAACTGTGAGACATTGACAGCAAGTCACTTAACTCTGTCCAGCCACAGCTGTGTGGGTTTTGCATAATTAATTATTTATACCAAGGCAGACACAGTAATTAACTTCCAGATGAATATGATATTCTGATCAGAAATGCTTTGCATTTTAGCCGTCCCTCAAGCAAGTAACTGTCAAAGCTGGACTGTTTGACAGAGTGGGTCCTGCCAAAACCCCTCCCAGACATCTGTTCTCAGACAAAAAGAACAGATTCTCAAAGCAGCGCTTGCAGACATTGCCTCGTTTCAGCAGGCAAAGAATAACCAATTCACAAATTCTGGCTAATTTTGTCTGATTTCAAGATAGTATGCCAAACCTTGCAAAAAGCCAGGACCTGTTTTTTCAATCATGGGCAACGATGCAAATTGAGTGTTTCCTCATGGAAATCAATGGCCCACACTGATGTCAGGCAGGTGCAGGTTGGGAATGAAGCCCAGGGGATTTAATATGAGGTGGGTTTGAAGACAGTGGGCAAATTTTTTTCTTTGTTTTGGTGAACAGAAAAGAACAATAATCATCAGCATTACAATAATGCCGAATGGCTTGCTTACTGTTACTGCTGTCTGCATCATAATAGTGATTCATTGGAGTATGAATTTTACACTGAGGCAAATTTATGCTGATTTTTTTCCTATTTCTCCTTTCTAGCAGAAATTTGTATTAATCACTAAGGATTGTGGTTAAACATTCAAAAACAAAGATAGGAATCGACACCCTGAATGCACACACCACAGCTAGACCTGACTGCAAATTGCATTTTTCTTTTGTGATTTCTGTTGTACTACCCATTCAATCGCAGTGTTTTAATGCTGCTTGCTGACTGCAGTGTAAGTCAAAATGATGGCTGCAAGAAAGAAGTTACACCGTAACAGAGACAAACCTATCCAAACGGATGTACATATGTTTTATAATGCGCAGTTCACTGACCATGTAGGAACCAGGAGCAGGGCTGCTGGTTTGGGATGTCATTTGGCATCCCAGGGTCCTGAGAGACCATATCATTCTTCAAGAGCAGCTTAACCTCTGAGGCAGGAGGGAGGCTATGACAGTTGGGGAAGCACAGACAGTGGTCAGCCAGACTCCAAATACTCCTGAAGGTCTGTAGTTTAGCAGTAGGAATGAGATGATCAACCAAGAACAGGCATCCCTACTCCATCACCACTTCATCTTTGAGATGGCAGTGGCATCCATCTGACCTTCAGTGGGCTGGCTCATCTTGCTAAACTTGCTGAACACCCCCTTACCACCCCCCCCCCCCCCCCCCAATGTCATTGTTGGGTCGATTTTTACTGGTTTGACTCCTGAAACAATGCCAATTGTTTGTGGCAAACCAAGGAAATAGAAGGAACAAGGAGAGACGTTTGTCAGACTGGTTTGTTTTACCAAGCAGTGTATCCCGGAAAAAGTGAAGAGCCACTGAGAGGGACCAGTTTGATTTCTGCTTTTGCCTCAACATTGTTAAAGAATTACTCTGGGGCTGTACCCTTTCTGGGGGGAGGGGGGGATCCTGTCCCTGTCCCTGGAGAGGCTCCCCCAGGCCGCCGACCGGGGCGGAGGGGAGGGGAAGGCTTTCCTGATTGGCGGCAGACAACCCCCGCTTGCCAGCAAGCGCCCGGATACCCGCGAGAAAATGCCCGCGAAAAGCTGGGGTGTGGAGGGGCCTTGACCCCTTTTTAAAGCAGTCGACTGAAACACTCCCGGGCCATTTTGCTTTGAGTTTCTTGGAGGACGCCAGGGCTCCCTCGGAGGGCCCTCCTCCCTTCTCCTGCCTTTTCCTCTCGACGGTCCCGCTCCCCTCTCCGCACTTGCTTTGCCCTGTTTCATCGTTGCCCGCGAGTTTTTTTTCGTCGCCGCGACGACCTGGTGCTCCGCAGCCCGCCCCCGAGGGAGCGGGTGCCACCGCAGCCAGCAGCCCGCTCCAGCCCGACACCGCTGGTGCAGCAAGCAGAGGGAAGGCAGGGAGCGGAGCAGCCGCCCCAGCCTGCCCTCGTAGCCTGCCGCCGCCTGTACTCAGCCACCCCGCACGCACACTGACCCCAGGCACCCTGTCGCCGCCTGAAAGTCCCGCCTTGCCCTCCCGGGAGCCACGCGAACACGCCGCGGCTCGGGGCACCCGCACTTCACTAGCGATATGGTGACCAAACAGAACACTGGGGTTCTCGTGGTAACGCTGTCCTTTGTTTCTTTCTCTTTTTCCCCTCTTTTCGCTCCCTCTCTTATTTCCCTTCAGTAGGACCTACCCTTCCCATCAATAAACAGTTCTCAGATACAATATTGCCGCGTTTGGGCTTTATTTTTCGTCCGAGAAATCTATTAAAAGAATCCCCCCTGATTTTAGATTGGGACGGGAGAGCCACACACAGCTAGACTTTAGCAATGGGCAGAGAAGCTCTACTAGGAGTGCAGAAGAGGCCGTGTGGAAACTCTTTCAGCCCATAAAATCCTTGAGAGCTGCTTAGTCAAGGAAACCAGGATGGAGGGAGCTGTTTTACAGGGTCCAGATGGCACAACCAAGTTTGTCTACAAGCCATTATTTAATCTCGTCCAAGTGCAAATTTAAATTTTTTCTCTATTCCTTAATTGTTACAGTTGTGTCAATAAAAGCTTTGGAGTGCTCACTTTTAAGACCAGAATACAGGTATACCAAAGCCAGCCCAGGTGCTGTTCACATTGACCTGAGACCATTACAGCCAGCAAACACACAAGTTAAACCATGTACTTGTTAAAATACACAAAAAGACAGCCGAAGAGAGCTAAGATGAATAAACTTGTGTGTACCTAGAAGGATCTAGAAATCTTTCTTAATTTAGTTCACCACAGGAACGCAAAAGACCCTGGGATACAGATCAAGATGGTGGACTGAAAGTCTGTATGCAGGTTCTGTTACAGCTGCCCAGTGGCACACTATTTTCCCATCCTCTTGAGATGTGTAGCAGCAGTAACCTGGACTTGACAGCACAGAGTTTTATTCAGGATGGCAGTTGCTGCTCCCTAGTCCCCCTGCACATTCAACACACACAATCCTCCTCTGGTGACTGCTACCCTGGACATGCCAAACGTGGCAGGAAGGAACCATGTGGGAACTCTGCACTATTTACTGACTGTAAAACTCAATAATGCATGATCTATTCTGTGTGACTCATTTCTAAAGACAGTGAGGACACTCAAGATTTTCCAAAATATCTGGCAAGATGACTAAGTGAATTCTTTGATACCACTAGCCTTAGTTTCTCATCTCCTGACATCATTATCACAGAGGATCATCTAACAAAAACACGCTTTACTTATGAGTGTCAAGCTCACAAGCTTGTAGTGATGAAATCTAAAACACTATTTTTAAGCATTTGGCCTTATACAGTTGTATTTTCAATATATATCCTTAAATTATCTGCAATGACATGTTTTTTAGAGGAGCTGGTTTCCAAATTAAGCACCTGGTTTCCAGATTCAGTCTTGTTCATTTAGAGATAATTTTGTATCATACCGTGATGGACATGGGGCATATGCCTAAATGACTCTTTCTCAAGAGTTTTATTGGAAAAGGTGGGTTTTTTTCAGCTTTCATAGTCCACATCTTACTTGAAAAGGAAGGATTTGGCCATGGAAATATTTTTGCCTACACTTTTTCGCAGTTCTTACGAACTCAAGTAGTCTTATTCTAATGAGAATAGTAAAATGGAAGATTTCTCTGGAATAACAGCTCTCCTCACAATAAATGCTTCAGGGTTATCCCTGTTCCTATGGAATGTAACAGAAGGAAAAATCAGGCTGTTAGCTTGAGACTGTACAGAATTTTGCACAGTCTGAATGCCAAGGCCTATTGTTGTGGTGTGCTGTTGGCCAGGTTTTGGTTTTTCCTCATGGCCAGGCACTGCTGTCTCCCCCCTCCCCCCCGCCTCGGTATCTGGATCCCCCCC
>VYZT01005955.1:84125-97940 GCA_013400735.1 Pomatostomus ruficeps
TGCCCAGTGTCCCCGCCAGAGACATTGCAGCAGCCTATGATTCTTGTATTTATTGAAAAAGTATTAGAAATCCCAGATTCCCAATACTGAGGTCAATACATATTGTGGATGCTTCTGTTTTCAGTATGGGAGAGTTAAAGAAACCACACTTTTGGAAACAAGACATTGTTCCAAATGTTATGTTGCTACAAGAGAATTCACATAGTTAACATCTTACATGTTTTTGGATGTGTGATGGTTTTGTATGCATATTTTTTTCCAGAAAAGGAGTAAAGTCATACAGACCAGGACAAGAAAATAGATGATGACTGATATTTTTAAAGGCTCTGGATAGTGATTCAGCGTGCTGGCCAGGAAAGCTGAACTAGTCACAGGGAATGGGCCGAACCATGTTCCAATATGCCACTTCTCTGCCTTTTTTTCTCTCTTTTTTTTCTAACAGTATATAATATATCCCTATAATCATCCATCAGCCCAAATGCCCTCTGTTCTGGCTTTCTTTTCAAGGCTTGCTAAGTCAGCAATTTCAGAAGCAGTATCTCCTGCAAATCATTCTGCACCTAGCTGTACTGCATGCAGCCAGAGCTGGTTGGGTCCATGAAGTGAGTGGGAGAGGAGCAGGCAAGAAGATCCTTTCACTCCCATTTGCTCAACACCAGTGCAGTGCTAGTGACCCCCTGAAGGAGGAGGGGACAATCATCCCCCAAGTGATCTGCACGGGGACAGGAGGAAGTGGCATTCCCTCTGCAGCATAAACATCATGCTCACACCCGATCAAGTAAGCAAGAAAATGGATGATGGTGGCAGATCAGTAATCAGCAAAAGCAGAAACGCATGGTGCTTGTCAGGTAGTTTACACACATCAAATTCAGTGTTATCTCTAATATGCCTCTTTTCTGAAAGCATAGGCCCAGAAGGAGCAAGTCTGTTCAAAGAAGAACAGTACTGACTCCATTTTGTCTAAAGCCTCCCTTTTCAGCACAGAGAAACTATGGTTTTGCCCCTGCAGAATATCAAAGCTCATGAGAGGACAATTAATAGTGAAAACCCAGCAGGGCTGCTGTAAGCAAGTATGCACAGCAAGCTCCCCCGTTGCTTCTGGACTGGCACTAGCCTGTCAAATGCCTGGAAATGAAGCTTTCTTGAGCCTTTATTAAGATTCATAGGAAAAGCAGGCCCCAAACCCAAAGACAGCATCAGCATGAAGTATCTCAGCCTCCGCTCTCCCATAAGCACTGCCAGCACATCTGGCTCAGGCTCTACCGGGGAATGAAGGAGCTGGGCGGGTGTATAAAGTGAATCTGTCAGCATTTACTTGCATGACAATCTGCCATGTAGAGTAGTGCCACACACAATGCAATGCTCTCCAGAGGCCAGGCACCTACCACACCCTGGCTGCAGGCAAGCACACTCTCATTTCTCGCATCTGTGCCAGAGAAGGACTGCAAAAATACTCACAGGCTTCACAAAGGGCTGTAGTGCCCACATAGCACGGAGGTGATTTCTTTTTTCCCCTTTATGCTCATTTGTAGGACCCATACCAGCCTTAAATCCCATCTCTTCACGGGGCACTGCTGAAAATCGCAAGCCTTTCAGGTCCAGGTATTTTAAACTTTGCTCCCTCCCTTCTGTTTATTTGACAATTTAATTAATTATAATTGTTCAGGCGAGTGTGTGTACACATGCATCTCTATACTTCCACAAGACTTAATAGTTCTTGTGCACTTACTCATACCAAGTACACATACAAACACATATTCTTTTCTGATAAACTGAACCCTAGAAAATAATCTCTCTGATTCTCTGTTTTCCTGCAACTTTGCATAGACTTTTACAGTGGGGCAAATACTGTATAAATCAATGTATTCCTTTATCATTTCACACAAAGATGCTTTTCACTACCTGAAGGTACAAACAGTATATTTGTGGAAGATGAACAATATAAAAGTTTTTATCTTGTACAGCCCAAATAGATGCATAAGCTCTAGGAAGTACAAAAGAAGCCCCTTGCTGTGCTTTCTTTCTGAAGCACTTATAGCAAGCCCAGCTCCGCATGGTCACCTCAACACGACACCCAGGGCTGAGTGGAAGAGGCAAATGCAGGCTGCTTGTTGAGTGAGTGGGAGAACAAGCAGATCTCCTGGATAAAAATGGATCTGTTATTCCTCACATTTCCACACTTGTGCCTCTCAAATCTGGATTTTTAGTTTTTAAAAAGTGCTTCATTTGCAACAAATTTGGCAGATAATATGTAAAAATACTGTTTTCTTGGATGATAAGGGTCAGAAAAACATGAAATTCTGCCTATGAAGATAAGAAACAGAGTTATTTACTGAGCACCTGAAGTTCCCAGAAGTGCCTGCTGTCAGTCTTAGCTAGGTCAGTTGGTCAGGCACACTAACTCCTTGGCCATGCAAGTAACAATTCCAGCTCAGCACGCAGAGGCCCGGGTGCTGTGTCTGTATCAGGCTGCAAACTGAGTGTCACAACAGCCCCAGTGGCTGGGGTCAGCACTGCCACACCCGGCCAGGGGCTCTCTGGTATTCTCAGTGCCTGCCTGGGTGCTCTCAGGGGGTGCTGGAGAACAGCCCCAAGGCATAACCTGCAAGGCACCTTGGTGTGTCACCATGGGTGCTCCTCTGTATGTCCACCAACACATGCTCAAGGAGGTTGTGAGCAGAGCAAGGGTGACCCTCCAGTGTTGTTGCAGAGTGTGGTGATGCTGAGCAGTAGGTTTCTTCTTCTTCGGTGTCTGAATCTTGGATTTGTGGTCTATGGGTCATTATATGATCACCCAGTGAGTCTCCTCATCAGTTGACAAACTGTATCTCAAACAAAATTTCCATTATATTAGAAAACAGTGTTTGGACAAAAATAGGCTATGGGTTTGGTTTTTTTTTCTCAAATTGAAAGAAGTGTTCCACAACTCTTCATTTTTATGAAGTAAATGTTTCATTTTCAGCATGTTAAAATCAGATCATTTCTAGTTGCTTTGACTACTAATGCAGAAGTCTAAATGGTAAAGCAAGATTTAAACGTGTTGCCTTTGACATTATCAAGATGAAATAATTGAATAATTGCATGAAAAATATGCTATTGAATATGATGTGGTATTCAAAAAACACATTTTTCTCTGAATCTCACAGAAAACACACCCTTCAAAGCTTGGTGTGAGGAGAACAGAGGTCTGCTCTTAAACAGACACTAAACCAAGTCGAAATCATTTCCTGTATCACTGTTTTTCCTATTTGTCTTCTTGCTGATATTTTTGATCTACTCAGAATTACGACATCCATTGTTGTCAGGGAAACACAAAGCAGACCTTTTCAAAAAGAAATGTTAAATTTTTCAATTTATTGCTAAGTGCTCAATATTTCATTGATGAAAAAATAATGGTAACATATTCAGTAAAACTCTTGACTCAAAATGTATACTTGCCATATTTGTCTTAGCTTAGAGAAGAAAAATAATTATTCCATTTTCATTTTCTTGATATATGAAAAGATGCCTTTCAGCTGAATTTTTTTGCAGCATGGTGAGAATGGCCCAGCTGTACCATAAGCTGAACACTTAGCCTTGCATTCAGAAATCACCAGCTTGCATTCAAAAGTCAGTTAGTCTTGTATTCAGGCAGCAAAGACCATATGAATGATAAATGATTTGTAATGCAAGATGCTTTTTTTCCAGATCTTTTCTGGAGGTCAAAGGGCTCATCATTTTATGCTTTTCCAAAATTACATTTCTCTTTAGAAAGCAGGAAATTATTGAGATCCAGTATAAAATACACATTTTAATAAGCAGAATATAGAAGGTATGACCTCTGTCACTTGCTAAGTGTATCAACACCTTGCATCGTCCCAGTGGTATATTTTAAAGAGATATTAATATAAATCAGGTATTGAATGTGAAGATCTTTCCATTCTCACATTTTAATGAACTTCTTTCAATACTGTGATACACAGTCAGGATCCTAAATCTGACTTACTGCTGCACTACATTTTGCAAGGCATGTCATTTGTGCACTGCAGTGGGGTTTTTCCTTTGTTAGAAAAACCAGTTTGTATATCTTTGCTTGGATAGAGTAACTTTAATCAAACCATGTATACATATTTTAATTACAGATAAAACCTTCAGATGCCTAAAAGTAATCTTAAAAAAATGAAATAATAATTCTGGAAAATGGACATATTGTACAATTATAATTTAAAAAATAAAGACAGATGGTTTGAATAAGTGGCAAACTCATATTTTCATTGACTAGAAGCCTACACGTATTTGAGAAAATACTTTGAAATTAATTATTTGCCAAAAAAAGATGTCAGTGTTCTGGAGCTTTGCCACACTGTAGCATCTTGCTTGGTTGGATGAATGTGTGAGAGGAAGGCAGATACGGACTCCATAATGATCTGTCATAATTCTGAGCAGTGGGGCAGATTCAAAATTAAAGCCAGCTCCAAATACCCTAGAGGAGCCAGTTTCACACTGCAATATGTCAGTAGTTTGGGAGTATCACTTTCTTCATCTCCAGTCTCACATTCAGCCTCACTCCTCCTCAATCTAGTGATTTTCTTTAGAAATGCTTATTTTTCATTAACCCTTTATGGAAGCCCAATTATTTACTACATTTTGGCCTGGTGAAATGAACTGGGTGTGAAGATTGAGTTTGTGGAGATCCCACAGCACCTTGTGAGAGCTGAGATGAGAGAAACTGCATCAGGACCTTGCTCTGCTCCTGGTGCATTATGCAGGCTTGGACTATGTCTGCCTCCCTGCATTTTTCTTCAGGGAGGTGATCACCTGCCTCTGCACTGATGGGATTTAAGCACCCATACTATGCTGGACTGAAGCTTTTAAAAGGAGATGTATCATGTATGATGTAAAAAGAAAACTAGCTCTATAGTTTACCTTGGTCTACTCAAAGTTTAATTATCTGGATTCTGCTGTGGGGTCTGACCTTACTTTGGATATACCGACTAGTGCATTACCAACCAGTAATGCAAACCCTACTGCTACTATCTGCCTCTAAGTGTGCATAAATGCCTACAAAACAAACAAAAACGTGAAAGGAGCAAAGACCTTCCTCATGCTGCTTCCGGAGCACTCAATAGTGCATATCATAAACAGTTTCCTGTAAATTGCTTTAAATTATAATTAGAAATACATGTAAAAATAGATGAATAGATGAAAAGAACTGTTTTCTGTTAAAAAATGTCTGACATTTTGATGCTTTAACAATACTGGTTCTATATAAATAATTAATTCTCTTACAATAATTCTGTGAAAGCTGGATGCCACACTGATTTCAAATCCACACGTGTCCTCTTAGTCACCCACTGAGAGCATGATGTAGGTTGGTAGTGAGGTATTCACATATTCTTACACGGAGAGGGAAAATTCGAAGTTTGTGAAAGGAGGGTTGGCAGGTCCTGGGGTATGATTCTGGTTAGAAAATAAAAAATAATATTAAAAATTCTGTGACTGTAAAGCTATAGTATGTGCAAAGCTTGTTTCTGGAGCTGCATTTTTAAATACCCTCATGTACATAGAGGGTTAACTGATTGCTCCAACACAAATGCAGTATATATCTCAAAACAATAATCTTCTTGTAATGAGCAGCTGTTTCTGATGACAATAAAGATTCTGAAATTTCACATGCATAACTCATGAGGTGAATGAAAAAATATATATAGAAGAGAGCAGTTTATGGTAGTTGCTGCCAAACATGGCACAAAGCAAGGTAGCCCAGGATTTGTTTCTGAATGACCACCAACCTTTTCCAAAATGTCAAGTGCAGGTTGGAAAAATGCCTAATTTAATGTCCTTTAATTACACACATGCAAATCATTGCCTTTTCTTGTTTTGTTTTATTTATTTATTTATTCATTCATTTATTTATGTATTATTTGCTTCAGTGTGACATTCCTCCTTGTAAGCAAGGAAAGCCATGTGTTCACTCTGACCTTAGGCTTTAAGAGAGATTGAGCTTTTTCACTGACCCTCCCCCCTCGACTCTGGGGCTAATATGTCTCATTATCTCAGTGCATAAAACTGATTATTAAGTAGCCTTGGATGAAGCAAACAGGCTTCCACTTGTCCTTTTGAATTATCTCAATATCTTTAATTGTTTAAAACTGACAATGAGGTCATTCAATTACAGTATTCTCTATACAGGCTGTGCTTAGTGTCACATCGAGGCTGTTATTCTGAGCAGAGGGGGTTAAATTATCAGTATGCTGTTGCTGCTGTGATCCTAATGTAAATGAACATTTGGTGGTTTATTTCTTTTCCTTAGCTGCTGGTTACTACGCTATTAGCATATTTGATGTATTCCTCAGCTCAGTTAATAAGTGGTTCTGAAGGCAAAAGATTGATGTTTTAGAAGGCCGTTTATAGACCATTCTGCCTTGTAACAATATCTGGAACACGTCTATGTGCTATTATGACTAACTGACTTTGGGTTTAGGCCATATGCACCACTGACAAAGCCTAATCTGTGTTCCTGTCTGATGCTTAGGTGTTTTATTACTAGATTATGACCATCCTATGAATTCCAAACATTTCTTTTTTCCTCTCTATTTTCTACTGAAACTAAAATCTGACTTGATATTAAAATGCATTAAAGAATTTTGCACACTTCTATTGTATTACAATTATCTGAATATCATTCCTTGCATAAAATACAGTTAAAGCCATGAAGTACTTTTAAGTAAGTCTTATAAAATAAATCTCTAATAAAATATTAGGGCAAAATATATTAAAATACAGGAAATACAAACAAGTGTATTCCTATTAGACCTAGTCCACAGAATAGCATGGAGAACCAGATCAGTGTAAAATGTTCTAATGCAAGAGCAATTCATCCAATCCTAATGGAAATACAAGGAATAGACACTGCAACTGACTGCTCAGATGGAAAAGCTGTGTTTTCATAGCTGGACACAGGAAAGCTCTGCAGGGATGTTCAAGGGTTCCTTAGGCGAGGCGGCAGCCAGTACCTGGGGTAGATGTGCTGTTACCTCTTCTGGTCCAAGGGCCAGTCTTGCCAGCAGGCTGTGCAACTTTAATTTTCTCTGTCTTTTTCACTAACTCTGTGTTAGGTAGAAACCGACTTGTGGAACTAAATTTTCAATTCAGAAAAAGAAATTCATTTTAGCTCACCAACTGCCACTCTTCTGTCTATTATACTATTGATTTTAGTGCTGTTGAAATGCTTTGGGATTCTGAATAGCTTTCGAATCTATATTTGAAATCTGTCCCTTTGTTTGAGTAGTGTCACAGGTAATGTGATCAATATAGTTAGCACTGAAGCCCGCTAAATGATGGCAGTGCCTTTCAGTAAGGACTTGCAAGGTTTCAAATTCCATTCTAGAAAATAAGACTCTTTAGCCAGTCTTGTAAAAATAGACTTTTATTCAGACAGTTTGTCGTTAGATTTTTCAAAATCATCTCCCTCTCTCCTCTGCCTTTCACCCTCACCTGTCTGCTGTTTCAGTAGTAATCAGAAAAATACTGATTCTCACAGAAACCTTCAAGGTGAAAAAACTTATCAAAACTGTTATGTCTGTGCAAAATATTTTATCTGTGGTACTGCAGGGTATTTGACAAAATGACTTTTTCTCTAAGTACTTTCAACCAGACCTTACTAACAAGCTTTCCACAGATAAGCAATGTATATCCTGGGTTTTTTTTCTCATCAAGCTGGGACACTACATGTATTTTGCCAAGCCTCTTGGCAGCTAATATTTTTGTTAAATTGGCTAGTACATCTGTCAGCCCTGGGACAAAGCTAGGTTTCCTACCCTGAACCTTTCAAGCAGAACCTTTTGTAAAAGACAAAATGCTGTATCTACCTTAAAACATAAAGGATCCTCAGGGCATTGGAAGCTAATGTGCAGCTTTAATGCAAACATCCCTTGTGAGGGCTCTCGGTCCTTGTATGCTCTGAACAGCAGGAGGAAGAATACATGAATATAAATGAGCTGCACAGCAGTATTCAGAAAATGGAGCTATAAGAGTTAATGAGATGGTGTCCTGCTGCTGGACGCTTGCATGTTAAAAATTCTGATGGTTTTATCCAGCAGCAAGTTTGAAAAACCTGTGCAAAGCTACAGAATGGTGCTTCTTTCCGTGTGGCCTTGCTACCGGCAAAGAGCTTTTGATGTATCTAACAAGGGAGAAAACAGAGGGATTACTAGAAATCATTGTCCATGGAGGAACCAAGTAATTATTAATAGCATTATGCACTGAACTGCACAGGGCTGGTGCGTACCTGCAGCTCTGTGTGTTTAACTGCACACAGCAACTGGCAGAAGACCCTGTCACTAAACCCCACTGCAGACTGCAAGCTGTGTGTCAAGACTCACTCTGTGTCAGCAGAACTCAAAGGGAAAGTTCCCATTTATGTTTGCCACAAAGGTGCTGCCCCACTCCAGAGAAAATGTAGTGCATCTCTCTTGCAACCAGCGTTACTTTTCCAAAAACAGTCACCACCCAGAAAATGCCCCCTTTGAGCTCCTGCTCATTGTATGTCTGGCACAGATCAGTCTGACCTACCTCTTGTGTGCTGTTCTGTTAATTTACAGAATGAACAGGATGCACTGCAAGGCAAGAATACATCTGCTGTGCAATGAGACAACTCTACACCGCAGAGGTCCTCTCACTGTGCTTGGGTGAGGGGCAGAGCTGCTTGGCACAGGTGCTGGTGTGGTGGATTTGCTCTGCACAGAGCCATGCACATCCCTATTCTTTCCAGGGTCTCCCAAACACGAGAGACCACCTTGCCCATGAGGGTCTCCTGTTCAGAAACACCTGAGTACTGAAAGTCATGTATCTGAATGCCCTACAGAGGCTGAACCTGCAGAGCTTAGGAAGAGCCTGTAGCCCATGGTCAGGCAGGATGTTCATATGTGTTGCACAAGGTGTGACAGAGAGAGAGTTGCCTGCAGCAATTTCATATCCTTGTTTACCTTCAGGAACAATCTGGTCTATTAAACATTATTTTAAAAGCTTGGGGCCCTCTAACCGGCAGCAGAGTGAAGATTAGCTAAGCATGGGGCTTGTTTATACATGTTCAGTGATTATCACCCAGCTGGTGCATCCTTCACTCTTGGTATCTGAGAATTAATAAACTTGCTGAGTGACAATTTCAACCTCATCTCTAATGAAATTAGCTTCCCTGGCAGGAATTGATGAACACAGTTTTGACAGGAGCTACCAGGTGTCACTCTGGTATGTTTCTTGAAAGTTCTTTTCGTAAGGACTTGTTGACATGCAGAAATAGTCTAAAATAGTTACTGAAAAATAATAATAATATTATAAATGAAGCCTGAAGGAATACTTTTATTATATGTCTATTCAGATATTGAAGGTCATATGCAGGCCACAGTTTTCCAGCCATCTCTCCTGAGAGAACCTAAGCTCAGCATTCTGTAACTCTTCAAGCACAGGACTGGTTCCTACCTGAATACCAGGATTTATGAAGGAACCTGAAATACCAACTTGTTACATGTCCATGATCTTCTCTGTACATTGCAGATCTCAGCAGCTGGAACTTTGTAATTCTGTCTTCCTGCTTCTCTGTCTTTTGCTTCTTGTTTGTGTTGCCAGAGACAACTTTATTCTTAACAGGGACGTGGAGATCCAGAACAGCAGTGGGTGGCTTCAGTGCAGGTGCTAAGATAAAGTGCATTTCTTAGTGAAGAATAGCAGTGTAAATCACTGTTGAAAAGCTGTTGCATTTTAAATTTATATCTTACAGAATCACAGAATGAGATGAGTTGAAAGGGATCCACAAGGATCATTGAGTCCAGCTCCTGGCCCTGCACCAGAATCATCCCCAAGAGTCACACCATGTGCTTGAGAGCATTGTCCAAACACTTCATCAACTCTGTCAGGCTGGTGCTGTGACTGCTTCCCCGGGGAGCTGTCGCTGACCGCTAGGCTGCCCGGTTGCCTGCGAGCAACGGTAAGCGCTCAGCCAAACAGACTAGCTGCGAGTGATGCAGCTCTGTCTGTTTCTTCTGCCTGAGCTCCACGGTGGAGTGAGCGAGCTGCAGCCGCTGTTACTGTTGCGAGACGGAGGCAAAGGATCGAAGGAGGGACTCAAGGCTACTGTACCCAAGTTCGTTTATTACTTGCCACAGAGACAAGAGAAAAGCAGTCAGAGATACAACTGAGTCAAGAGATGAAAGTGATAGTTGCAGAGGGTTTCTTATAGAAAGAGGGGGTGGTACAATGGGAGGAACCGAAACCAAGCCAACGGGAAAGCATTACAAGTTCTCAAGTACCCAATGAGGGACAATAAGGGGAGGAATATATTAACATGAACCAATAGGAATACAAAGAACACAGAGCTTTCTAGCAACACATGAATATTACAACAACTTAATGCATATGATAATCTTCGTGAGGGGAGAGGGGTATAACCAAAACTTTGAAGGACAACTCAAACTGCGGGAAATGCAGGGAATTCCCCGGCCTCACCTTCCCCATCCCCCTCAGGATCGCTGTCCTGAGGGGAGAAATCGTCCCATCTGATTTCTTCGTTCACTCACATGGCAAAGGCGGGCTGAGTCGGCTGCCCAGGCAGGTCCGATGGTTCTGCTACTGCAGTCTGGGCCACCACCACAGGGAGCCTGATCTAATGCCCAACCACCCTCTGCATGAAGAATTTTTTTCTAATTTTCTAAACCTCCCTTGACACAGCTTCAGGCCATTCTCTCAGGTCCTGACCCTGGTCACCATAGAGAAGGGATCAGTGTCTGCCCCTCCTCTTCCCCTCACAAGGAAGTTGTAACTGTAATGAGGTCTCCCCTCAGTCTCCTCCAGGCTGAACAGACCAAGTGTCCTCAGCCACTCCTCCCATGGCTTCCCCTCAAGACCCTTCAACATCTTTTTTGTCCTCCTTTGGACACTCTCTAATAGCTTAATACCTATTTCATAATGGTTTATCCATGAAGATAAACCTTAAGAGTATAAGCATCATTCACTCTTGAAAAAAGACATACTGCAGTTAGGTTTGTGACCTGAGTATTTTTCTTAAACAAGATCTTTAACCTTTCTAAACAGACTTAATTCATAGGACAGGTTATTATCAGGTTTGTTTCCTGCAAACCTGATAACAACATTTTGGCTGAAATGCCTGAAAGAGATAATTGCCTAAAACGCTGCTTGTGACTATTTCTGTTCAGAAACCAATTTCCCTCCCCAAGAAATCATCTGTCTCATTGCGCTTGTGAATCTTGTACTATTTGGGAACTTCTACCTTGTTTGTTGAAGAGATTTGGGTGATAAAGAGTATGGCTTTGTTAGTAGACTACAGAAATTATGAAATTTGACAATGGTTCTGTCTAGATGAAAAAAACATACTTTCTATTTTTAATCTGAAAGAAAAAAAGTTTAAAGGAAAATGTCTTGGACTTTGAGACATTGAACAGCTTGTTGCATAGCAATTTCTTGAGAGAAAAGGGATGATGATTGTTTTAAAAGAAGCGTGCCCTTCTAAGCAAAGAACCATTCACACTCCCACAACATGCAGACACGCAGAGGCAGGACCAGCAGGAATGGCTGCTTATCCAGCAATACTGACTGAATCCAACTGGTGCAGGATGAATGACATCAAACTTTGGAGGCTGAGGTCAGAGTCTGGTTTGTTAAGACTAAACTCTGCACAGTAAATGCAGTTTATTGCATTTAAGGGGAGGGGAGGGGAGGGNAGAAGAGAAGAGAAGAGAAGAGAAGAGAAGAGAAGAGAAGAGAAGAGAAGAGAAGAGAAGAGAAGAGAAGAGAAGAGAAGAGAAGAGAAGAGAAGAGAAGAGAAGAGAAGAGAAGAGAAGAGAAGAGAAGAGAAGAGAAGAGAAGAGAAGAGAAGAGAAGAGAAGAGAAGAGAAGAGAAGAGAAGAGAAGAGAAGAGAAGAGAAGAGAAGAGAAGAGAAGAGAAGAGAAGAGAAGAGAAGAGAAGAGAAGAGATTTTCCCTAAGACAGGATTCTGACATGCTCTGAATTCTCCCTGGAATCCACTGGATTTCATGTGTTTTCAGGTAAATCCTGCATATGATCTAAACTCTTCAGGTTTGCTTTATAGTCCATAGAGAGTTAGGTTAGGGAATGATTCACCTGACTTCAGAGAGCTTATGCAGGATAAGATGATTTATTCCCTAAAAATACCTCCTTCTACTTATTGAAAAGGGATGGCAGACACCTGTTTGTCTATGAAAAAAAATGTTTACACTTGGTCAAATGAACTGCACCTACACTTCTGAAAACAATAATATATCCAGGCTCCAAATCATTGATTATTTTTGAGAAAAAAATATAAAGACAATAAACCCAATCTGCTTCCTCTCAGATTGGTGGCAAGCCTCTATTTAATGAAACCAAAGTCCTACACATTAAAGACCACCAAAAGATGATACTGGAAATGCAGAAGTTTCATTATATTGAAAAAACCCAAAACCTAGCCCAGCTTATGCAGGTGTATTTAACAATAAGATGTGGACAGGCTAGAAAGGATCCAGAGAAGGGCCACAGAAATAAATGATCAAAGGGCTGGGAAGGCTGCCACATGAGGAAAGGCTGAGAGAAATGGGTTTGTTCAGCCTTGAGAAAAGAAGGCTGAGGGGAGACCCTATCACCATGTTCCAGTATTTAAAGGGTGGCTACAAAAAAAAAAAGACAGAGACTCCCTTTTTCCAAGGAGTCACAGGAAAAAAAACAAAGTACAATGGGTACAAGTTACTCCTGGGGATATTCTGATTGAATACAACAGGAACATTTTTCACAATGAGAAAAATCAGCCACTGGAATAATCTCCCTGGACAAGTGGTGGATTCTTCAACTTTGGACATTTTTTTAAAATTCATCTAAACAGGGTGCTGTGCAGTCCTGTCCAGACCATGCTTTTGCCAAGAAAGGTTGGACCCTTGTGGTCCCTTCCAACCTGGTCTTTCATGATTATGTGATTGTATGTAATGTAGTTACTATTCATTCAAAACAGTTTCAACAGAGATTTCAAAGAACAGAGCTATTCAGCTGAGAGCAAAAATAAGCACATACTTCATCCCTTTGAACCTACACTATTCCAGTGAAATCCAGCTAAATGTGGCTTAACTTTTGAGATTCAGCATTCAAAGCTTCTCATCCAGATTTTAACATAGAAAAGCAACCAGAAGAATGCATTGAAAATGCAAGGATAGAAAGAGGTCAATGAGAAGCAGTCCTAAATGGCATGGCCCATATTTTTCTCAGTATGCTCCCTGTCAGCATGCAGTTAAGGAGGCAGAAATGGAACTAAAGTAAAATAAAATGTAGAATTTTTTTAACCATAAAACAAGACACTAAAGCTTCAGGCAAGTGAAGGGAAAAATTAATTCTTAAAACTCTTCCAACACAAAAGTAATGTAGCAATTCTGGTGGTTAAAAGGAGGTTTAAACTTCCTAAGAGAGAGGTACATGTGAAGGACAGAGGAAAGGCTTTTATGTCCAGCTATCCTGGTTTTGGTAGGGATAGAGTTAATTATTTTCCTAGTAGCTGCAACAGTGCTGTGTTTGGGATTTAAGGAGAGAATAATGTTGATAACACACCTATGCTTCAGTTGTTGCTGAGCAGGGCTTGCACTAAGTCAAGGACTTTTCAGCTTCTCACGTGGCCCTGACAGCGAGAAGGCTGGGGATGATGAGAAGATGTGCTGCTGTGCCTTCAGGGTGGGCACCGGACATCTGTTCGTGGTTCCAGGGGCTGCCGGGGCTGCTCCAAAGGCACAGGAGGGATGGCGAAGTTCCTGCAAGGTTTCCCCCAACAAACCGATGTTCCAGATG
>VYZT01005955.1:97999-131438 GCA_013400735.1 Pomatostomus ruficeps
CAGGTGGTTTATTCAGCACTGGGTTGTGCCAGGGAAGCACTGGCACAGAGGGTTACAGTTACATAAATACCAACACAAGGGGGCGGGGGGAGGGTACAACATCTAATAAGGAAGGAGAGCTAGGTTTGAATTTGGCAGGCTTTGTGTAGGATTACACAATACAGAGCTCTCCAAAGGGGGGAAAACTGATACTGAGTTTTCAGGAGGGGGCAGCAGTGCCTGGCAACAGCAATCTGGCCAAAGGCACACCACAACGAAGATAGAAGGGGACAGAGCTGGGACAGCTGACCCCAAGTGGCCAAAGGGTTATCCCAGCTCATATGGCATCACGCTGAACAACAAAACTGGGGGAGTTGGCTGGGGGTGGCAGCCAGTGCTCGGGGACTAGCTGGGCATTGGTTGGCAGGTGGTGAACAATTGCATTGTGTGTCACTTGTTTTTTGTGTTCTTTTATCATCATTCTTACTTCCCCTTCCTTTTCTGTCCTTTTAAACTGTCTTCATCTCAGCCCATGAGCTTTGCCTTTTTTCCTATTCTCTCCCCCATCCCACTGCAGGGAAAGGAAGGAGCAGCTGTAGAGTCTGAGCTACTGCTGGCACAACTGGGTGTGGAAAATTTGCACCCATTTAAAGTTCCCATTACCAGAACACATCCAGAATCTCAGCCACTGCCAGAATCACATAGTTAGAGAGGGGTGAGCAGGGTGAGAATATGCAAAGGGTCCTGATGAGGACTGGATATCCTACCCTATCCTGACTGGATATCAAAAAGGTGTAGAGGCTAGGAGTCCTCAGGCCACAGTTCCCTCTCTGGAGTTTCTAGAGGTTGTGCTGGGCTCATGCTTCCCTTTTCTCTTTGCTGGGTATCACCTCTACCTCAATGATGCATTAACCTTTGATGAGTAGGATTTAAATGAAACATTGGAACATGTAAATGTGATATTAGAAGATGATAAAAAGCCTTGTTATCATGGAGCTATCTTTCTTATCTGAGGTGGGGGTTTTCAGCTTCTTTGCTGTCTGACAAAACCCACCTTAGCTGGGTGATCTTCATTGCCCAAGCCCACTGAAGAGAAGACTGAAGTCTTTTAACAGGTAATATGCAGGGCAATTACAGAAAAGCAGCACTTAGGCAAAGAAGGTTCATTTAACTTTTATCGGTCTTATTTCTTCACCACAGATGAAGTTTAAAAGCATAAAATAATGAGAAATAAGGTGTGGCAGCCTCCTTAACCCCTTTGATTATTTTGATAAAAAAATTATGTGAAAAATTATTTAGATGAAATTTTCACAATACAATTCATTTTTTAAAATAAAACTAATAAGCAATCAATGTCTTCTGCCTTTGTATGTTAGAGTTTAGTCACAATAATGCTTGAACAGAGTGGATGTAATTACTGCTCTGAGTTAAAGAACTTGATTCTTTCTTGTAATAAAACGCATATTGGTAAAAGAATATGCATATTACTTTTCTTGTGCACAAAAAAAACCCCTTTGCTTTATTTAAGATATTTTAAGGAAGATTCAGATTACTTACTAGTTAATGTTTTTGATAAAAAACCTTTATTTGACAGAAAATGTGTACACAAAAATTTTTGCCTGATGACCCTATATAACACTGTATATATGTGTTTTTCAAAACATATAACTGAGAAACAATCCTTGTTTATTCCAAGACATGAAATATCATAGAGGTTCTTGTTAGAGGGATGGCCTAAATTCATAATGTAATTAACTTACAAGGAAAGGGAAGATTCAAGGAAGGGAAAGAACAAAAGACATGCCCCTTTGCCTTCAGTCCTATTGATCACTGCTGTCACCCCGTCTGTAGTTACTTTCATTAGAAGACAGCATCATAATACACTTCGAGTTAAAGGAAATATAAGCAGAAAATAAGAGATGTGCTAGACTAGCAAGAAAAAAACCCAACCCTTTTCTTAGCAGTAGAATTCCCTTTCCAGAGTAGCAGAGTATATGGAGAGCACATGGATGGTAGATGTAGAATGTGTGCTACTTCTGCACCTTCTATCACCCTAACACCAATGACACAGCAGGACACATTTCCAGCCACCCTAGGAACAAGGGTGTGCAAAAATGACATAAAACTGATTTTTTCACTGCTAGAAAACTTTCTCATTGTGCCTGGTAATCCAGTCCAAAAGATGTACAAACTGTGTGCTGTTGTGTGGCAGTGGATCAGGCAGCTGCCTCCATGAGAAATGGAGAAATAGCTTGGACAGATTTTCCTTCCCTGGAAAGTGAGGCTGAAGAAGATGGAGGCAGCATGCTGGAGGGGAATTCCCTATCTGCCACGTTCTAACCCTGTCAATCATAGACTCAGTTCCACCTCTGTTATTTTAATATTCATTGGATTGTTTTACTATTCAACAGTTGCCAGAAAGTTCTACCGTTCTGTAACGTTCATAGGCTAATGCAAATATGTTCCACCCTTGCCCAAGACTCATTGGAAAGCTGTCGCCCCATGTCAATTTGTGATTTGTTAAGAACCTTGGACCCACCTTATCAGCACTCCCTTCCCCTTTTCCTATAAAAGTCTGTGTAATGACCCTATCGGGGTCTCTCTGGTAGCACATATCCTGAAGAAAAAGAACATCATTAAAGTCTGGGTAAAGCTACAGAGGGTCCATTCTCTCTTCTTTATTTCTACCTGCTTCAAGCTACCATCAAAGATTTCTGCTCTCACTGCAAGCACAAGCTAGGTACAGAGATAAGCGAGATAAGACAAAGGTGCCAATAGTGGCAGCCAAGGAAGCTTATTTGACCAAAACACTAAGTAACAGCAGACTTTGCAGCACTCAAGCAGCCCTGCAAGCCCCCAAGGAAGCGTTACTGTTCTTCTTTTCTAACACTTTGTTGGCCAAGATGAAACGTTTTCTGGTTCAGCAGAGTGCAGCAGACATCCTTGGTAAGAACCTAAGGGGCATGAGGATCAGAAGAGGCTTGTATTACTGCAACAGGAACTATTTTTTATTTTATTATTATTTTATTATTGTTATCTGAAAATAGAAACTTATAAAAGACTTATAAAACATTATATACACATAAATCCCTAGTAAATCATGGGAAACAGTTGTCCATGAAACTTTATACCCAGAATTCAGGTTTGCTTGGATATGAACCCTGCTACCTGTGTGTGAAACACACTTCAGAGCAGTCATCAAATGGCACTGATAAGCAGTAGTAGGGCATGGAAATGAAAGCACACGGGCTGCCAGCCTGCCTGGAGATACTGGCATTAGGATCTGTCTTGCTTTGTCATATTCATTAATAATAGGAAGCAGGATGACTAAATGGACCTCAGTGGGATTCTCATATTTCAGAAGGATTGACAGAGTGGGGCGAGCTATGAGAAATGTGTATAACTTGTGTGATGAAGGATTACTCTGACATGGCTGAGACATGAGCCCTGCTCCCCTCTCTAGCTGGGAGAGCCGGAGTCCTTCAGTAATTTCTGGGTGATCAGTTCTCCTCATCCCCGGACCCTGGGGATTGACTATGGTGACCGAGTGTAAAGAGACAGAAAATTACTTTTTTCAGAAAGTTAATTTATACCAGAAAGGTTTTTTAATTAATAAAAATATTAATTACTACCAAAGAAAATAATATAATAGATATCTACATTATTTAAATGTGTTCTTTATCTATGTAGAATTAACATACATTTTAAGACTAGAGGTTTTTATTAAAGGTTTTTAGGAAGGTTGTACAGATCTGGAGAGGTTTCCTAGGTAAGCCTAGCAGTGAGCATAAAACACAGATAATTTCCTAATTTAGATAATGGTAGCTACATATAAGCATCTGGATGAATATGAAATTTAACTAATTCTAGGAAATCTTACTTTAATTATGACTCTTTCACTGAATTAGTTTATACTTTTGGTTGTTGCTTGTCAGATGATGTTTTGCTCCTTTAAGCCTCCAGACATATATAATTTATGAATATGTTTTCACCATTTATATTCACATGTAAATTGCTAGCTCTGGTAAAATCTATTGTAAAATGATAGCTTAGGTTTCATTTTCTTTACCTGCAAAGTGGAACCATTAATTTTACTGTAAAAAAAGTAAAATGATTGCTGACTAAATAACACCTACAAATATCTTGATCATTCTTAAACATTTTCTAATGGGAAAGCTGTATTGTTTGTGTCCTCTCCACAAATACAAAGAAGTAACAATTTAATATAAATATTTCAAGTACATCAACATGAGATGAAAAATGTGAGTGACTGATTGAAAAACAGCACCCATAATTTAGAATTATTTTTATAGTGAAAAGCTGTACTTCCTTTTCAGAGGAAAAATGTTTACTGAGAGATTAAGATAATATTGCTCTCATAAAACTAAAAGCTCTCACTTTTGGCATGTCCCATAAATCCAAGTTTGAGACTAATGTCAAGAAAGGTATTGTCTTGATCAAACGGAAATGATCAAAATACCACATTCAAATTCCGACTCTTAAAGAAATCTCATAAAACTGCAATCTCAGCTCATGAAATTGAGGCTGGTGATTTCATACTATTCAGCAACCCCAGTACAGCAGGGTAAATGCTGGGGTGCCAAACTTAAAACATTTCAAGGTTTCTCAGCAGGTAAACTCTTTAACAGAAATAAAGCCAGCAAGTCTGTGCCATATCAGTACAGAGAACTCAGGTGCAGATGAGCTTCCAGGGCTGTTGATGGTTGATGGCCAGGTGCTGCCTTTGCAGGTGTAGGCTACAGGGAGCTCTTCCCCATGACCAATCCCCTGGGGATCCCCCCCACAAAGTGGGGGGAGCACTGCAGCAAAGCCTCTTTGCACGCTACTGCTGTGCCCTGCAGAGCACGCGCTGGTTTGCACACCAGAGGGGGATTCCTGCTGGCTTCAATCTCCTCTGCAGCACCAGGGACTAGCTATGCAGAAACTGCCAGCCGAGGGCCTATATATCAAGCTATCCATTCTGACAGCCAGGTTAGGTTAATCACTGAAACTCTGCCTCTCTCCCTCTGAGGGTCTCCAGGGCTTTGTTTAATGCAGCAGACAGATGGCACTGAGGAAATTCAGGTGGTGCATGATGAGATTTGGGGTTTTTTTAATGTGGTTGCTGGAATTTTTCAAATAGATTAAGTTCAATTGTAAATCACTCCTGTTCCCAGGGTTGGAGTCTTTATTAGCCCCCCAGTGCTTGCACTGAAGAATTGATCCTTCAACAGCAACAGCACTTGATGGGGGAAGGCAACGTTTTTTGTTCTGACAGCCCTGCACACCATCTGTTAATGCCCTGCTGCAAGGAGGCAGTACGGTCAAGTGGAACTAGCTAATTACCCAGCAAATTCAAACCTAACTCATTTCACTACCCATATAGAAATTCTTATTTCAGTTTTCCTTGTTTTTCTTTAATGAAGTCCATAACCCACATAATTACTGCTCACCATCAAGGCTGCTCAAGTCTTGAAGGTCAGGCTGGCCTGTTCAGATCCCCGCACCTAGCTTTGTACCTTTTCCTTCCCTGGTAGTCAGGTTTTTCTGTTGGTCTACTGCCAAACTAAATATAATTTTAAAAGAGGAAGAAAAGACAAGAAACAGGATGTGAGCTCTCTCTTCTCCTAGGCAGCGTGCGAAGTATGGGTTGCCCCACTCAAGTCCAAAAAGGACAATGAATACAAAATATATCCCACAGGTATGTATTCCTGCAGCTTTAAGCTCTTGCCATAGGTGGATTCCTGCTGCCACTCATCAGCCTGTCACAGCATGGCTATTTACACTGACTGAGGCAAACACAGGACTTCCTTTTAGGATGTAGATACAATAGTAAATTAAGTTTGTGGAGAAAATATGGCAGGAAAATTACTGTTCCCAAGGAGCAAGATAAAAAATAACCCGTCATGGGGAATAAAAAATTAAGTGTGAACATGAGCAAGTTTTATTTAAACATCAAAGATGCCCCAAAAATTCAAGAGAAGATGAACTGAAAGATTTAAGCTATCTGGGAGCAAAATTCATTCCCTCCCAAAGACACCAGCTGAAACGCAATGTTATCCTTCCATGTGAAGGTCTTGTTTTCAGAAGGATTTTATCAATCAGCAATATCAAATTGTTGA
This sequence comes from Pomatostomus ruficeps, assembly GCA_013400735.1. Lineage (NCBI taxonomy): Eukaryota > Metazoa > Chordata > Aves > Passeriformes > Timaliidae > Pomatostomus > Pomatostomus ruficeps. The sequence continues at coordinate 104,101 of VYZT01005955.1, forward strand.
GTTGGTTTGAAATTTTCTATTCACTTTTTAAGACAATTGTATAAAGCCTTACATCTTTGCAAATGATGTTTCTTTGTTTCAAACTAGAAAAATTCAATCCAAACCACATTATTTCTCTGTAAAATAAGCCCCATCAGTGTATTGCATTTGAGTAGGTGCATTCAAAAGAGAAAGCCAGTGGCTAAAATCCCAGTTTAGAATTAATATTCACTGTGGGCAAGCACTATAAGAAAGCCTGTTTTTGATGAATAGCCCAATGACAAAAATATATTCTGGGGAGAATATATTCTTCAAGGAAGTGTTAGAGCCAGGTATCAGCTTCTGCAATGTTTGTTTTGCATTGCAGTATGTTTTGGGGTTTGAGTTTTTTTCCTTGGTGTAAAGATTGTATCCAGGTTACCAGCTTCAGCAGTGTATATTTTAACTCCAGGATATCAGTTTGTACAGAGTGGTTTTAACTGTAGGGAAAATTTAAGACCTGAAACTGGTTGTTTTGGGTATTATATGGTTGGATTGTGTTTTCCGTTACCTTTTATGTTTTAATTTGTCTATTTTTCTTCCTATTTTCTCCTGTAGGTATTTGCAAAATATATCCCCACCTTCTGACTTTGATGGTATCCTGAGAAAAGGAAAACCAAACTTAAATTTCTACTATTTGAGGCTTTCTTACACAGTCTAAAGAAAACTGACTTCTCCAAAAAGGTTATGCTGCTTTAGATATTTATTATTTATTTTCCGGTTTTTAAAGAAAAACTTATTTATCAATGCATATTTACTGATTGACACTGAAATATTGAATTATTTCAGTAAAAGTATAATTTCCCCACAAAGATACAATTAAGATATTGAGGCCTATGTTTTTTTAACATAAAAAGAAATCTGGTGCTATCTACCTTATTTAGCAAAGTTTTGTGAACTTGACATGTACTGAGGTTTGAGATACAGATTCTTCACTAGGTCACCAAGAACCTGATGTGCAATGAGTGTTTCTTCCTCAGTTCCTGATTAATTTTACTACTAATTTTTTGTGTGTCTTCCTCATTCCTTTGTGTCTGTTTCAGTCTTGTTAAAAGGCTGAGATTAATTATTGAAGGAACTCAGGTGTCTCAAGAACAACTAAGTTTAACAAAGCCAAAGGAAGACATGCAAACAGACTTCAAACACATAAAAACCTGATGGAAAAGAAAAAAGGAGGGAATAATCTCTCTTCACAGATTGGACAGGACAAGAAGTATTATGAACAATTTTGATCAAGAGCTATTTGGTTAGAAAATAGAAAGAAAAATATATTATTTGTAACTAAGATAGTGAATTCTGGATTGAACTGTTGCCAAGCAAACTATTTTAACACAGGTTAAACAAATAGCCACAAGGAACAGATAAGTATTTCTGATGCTGCCATGGGGCAGGAGAAAAGATTAGATGATTTTTCCAAGCTGACCAAACAAACAAAAAAGAGCCCATATACAAAAAAATAAAAATAGAAGAATTAATTTTATCTACAATCTACCAAGTATTTAGAGTATTTCCTTGATTAAAATTACATAATTTTGAAGCAGACTCCTCACTTAGGGTAGGGACAACTGATATTTCATTTTTAGCCTGACAGTGGGGCAGTGGCAGAAAGCAGTCAGGTACCAGGAGACATTGGCACTGCAAACAGTTTGCCAACAGCTTAAAGTTTATGTGTGATGAGATAATAAACTGTGTTCCTTATAAACAGAAGATTCACTGACAAAGACCACATGGCAACTTCATTTCTGGAATAGTGTCTTTTACAGAAGTTTGAGACAAATTAAACAGCCACTGGTTCTATATACTTTTCCCTGTCCCTCAGATGTCACTAAGCCTCCAGCTGCTCTTTCTTATTGGCAAATCACATGGTTTATATGCAGAGAGAGGACAGCTCATATGCAAAGAATAAATCAGCTTTTTGTCAGCCTTCTGTAGAGTCATTTGAAGGAACTGTCTACAATTTCTGCAAAGCCATTTAAAAAATGAAATTAACAAATAAGCAGCAACATAACTACATTGCAGCTCTGACTTTACATTCCTTTCTATCTTATTTTCTGCTTTTGCTAATAAAAGAACAATGAATTATGAGGAAACGCAGAACAATTGTCCAAAACATTTCACAAATATCATCTAAATTTGCTTTACTGTCATTTTGGACTATTCTTCACTAGCATGAATAGAGGTAAATGGCCAGAGCCTCATCCACTGGGGAATCATGAGGTGCTTTATACTGTAAGAGATATTACTGAAAATGTTATTTCAACACATTTTTCTGGCAAAGACCTGGCCAGCTTATCCCCTGCTAAGTACAGCAAAGTCAGAAAAGCATTCTGGTTTGTTTGATGGGATCTGATTCAGTGAGAACTTTGAGAGGGATCTTCAAATTTTATCTATTTTGAGATTTATCAAATTACAGAATAAATTTTTCACCTTTGAGCTTCTCCTCTCAAGTAGAGCTGCTTCCTTCTGTTGCTCCTGCCCCTAGCAGACTTCCTTGCTCATCTCCTCTCATATGTCCCTGTTCAGGACTTAATGTTTCCTGTTTCTTGTCTTGTACAGCCTAAATAAATTTCTCCTTGTCAGTGTACATGAAAGAGCAGTTTGTCCTTACTAACTGAACTGGTCACAAAGGGCAGAGCAAGACTTGCCATCATTACCCTGCAGAATAAACAAAGACTTTGAGAATTCGTAACATTTTTAAAAACAAATCCCTTTTCTTCCTGCATGAAATCTAAGTGAAACCTAATTGATAATGGCAATACCTGGCCATCACAAACGTTTAAAGGATATGCTTGATAGATCTAAGTCTGTAAATTCTGTACTATTCACGGGTTATTTACAATGTGAGTTTAAGAGCAATATGAGCAGTCTGGCTCACAGGTTTCCTTTCCAGACTGCCATCTTAGCTGGCCACAGTTTGGACACAGAGTATGCATAGAACTCATAGGAAAATCTGAATTCAAGCCATTTGTCTGTGGTCCAAAGGGTACGTATTCAGTCCACAAGGACTTGATCCATCCAAACTGTCAATTCGTGCTAAGTGGGTTTGAGATTTCTCTCTGGGAGGACAGGTGAGGTCTCTGCTGAGCAATTCTTTGCATATAAGCAATATGGACTGAAGACAAGCCTTAAGAGCAGGCAGAGAGATGCTCTTTCCTGACTGTTTAGATGTGCTTAATACCTTATTGGGTGAATTTATGGCCAGTTTATGTTGGAAAAATATGAATAATGCATATGGAGATGTATCAAGCTATTAATCTCTTTTCCAAGTTGATTAAGACATAAATTCTATGAGGTAGTCTTTCCCTCTTTAAAGGTCAGGTTACTGATAAACATTTTTTTGTAAAGTTTCTCCCTTTAAACAGAATTTCGAATCATAAATAACAGCAAATGTTCCAAGCTAGTAGAACTGTTGATTTAAATGGAACTGTACTTATTTACAAAAAAGGGAAGAGTCAAATGCACATTTTCAAAAATTTGCAGAAACTGTATTTTTTGGTTTGTCATACTTTTCCAGACATGTTAGCTGCAATGACTGAATTTGTGTTATCTTGAGTGGGATAGTGTCTAGACCGACAAAACTAACAGTGAATTCACTAGCAAAAAAATGAATGAAGAATCTGAACATTGAAATGATCTTTGGTTTTAAGTCTAAAAAAGAAGATGAAGGACAAATATAGTCATTACTTCTGTAAATCAAGAAAATCTATTGAAATCCATAGTCAGTCAAGAAGACGTGATACTGCAGTACTTAGAAGGAAAATATGACATTATTTATGGAAAGAGGTCATTGAGGCTAGTCACATAATGGCTGCAGAAATGAATATTAATTACAAGATGAATTAAATGAATATTACCTATTATTAAATTATAGAGTGCTATTATCATGGTATTTGAGTGCTATTAGTGAATTTGGTCCATAAATTAAGAAAGTTTTGATATCACCTTATAACAGATGAGGAAACTTGGGTAATTGAAAATAAGGTGCCAAAAGAGTTGATCACTTTGTTGCCTGGACAAAAGAGCTGCAGTAGATGCTGTTCTCTGAAAGTCTGGACTCAGGAGGGACGCAAAGCAATTCAGCCTCTGGCCAGACTACTTTCAAAGTCATGGTCTCACATGGCTCCACGGGAATTCATTTCCACTGACATGGACCATGCCCATGATCCCAGGCCCAGCTTGCACCTGTATTCCCAAGAGCCAGGGGTTTCCTCCCCAGAGGCCATGGGAGCAGCAGCAGCAGCGGTGAGCCCGCGGCTGAGCCTCATGCCAGCCTCTGCCACCAGGCATAAGTGTGGCTAGTGGTGACCCCAGCCTCTCTACGGGCACACAAAGCTCTCCTTAAAGAGCAAGGTGGGTCAGGACAGCCATTAGGAATTGCCTTCCTCTTTGCTAATACAGAAACTTCCACTTGGGCCACGTACTTTGTCTATGACACCTCAATTAATTTATCTGTTAATACAACCAGGACCTGTCTGTAAGCAGGGACACTGTGCAAAGACTCTAATCTTTTGTGATTGGCTCTGGCCATGCACTGTGGTCCTGTCATTTTCAGTGCCATTTATATTACTCTTTTTACTTTTCTTCACCGGTTCAGGTTCCTCCCTACTCCATCACTCATGTTCTTGGACTTCTTGTTTTCTTAATGCTCACAAGCATGTGCACTACTGAATTGTGTGTGAATTAGAGGAAGGGATTATTTTTAATCTAAAACTTCTGTGTAATGCTTTGGAGCAAAATATTAGCATGAAACTCCCTCTCTCCAGTCTGTTGGGCACTAGGGGTACTGTATGTAAAGTGAGATGGTTTTGTTGTAGTACTGGAGCAGTAACATTTGGACGCAGAACAGTGATAGGATAGTTTAGCTTTCTCAAAGTTTCCCATATTGTAGAAGATTTCCCAAAGATCTGCTCTTCAAAAATCTCCAGATTTTTAAAAAATTAATTGGATGCGCTACCTTTTATAACTAGGTATGTTGCTACTCAATTTGCAACATTATTTCACTGTTTATCTGTCCATCCATCTGTCCATCTCTTTGTATCTGTATAAAGTAGTCACAGAATCTGGTGACTGTTGATAGATCATAAATCAGTGTCAGCTCTCAACAACTTGTGAATACCAATGTGATTAAGTTTGACACTGTGTCCATTTTTCATTTATCAGATTTCAATATACAGTTCTTCAATTTCTGTTATTCTTTCACATTTAGTACCTTAACTTCTTGTGTATCTGCTTTCTGAAAGAAAGAAAGAAAGAAAGAAAGAAAGAAAGAAAGAAAGAAAGAAAGAAAGAAAGAAAGAAAGAAAGAAAGAAAGAAAGAAAGAGAACCATAAAAAAACCCAAAAAAACCAACAACAAAAAAAAAAAAAAAAAAAAAAAAAAAAAAAAAAACAAAACCAAAAAACAAAAAAAAAAAAAAAAAAAAAAAAAAAAAAAAAAAAAAAAAAAAAAAAAAAAAAACAAAAAAAAAAAAAAAAAAAAAAAAAAAAAAAAAAAAAAAAACAAACAAAAACCAAACCAACAAACAAACAAACAAACAAAAAAAAACAAAAAAGAGAAAAATCTGAGAGAGAATAGAACGTTTCAAATCTTGTTAAAATGCTTTCAGGCTATGAGCCTGTGTCTGCATCTGCAGATAAAACAGACAAAATAATCCACATATACTTCTGTCCCACTAGTAGAGAATTGACTTTGATAATGCCACAGGAAGTTGGATTCTGGATGTGGATATTCACCCTCAAACTTGATTCATCTGAAACTGTATAGACAACTTCTCTTATAGACTGAAAGTGGTCCAGGGAAAGTCACAGTGAAAAAATGAAAAAAAAAAAATGTTGCAACCCATCTGCCCAAAATAACTTGTACCTCTTTCTCCCTTTTGTGCATTATCAGATCTAATCTTTAAATGCTACTTTTTAAGGTTTATGAACTTTGGCCTCATTTTAAATACAGGTTTCATCACAGATAATATGTCTCAGATGTTAAAAGCTGAGTGTTTTGACTACTTGGGATTCTTCCCTTCATTCATTTGCTGATCATTGTTTAGCTTTCAAGACAGAATTAAAAGTGGATAGTCTTGACTTCTATTTTATCTTCCTTTTGCTCTCAATTCTATTGTGTGTTTGTCATGTAGGCTTTTTATTTCTTCAATTTTATTACTTTTTGTATAAGAAGTAGAAAGTGAGTGAGAGCAAGAGGAAAATGGAATGGTTCTCAGCACCTGCAGAGACAGAGGAGTGGAAATTCACTGGTTAAAGGTGCCCCGCTGAGAATGTGAATTGTAGAAACAGCAAGAGCTTTTACCCTGCCATCTATTTTGCTCCTCTGCTTTGGATTCTCCCTAGCTGATACTTCAGAGGATTACAGAAATGTAATACCTAAATATTTCGCACATACAAAAGCATTTTATCCTTCCATAACCCTAGTGAAATAAGAAGACATCTCCACCTTACTCATATGGGAAACGGGATGCATAGTAGATTGTGGAATGGTGATAACTTGAGTGACAATTAAAGACTGAGGCCCAGGTCGCTTCTTATTTGTCCACAAATAGGATGACAGAGTATTCTGAAATATTAATATTAACTGAACTTGCTCAATAAAGCTCCCCTATTCCACTAAGATTTCCATGTTCATAGTCTTACTTTCTAGACCGGAAAGAGAGCAGATGCTCTACTTCCCTCAGAGCGCTCCTCACAGCTTTGATTTTCTATTAAAACCACGACTCTAAGCAAATCTCCAGCTTTAGATCCTAAGCCTATCAAGAAGAGTGGCAGAGAAAGATTTCCATTTCTCCAAGTTCAACTCCAGTGTGAGCTGGTCAGGCATGTTCAGAACAGCTCATTTTCTTTGGAGAATCAAAGATTGGCCAAAGCACTCAGACAAACTGCACCACTGCTTTAGGACAGAGCAGAAAATGCTTTATAAGCCTGAGGGCATTTCTTGCTCACAAACTCATGGTCATGTTCTCATGTTTGGGAACTGGCAGGGCCACTGGGTATCTGTGCCAGCCTGCACAGCAAGCAATGCCTACTACCATCTGGGATGGTGGGCATGTCTCAGCTGATCAGTGTCTTGCAATATCTCCACTGGCTGTTGGCAGCACTGTTGCTCTTATTCTGCCCGAGACTCAAAGTTTTAAAGTCTGGGTTTATTTCTTGTAACTAGAGTAACTGGGGTGAGTGCGGAATCAGTGGGGTTAAATGCTGTGTGATTGTGTATAGGAAAACAGACTGGATGACCTGCTCAGCCTTTTGTTGTTAGATGAGTTCGTGTCTTGATCTTGAACGCATATTCATCAAAGAGACACATTTTTGGGACACAGTTTCATGGTGAAGCCCAAGATTTTGACAAGAATTAGAGAAAGAAGTTTAAGTCTTGAATTTGGCACATACACCCCCTTAAGTTTACCATGTCAGTGATCCAGACTTTAGTAAGGATGTGCCTGATGGGCTTGAATCTGAATGTTGCAACTGTAGAAGACTGAAATAATACAACAAGACCTTGCTCTTGTCTGCAGTATGGTGGTGTGGGACTTTTAGGATGCCTGATGTCATTCAGACCACACTGTGAATAATAACAGACAAAACATACCAAAGCCCAGACTAGCTAGAACAGCAATGGGGACACTCCTAGGTAGCCACAGAGCATGAGAACTTTAGTTCAATATTGTGGGCAGCTCCTCTGGGCCCCATCTCATTCACTTATACAGATCATAGTATATTTTGGAGAAAATTCATCTCAAAGTTTTTCAACCTCATATATACAAAATGCTGGAGAATTCTTTCACTAGGTATGAAACTTCTCTTAACTCATGTAGACGTAATGACACAGTAAAAACCTCCACCTCCTCATAAAGTAAATGTCTAAAACAGACTCCAAAAATGACATTCTCATATTGCTTGTTTTTTCTCAATATTTATAAAGGAAGTCTAGAATTATTTCCTCAGACAGAGGCCTCTACTTTGTGTACATTTGCTTTCAGTCAAATGAAGGCATCTGATATTTTTAGTCTCAGTCTTCCACCATGCTTTGAACTTCATGCTGCATTCATGTTTGAAATCTATAGAGTAGAATGAAAATCACTCTGTTATTTTAGAGCAGGAAAATGCACACACAAAACAAGTCTATAAATTCCTGAACTTACCTCAATCAGAAGAGAATTTTAGCAATGCACCAACTAAAAGTCTCAGTATTATATTCAGACTGTCCAGTTTAGATGCCAACGTAGACATTGCAACTATTTCTCTAGAATGGTATTTATAGAACAGAACTATATATGGTCTGGCAGTGCAGCACCAAAAAAACTGAAGGAAAATGACTTCTAAGACATCAGAGTCATATGGCTTAAAGTAGGCATCTATAGGGAGAACAGAGTGCATGTTACCTTATGCCATCAATGCAATAGGCTATTAGAGCAGTGTGTAGGCATATGTACTTTAGGCATATATGTGAAACAACAACAGGATTTCAACAGAGCTGAGTGGTTTTCTGAATATGTGTAGGATAAAATGTTTCGATGAACTGGTGTTTATACACGTGTCAGATTTCAAGTTTCCAACAAAAGTTGCCTAAGAAATAAGATTGTTTAAAGATTATTAAATAAAAACCCATAAGCAGTAATGGAAGAAATGCTTTCTCAGCTCCTCAGTATGCCAGTGGCTGAAGTGTTTTCTTGATATTTCCCATAGTTGTTATTTTTTAGTTGTTTTTATTTATTTTTTCTGGTTTACTTCAGATATGCCAAAATTCAAATTGAATGATGATCATTTGGGGAAAAGTAGAAACTGCTCAAAAGAACTCAAAGAATGAAAAGGAAATCTTAGCCGGTCTTTCTGTGCAGTTTAATCACAGCATTTATTTGCAAGCACTCATTTTGCTGGCCCATTCGTCTAAGAGTTAACTGCTTCTGGCAAGGAGTTTTTAATGTCGTGTATACAAAGAGATGCAGGGGGTTAATAGCATGAATCCTAAATTACTATCCAAAGAAAGCTGTGATTATCCAAACAGCAATTTCAAATCCTAGCCAGCCTCCAAACACAAAAAACTTATAACAAAGATATGCAACAAGGAGACACTTCTGTGCATTTAAACATTACATTTATAGTGCAAGAATCCTTTAGCAGTGCATGGCCTTTTTCTCCCAAGAAGACAACACCTGCTGGCAGGGATTTAACTTTGCTCTGGTGTCTCAAGTGTGACTTTATTTATGTGTTAAGAAAAACACACAAAGCTGCAAATTAGTTGCTTGGTCACTCACATAGACAATAAAATGTACATGTACTTGCATTAACAACCTACAGTTTTCTGCTCACTGCACACTGGCTCAAAAAAGCTTGCACCCATATGTCACAATTATTGGTTTATTGTTAAGCTCCAGATGATCTGTTAAAATGCAGAAAAAATAGCATGGGAGGACATCTGATGGGCTAACCCTCCTTGTTATCCTATATCTTTTGTTCCTTATAAATCTTTTGCCTTTGTTTGCAGTGGTTAAAAAGGAGAACTGATCCTCATCCCTGCTTTTCTTGAGAAGAACCAAGTGGACATTTCCTCTGACTTGTAAATTGCTTCTAATTGCTTTCCTCCCTATAAAGTGAATATAGCTTGGGCTATTCATGTCACTCTAAGAGTAAGAATTAAAATTCCCATTTTCTTTCTGTTTCTCTTACTCTGTTTTATACAAATGTATAAAAAGGCATAGATGTTGCTTGGTCTGACATCCTCATTCCCACAATATTTTGGGAAGGGATAGGTGGTGGGAACACAAAAACCTTGACATGTCTTTTCAATAAAAAAACAAATCAAAAACCGACCGTGAAAAGACTAAACTAGTACTGAGCAGGAAGAAACCAGTGTGCAGGTTCTGACTTTATCTCATCTTCCCTCCTTTATCACAGCAAGTCCAACTTGTCCTTTGAGGTAAATAACTTCACAGCTTCTGGATTACATTCAGAAGGTACGTGAGGTCTGGAGGAGCAGCAGAGATGGCCAATGCCCTCATGAAACACTGGACTCACCGAACAGTACAGACAGGCAATGAATTTGTGCAAAGCTGTGGAGAAACCATTCCACTAACAAAGAAGCTGCAGAAGGTTCCCTTTGTGCCTAAAGCTGTCTTCTTCCCTGACTGTGCAAGGCCAACAAGTTAGAATATATTTTTGAACAGTATGGGCATCTGAGCCTTTGGAGCAGCTCACAGATAGTGGCAATAGGCCTATGAGCCCCATTTACATAATCTGCCCCAAGCAAGACCATTAGGTACTATTGGGAACAGGACACTGGCTGAAATGGATCTTTGGATTCAACTGATAGAGCCACTCTTACATTTTGACCTCACTAGAGGCAGGTGTATGGATCACCCCAACCTGGGAACACATTTTGCCTGGTCAGTTTCTGAAGAATACTTTTGTCAATCTACAAGAATATTAATTATTGAAATTTGAATATAAAAAATACAGATTATTGAATTTAGTGAAAGAGGGGCAATACTTAATGCATTATACAGAAAGACTTCGATGTGGTATGGAGACCTGGTTTCTGGCCTTGTCTTTAAGAAATATTTTGTGTTGGCCTTAGGTCAATATTTCCTATGAATATTCTAGTCTATCTGTAACATGAAATGTTCTGAGCAAGATGTAGATATTCTCAACCTAATGCAAATCCAACTTCATAGCTTCCTGTGGTGAAGAATAGAACCATTGAGATAAATCAGATTGAATCCAGGATGAGGATAGCCTTGTGTTGTCAACTCTGCCAAAAGGCAGATAAGCTTGGGCCCTGCATCAAGCTATTCTGCTTCCTGGTGCAGGCTGGCTCACACAGTGTCAGCCACAAGAGGGAAATTCTGAATTTCTGTTTATGGCACCAATATGGCTTAGTCTCATAATATCTGCCTTTTTAAACAACTTTTGCTTAATGTAGCTCTTTCTAAGTGCCAAGAGACTGCATTTTGCTCACAATACAAAATAAGCTGGCAAGGAAGCCTCAGGAAGCAATTTACAGCAGGGCTAACAAACTCTTTCTGCCATCAGCAGTTGTAGTAATTGCAGGTACTTTCATCAGCAGCAGTGTTAAATGTGAATGCCATCATCAGCAATGATGGGTAGCAGCAGCAGCAGTCAGGAATACCACCAAGCAGCACCCGGCACTGCTGGCTTGCTGCCACTGCAGTTCCGCATAACTGGGATCACACTAATGATGCACACAGTAGTTTGGAAACCTTTGACTTGCAGTGCCATCATCAGAACTTAATTCCAGCTTCACAGCTTCTATAAAACAGCTTTTTCATGTGCAGTGGTTAACAGATTGAAGTCCAATAATGAAGAAAGATAAAGTATGCCTTGTGCAGAGAATTGCACTCTTTTAATCATTAACAGTTAAACTGAGTAAGAATTATATTCTTCCACAGTTTAGCAAATACTATGCTACATACAATGTCCACTTTCTTGCTAGGAAGGATTTTTTGAATCACTGCTCTTCAATCAAGTATCCAAATGTTCATGGGGAAAATAAAAAGTTCATCATACTGAAATATGGAATATCAGCAGTCCTATCCTGAATCCTGAGGCTAAAACTCTAAGACAGGCACATAGATCTGTCATAGGTGTCTACCGGTCACATTTCAGAAGGGGAAATAGTTGATATATGGCTAGTGATAGAGCCTCTGCCTGGCCCTGTGGCTCATGGTGTAGCACAGTTCTGCTTTGGTTCTTAAAAGGAACATGCAAACCAATTAACCTCGAGTAACCAGATCCCCAAATCTCCTAATATGTGCCCAGCTGCATGTTCATGCACAACGGTGTGAAATAAATGCTGTGCACTTCTTTTTTACTAGATACTTGGTGCACTGCAAATTTGCTTTCAATTTTATATGGGAGCTGGCACTGGAAGGCCAGACCTTCAACTTTTCTAAAGTAGAGCAGAAAGGTATGGATGAACAGCTGAATTTAGACTGCTGCATCGCAATGTCAGGAGTTTTTTTCCCTCAGAAGAAAAAAAAATCTCTGCTTAGCCAAAAGGAAAAAAGAACTGGGCGTGGGGGGTACATAGAGAGCTGCCAAAAAAGTAGGGGAGGCTTTAGGATTCAATTGAAATAGCATTGGTTCAAATAAAGAGGTCAGTCAGCTTCCAGCTCCTCCCCTTGTGTGCTCCAGAAGAATTGTGGAGAGACAGCAGGAGCAAGATGCAGGCCTAGGCTGTGGCATAACAGGATTCTTGAGTAAATCCTCTAGGTTTTGCAGAATGCTGTATAATAAGGCTTTTTTTGTTACCAACTGGTAAGATACAGAACTTGCTGCCTTCCATCTTTGTTTTTTTCTCTGTTTTTCCTTCACTCCCTTTTTACCAACAAAGTCCCTGACAGAGTGAGGCAGCTCTAGAGCTCTGAATCCTGGCCCTGCTATGTGCAGCTGGTGTTAGATTGTCTAGTTTGTCCTCCACTCTTACAGAAATCATTCCTGGAAGATATCTGTACAACCTATTCAGATGGAAAAGTCTATCATATCCACTTGTAAGCTGTTCCAACATTTTATTATCCCTTTACAAAGGCAATTTAAAATTAATGCAACTCAAATTTGCAGTGTTGCAGTTACACCATTTTTTTGCCCATTAGCTGACATGATTATCTGACCAACCTTTTAAACATTACAAAATTGTAAACATGTTCTGCCATAGTCTTTTCCTTTATGAATTAAGCAAGTGCAGTTCATTCAACATTTCTTTATAGGCCACATTTTCAAATGTCCTACAGTGTTTGTTTTCTTTTTTTCAGATCTCTTACATCACTTTTCAAATATGGTGGTTTAGCACACTGATGGACTCCAACAGACAACTGCTCAGTGCTGAGTAGACAGCTGGTTGCCTCCTATGTCTTCCCTTTAATATTCCTGTTAATTTGCTCTGAATGACATTTGCCTTTGTTGGTTTTGGAAGGTTGCCACACTGTCAAGTCAGAATTCAGCTTCTGATCCATCATGATCTCTTTCACATGTCAAGCCCTCTGCTTTAGCCTTGCAACACATTTCTGCACACCACTGTAGGTCTCTCACTGCATGAATTCTCAGCCTTTGCACTGCTTCACTGCTGCAGAAAATGGCAATCTGGCATGGGTAGATGTAGTAACATTTCAACTCTCCTCTTTAACTGGATCAAATTCAGATCATGAAATATAAAAAAAAGCCTGAAAGGCTTATCTCCTAATGGACCAAAAATCCCCCACATTTTTTTCACAATTCTTGTAGCAGAACAAGAATTTGATTTTAGACCTGACACTTGGTTTGATCAAACTGATATTTTCATTAGAGAAGAACATGGTTATAGTGAAAAATCATACTCTAACGGGGTGTTTTTATTATCAGCCCTTGCTGTATTAGTTGATCATAAAAGAGAGATCAGTTCAAGATCATCTTCATGTTAGTAACTGACAAAGTACAAGATGAAGCTTGAGCCAGGTCTTCCAAAGTATTTTTTCACCCTTTCCAGTCCAACATTAAGATGCAAGAAGTGCGCACTACTATACAGTGGAGAAAGCTGGATGTGTACATTTCTAGATATCTCATAGCACATTGAAAAAAATAATCAAACAGCAAGTTTTATCCTGGGCTTTGCTTTTTCTAAAAAAAATAAAACTTTCTAGGAGCAACTTCCTGTTTCAATGACTCTTGAGGCTTTAGGCCCTGGTTTTGCCAGGCAGGTTTGAAACTTTTGCAATTGACTTTTCAGATCCTTGAATATGCAGTGGAAGTTCTGTGTCTGAGCTGGAGCCCCAGGACAGTCAGGACCTAGAGATCTACTGTGAAAATTATCCAAGGTAATAAATTCCAGCACTTCCCAGTGTCCAGAACAACCAACTCTCCTGGTTGTGGGCTGGGCCTGGGGACATTTGGTGGCCTCTGCCGCGGTGCGTTCCGTGGGGGCACCAAGCCTCCATCCGTGGTTTCAGGAGCTGTCCGGGCTGCTCCAAGGCATGGGTGGGCTGGTGAAGTTCCTGTAGTGGTTCACCCAACCCGCCGATGGTCCAGGCGCGCCGAAGGAGGAGAGACAAGGCGGAGGTGCTTTCCCAGATGGTTTATTCGGCACTGGATTGTGCCGGGGGAAGCCCTGGCACAGTGTGTTACAGATACATAAATACCGACATGAGGGGGCCGGGGAAGGGTACAACATCCAATAGAGGAGGAGTGCTAGGTTTGAATTTGGTGGGCTTTGTATAGGATTGCACAATACAGAGCCCTCCAAGAGAGGGAAACAGGTACCGGCAGGGGGGAGGGGACATAGCAGAGCCTGGCCATGAGATAGACCGAAACTGGCCAGAGCACACTGCAACAGGCCTCCATCCTGACACCCCAAAGTGTGAACAGCTTTGACATCGCACATACAACAGACCTTTCAAAGTAGGGCAGTTTTTCCAATATTATTTAAAGGTAGATAGCCCTGCAAGTCTCAGAAAATATGATAATTTCATCCAGAGAGTGTGATTGGGAATAACACATTTTGTATTAAGTCTGAAAACATCAAGTCAGACTTGGCTTCTTAAACTCTCTGGGGACAGCTTTCCATCAGAACTATTAATTTTTTTTTGTCTCTTCTTCAGTACTATATATATTACAGCAAACCGGATTTCCTGTATGGCTCATCTGATTATGAAAGTGAGAGAAGTACAGAGAGGAGCCACCAAAACTGTGCTGGCACAAACCCCTCACCTCTGTGTCTTGGTCACTAGGGAATCATATCTTCAGAGAATTGGAGATGCCCTAGGTAATGAAGTGACAAATACCTCATGCAACTCCCTGTATCTCAGCTTTGTCCATCCAAAGCTGCTCTTGGCTCTGGGATCCATGAAGGGTTTTTGGTTCTCTCTATCCCTTTGGGTTTACTTCTAGTGCTGAAGCTGCTGCCAAAGAGAAAACAAGATTCATTCCTGCACCAAAGACAGACTGAGAGATGGGAGTTTATTATACAAATAAAAGAGCTAAACATTTCTTACTCCTTGGCCAAAAAAGAGGAGGAACAATTATTGAAGAGGAATTACACAGAAAGGAGTCTGAGTACAGGTAATGAGTCTTTTTCTTGCCATTATTGTGTTGGCAAAAATTGAGAAATGGAGGACAAATATTAGAAAGAAGAATGGAAGAAAGGGGAAAAGAGGCAACCCTTGAGATACTTCAAATAAGCATGAAATATTGAAAAAAAAATCAATCCTATAGCAGCAAAACTTTTGACTAGAAACTATACCACTGTGTGAGTTGTAAACAGCTCTGAGCATTTGTGCTGTGTTTATTATAACAATGTCTTTATTGTTGTGCTGGGGCCTCTTGGGGCTACTGAGTATGACTATGACTCTATGGCACAGAAGTAACACCAAGAAGTCAATATGTTTCTAATACTCTTTTTTTCACAGACCCAGAAATTTCTATGCATCAAGCTCCTGGTAGTCTTGCACAGGTTGAGTAACACATCACCTCTCAAAATATCTGAGTGAGTTTGGGGTGCCCTGTAATGGAGAGAGGCATTGGGTTATTTGTCCAACTATGATTTCCATGTATTCCATAATTACTCATTTGCTAAAGATTCAGTTTCCCATTTTAAAATAAAATAATTTCTGCAGATGCCAGACTTCTGGGCAACCATCTGATACTTGTATCCCACCATACGGTTACCCATATGTAACCATGTTAATGGCAACAAAAATAAAGAATGAAAACAAAAAAGTAAAACAGATAGTTGAGCTGTTTGACACTAAGGTAATTCAGTTTCCTCTTCAAATGCAAATGAAACAGAGAGCCATACACTTCCCTTGGAAATCACAGGAAAAGCATAAACAACTGTTCAGCAAAAAAATTGAACCTGTCACAGAGTCTCTAATGACTGCTTTCTATAAGTCTTGTAGGTTATTAGCTCCATTTAAACAGGCGGTTTCAAGAACAAAGACAAACAGGGGGACAAACTCTCTCAACCTATAATGTTTAAAATCTTCCAGCATCTGGTGCAAAGTTATTAAAAGCAGCTGAATAAGGTCACAGCAACAGCAACTCACAGAGACTTCTACAGCTCTCAGCCCCACTATTGTGTAAAAGCACTTTCAGGCATGTGTTCTTATTCTCCTTTTATTTCTGTTGTGAAGATGTGCCAGGAAGACAGAAGCGACCTGGGGAATCAGCAGGACTGTCCATCTGCAGCCATTCACCACTAATAAAAAAATGTTGTTAGAAAAAGGAGTGTAATTTGAGTGGAGACTCTGTACCTCGCACCCCAAGCCATGCTCATCCTGAGGTGTTCCAGGGGTGTGCTGTGAAAAGCTTGGACTGGGTGTCTCAGCCTCAGTGTTGGCAACAAAATGAACACCCCTTCAGCTCAGTGGCCGTAGCCATGAGGTGGGAATAAGAATGATAACAACCCCAGGAAACCAGCAGGAAATATCCAGTACAGCAGGGAGGTGCAAGGTAGAAGCAGAGGCACTTTATACTCAGCAACAACTCAGGTCTTGCTTTGTTTCTAGAGTAAAACCGCTTCAGTGAAGTCCTGCATAATGTGTCCCACCACAGAACATAGGTTTCAACTGCAGCTCTACATCTAATGAAACTCAGCTTATAGGGTTAAGATTTTGCCACTCCATTTGGTCACTCCTGGCAATGTCTATAGGAGTGTCCTTTGCTCTCTGAGATTCTTCTATTTCATACAAATCTGTAACATATGAATAAATAGCATCCTTCTGAAAGGTTGTCCTCTAGTATCCTGATTTCTATAAGGGTTCATTGAGTTTTCCAGGGTTTGTTGCCCATGGGAAGACAGTTGGGAGAAAAAAAAAAAGATAATACACACAGAGAATTCTAGAAGTAGATAAGCACTAATGCTGTACCTTTAAACTGTCTCTGGTAAATAAGTTACCAAAAGCAAATTGCTACCAATAAAAAATATTAAAACTAAGAAATAACAACAAGGAGGAATCATTTCCATATGCACTACATGGTTGCACTTTCATATTGACTAGACTAGTTTATGAGCTACATGTCAACTCTTTAGAAGTAGGGCTGCTTCTGTGTTTAAGTTGTGTACACTACAAAATTCAAGGGATTTAAAATGCTATCTGTGTTCTGTCTCATGTACAGGGTGATAGACACCCCTAATTTGTAAGCATTAGCAAAATGAGATGCAGTTGCAGAAAATGTAATTGGATCATCTTTGTATTTTATGTCAGCATGTCTAAGTGCTGTTAAAAGATGTACAATGCATACAATGCAATCTGACAGCAAATAGAGTAGCTGTTGTAGACATGACAAATAATAGCAGACTTCACTTTACATTCTCGTTCTTAGATAGGCAATGTCCAATAAACAAGGAAGCTATAACACTGCCCAGAAACTTACTGGTTTTAAAACCTTCCCTATGTTATGCCCATAATCACGGTTCCATTTGGGAAACATGGAAGGCTGTCTCTGTTTCCAACCAGAGAAATTCTATTTTAAACACAATCTCATCTTCACTTATAATTACCTTGAAACTTGGAAATGTGCATCATGAAATCATGTGAAAGACTCTGAGTGTGTTATATTTTTGAACTCAATATTAGTCCATCAATAACACAAGCTAATCATTGCATGAGCTGCTATCTGCATTTTTAAGGAGCTCATTAGTGTCATCACTAGACACAGTTGTATAATTTGAAGATTACTTCAGTCTTTCTTCTGGCAGCAGCATGAGTTTTCATCCCTTCATTCACATCATCTCCTTGCTTCAAAATAATTGATTCAAGGCAAATAAATCCTGGGAAAATATTCCCAAAGTTCAGATTTCCAGCTAAGCTGTTTAAGAATAGACCATGGAAAATGACGAGTCTTGTGTCACAAGCTGTGCAGGTGAGAAATCCTTCAAGGCCCAAGGACTAGGCTGCTTTATAAAAAGGTGAAGAGCTGCTAGTCACTGTTGAGTGTAACAACCAACTCTCTCCTTTCCTAGTACCTTTAGGAGCAAGAAAAAAAATGAAGATATTCTAATTACATTGCTATATCTTTTTATATACCAGGACACACAAGTGTCAGAATGGAAGGCACTGAAACACATTAGTGTTGCCAGTGGTCACATTAAGAAGTAAGGAAGTCTATTCAAGGAAACCTCTTTTATTAGAACTCTGTTCTACCAGACAGTTTCAAGTTTGCCACTTCCAATACGTTTATTTGACTTTTTTTAAAATTTACTTTGTGCTTAATGAATGCCTTTAAAACAAACAAACAAACAAAAAAGTTGTCTATTTCCTTTTTTTCCTCTGCAAAAAGATGTAAAACCCACATAAACTGGGTTTGGGTGGATTTTTTGGGTTACTCTTTCATGACATTACAGTATCTCCTCCCTTTAAAATATGAAGCAAACTAAAGTCATTACTTTGTAGAGAATAAGGGCTGGAATCTAGAAAAAGCAGAGGGAATGAGAAATTAGTAAATTGGAAAGAGCACAGACAGCTGAAAACTAAAGTTTGTTTTGTTGATTTAACACCTACTTTTTTTGATCAAGGGTGGTCTCCCTCAAAGTGCACAACACAACTGAAGTCCTAAATTTTCCAGCTGATTCATGAATGCAAACGTGGCATAAGACATATATGACATTTGCAGTGGAAATACCTGCAAAACTATTCTTCCTCTGAGTTCACCAAAGACATAAGGATCTGTGTGCAATGCACACACAGACAAACATTCCCTTGTTCCAATGTAGGAAGGAGGAGACTCACAGCAGAGGACATCTGTACAGAGTGCTGACTGCAGAGCAAATACTAAATATAAAAAATAAATTTTAAAAATGTGCTTAATATATCGTATTTAATTTATGAACCTACAAATCACATGAGCATTCAAAGCAGTTTGGGAGTGTACTTCTCTTTTGAGGAGGTACATGCAAATTACACTAATTAAAACACTTGTTCTACTACAATTTTATGAGATCTTGAATGAAAAACAGAAAAACAAGCAGGTAAAGAAAAATACAAAGCATTTTATCTGTCTACTTTTCAAGCGCACAATGTTTTTAACTGGGAAATTTAATTTCTGGATGCCCTTGGGGATACAAAAAGTTCTGAGCCTCCCAGAAGCAAGGCAATGGTTATAAACTGGCTGGTGAAAGGCAGATCCTGAAACACCAGACAGCTGCTTTTTATTTCAGATGTCACCAAAACCCAGACCTTTTTCATTCTGCTGATAAGTAACTAAACATTTATATATAAAACTTACAGCAGGAATTTCAATCACCCAACCTACTATTTACAGCTAGAGTATACAACCCCTCAGTGTAGCCTACTTAAAACTGCCTGTAAGAGAATTCATCACATTCTGTACATTAACCTCCTTCTGCCTGTTATTATTCACTCTTAGCTGCTGTGTCTGATGGCTATTGGTTTTGTGTCTTTTATCTTAGAATCAATTAATTTACCTCTGCCTGCAATATGTACTTATTGTACAGAATAAATGTGCCCCAAATGAAAAGGGAAAAACTTAGCATGGATTTAAACATTTATTATTATATAAAGGTAAGAAATGCAGTCCTGAATTACCACCTATTTTTTTTTTTAAACTACAGAGGGACAGAAAAGGATCCTACTTCAGTTCCCAAAATTGGCAATATTGAATTAAAATTAAGTCAAGAATTTGTCTGTGTTTAAACATACTCATTATTAAAGTTATAGAACAACTGAGCTACATTTCTTACCAAGTTTTGACAAGTTTTGAAATTATGGAAGTTGGGACTGAAATAGGAATTACAGCTTCTCCTCTCAAGAAGACTAAGTATGATCCAGCTCTTGGTAGAAGATCAGCAAGTTGCTTTTAGACTGATTTCTAGAGTATTTCCATTGGTTATTAATTTTTAATTGCCGTATCATTTCAATAACTTAGATTTAACAGTAAGACTTTAAGGCTTCTCTTGAAATGACTGAGTAAAGCTGTTAAGGTGCCAAAAAAACCTGTTCAAAACTATCCAAGAGTCCCTTCATAAAAAATCTGAAACTGTTTTAGTCAATGTGTAAATTAAATGACAAAAATATTAATAATTAAATGAATTTATTTCATCTACTTCTAACAACAACAATGGCTTTTTTAATTCATAAATTAAATCAATGCAAAGTTGCATTCATCAGATGTATATAAAAATTCATTCTCTTGATCATCAGAAAAGAATGAATAAACTTGGACATGCAGCCCATTCACTATAAAGTCCTTTCTGAGCATTATGCCAGCCTCACAGAAGAAGAGAATTTTGAGGAAAAAAGTCAGGAAGACATTCTGATGGACAGGCACTTGGACAGAGGAGCTCCACAGAAAGAGACAAAATACCAGAATAACACTGCAAAAAGTTCAAACCCATTGACTCATACGTGAAAATAAGAATGATTATTCCTGATTTCTAATACTGGCAAAAAAGTCAGATATGCAACTGTGATTGCATTTACCTGTGCATCGAGGGATCAGTCAGTGAGTGACGAGGAGCGGGAAAAACTGGGGGCAAGGCAAACATCGTGCCAAGAAACATGCAATATCCCATCCAGTAATCACATTCAGATGTATCCAGATGTTAATGCAGTTTGAAACTGAAGACTGCATTCATTTTTGCATTGATTCTTCTCTTTTCCAAGGCCTTCTCAGGCACAGGAATGGCCAGGGGAGAGGCAGCTCAGCTGCCTAGGGGTGGAGGAGCTGGCAGCCACCAGCGCAGCCTTTCTCATCAGTGTCTCTGCTCCCCTGGGAGTTCTGAGACCAAATGCATTAGTATCCCTTTTTGGATGAATCCCATGTCTGCTCCAAGAGAATGTTCTGAGGAAAACTCTGCCTACATGCAACTACTATCACATCGGATCCAGTAATGGATTTTACAGGGGACAGTATAAAGTCTTTCTTTGCCTTGCTTTCCCTCAATTTATATACAAAAATGTTCATGTCAATGTAAGCGTTTCTTTCCTGACCAACAACAGAGAAGGGAAAAATAAAGGCAAAAGAGAGAGTGAGGGTGACAGCACTTACCATTTCTTTATAAATTTTTATTAGAAATCCTCTCCTCAAGGCAATTGGATCATTTCTCTTTTCCACAGAGCTGAGACAAAGAAATGACAGAGAAATATAAAAATATGTCTGTGAGAGAGTGTAGAAATGTAACAGAAGGGTTTGGAAGTACTCTGGAGAGGAAAGAAAAAGATAGATTTAGTTATTTTTACAGTTCAGTGCTGTTAAAGTTTTATAATACTGAGAAATAAAGCAGAATTCATGTTTATGTTGGTTTGAAAATGCTGAGACAGGAGGCTTTTAAACTTATAATTAATAATACCTTCCTGAGGTCTTTCCTACAGGCAATTTATTGCCCTCAAAAGTACACTGTACCTTTAGAGGTTCAGAGATTATCCTCCCTGGATCACCCAGACCTGCCTGAGTATCCTGAGGTTCAACACAACCCAGGCTATGCTGCTGTGTAGCCTTCACAGGCAAGGAGAGAGTCTGGGTCTCTGTGACAGGGACTGGAATGGATCCCAAATGAAAAAGAAACTGGAGGAACTGAGTGAACCATGAAACTGTCTAAATGTATACATTAGATTATGTGAAACACTAACATGTCTTTTGACCAGTGTCTTGACAGCTTTAAGTCTGATACTTAAGCCTGATGCTTTTATTGTTTGGATATGAAAAATATCAATTGAGATTGATGGCTGCAGGCTTGGGTTTTTTTGTGGGTGTTATTGTGGTTTGGTTTTTAATTCTGGAAAGAAATTTCTACTGCAAGTCCTTTGGCTGATTCTCAAGGGCAAGGTAAAAATGAGGGATCCCAACCAGCTGCCATCTCCTGATTTCATTGCAAGGGAAAGGGATTCAATGCTTTGTGGGACCCAACCTTCCTGAAATTAGGTGTGGAATAATCAAAACCAAATATATTCAGACTTCCATATGTTCAAAATAATAATCAGAATTCAATCGCAGTAGTTACACCTATTTCTGATGCACACTGAATCTTGCAATAATTAGAAAATTCAATAGTGAGGTATACACATGCCTTTCACATCCAAA
Organism: Pomatostomus ruficeps; assembly: GCA_013400735.1. Taxonomy (NCBI): domain Eukaryota; kingdom Metazoa; phylum Chordata; class Aves; order Passeriformes; family Timaliidae; genus Pomatostomus; species Pomatostomus ruficeps. The sequence goes on from VYZT01005955.1 coordinate 126,144, forward strand.
CACCACTTACACTTCCACATTATTTGGAATGAGGCTGGTCACAGTGGGGCTAAGGTAGAATTGTACTGATATGTAGAGGAAGAAGGCAGTTCTAAATAAAATATAAACAAAATATCTGGAGGTCAGTAAAGTTTTTTGTCTTAGTCCCTCAATATCAAAATAATCAAACGGCTATGTTGTGTAAATGTAAAGAAAGTGTATTACCGTGTGATGATGACATGAAAAAAAGACCTTGAAGTTCCTCTTTCACTCTCAACAAATATAAAATTACATAGATTTTTAATTATTAAAGAAATTAAGACATTGTCTCCACTGGTTTCACATAGACCTCACTGGGTATAAAATCAATGCCTCTGATATCATTGTGACTGGCAGGGTATGCAGGAAACATCTATTTCCTATGCCTTTTCCTGAAAGGGGGCAGTTGACAGCTGGAAGGTAGAGCTATTGTACTTGACAGTGAAGACATAAGTTTAGTTAGTTGTTTTGACTGGTAAGGGTAGTTAAAAAATATTTTTTAAAGTTCTCACATGTTATCTTGTTTGGATACCCTATGTAAAATGAACTTTGTTTATGCAATAAAACATAATTAGGGATAAAAGAGATGTAGAGTCTAGATTTGCAATAAAAGCAACAACTTCCTTATCACACTATCTCATTAAAGTTATTTTTCTACACCAATTGAAAATGGCCAGAAAACTGAAGTCACTAGAATTTTATGCTGCTGTCTGAACACGTAGAAAGTTTAATAATCAATAAAATGTTAATTGAAGTCCAGTTTCTAGACATGCTGAGCAAGCAAAGTTCCCACTAACTTCAGTAGGCACTGCAGTTCTCAACACCTCTGTAAACACAGAAAAAAAATGGTTAAGTGACTAAAATATCCCATCTGAATACATGAGCATATTTTTAAATTTTGCCCCAATTCTTTACATATAATAGACAATAGACTGTTAGGTAGAAACCATATGTCTGGATAAAATTTGCATTCAATAATTTGAGATTAATCACATTGAAAGGCAATGGAATAGAGAAAAAAAATCCTAGAGAACAAAAAAAACCCAATAGAAAAGCAAGTGATGCTCAACAGAAAAAGTAGAAGCTGATGTGTTCCAAGAGTCTTACCTAGATTTTCTCCCACGTCCATGCATGGACTGTCTGGGCAAAAAGTGACCCTTTCATTCCTCAAAGTATTACCATAGTGTCTGTGTGATATATGCGTCTCTCTGGAATCACAGTGACAATAAAACTGATAACTGTGTGGTTTATAATGTAAGAATCTGGAAATAGTACAAGATAGAGCTGCATAGCCAGTCACTGACTCTGTTACATACTGGTTCCTTCTCAAACCCTTTTGGGACTTTCCTAATATATAACCTTACCAGCAAAGTATGCTATAATGTGATTTGGCCTTTCTCCAGCCTCAAACAAAGAAGCCATAGTTTTGCGTAGGTCCATAGGTTAATCTTACTTCACTTTGCTCCACAAAATTAATTCTGAAAACATAAGAAATTAATTTTCCTGATCAGTTGTGCAAATATGATTAATAAAAGATGTATTTTTTTCTGTTTAAACATCACAGTGCCTTAAATATCTCGCCTAGTAGCCTGCAGACAAACTTTTGGCAGCAGCATACAATGTATATCTGAGTGGCTCTGAACCATTGCGGAGATCAAACTGTACTTGCATAATCCGAGTTCCCATGGAAAGCTGTTCGACATTATCTGTCAGCCTCTTGCTCTTTATGATCAGTGTAGGATGGATGTGTCAGGAGAGGAATCAGCACCACAGCCCTGAACTCTGCGAGAAAGAGCGTTTGGGAGAGGGGGAAAAAAACAAAGAAAAAAAAAGAAGCTATTCAGCAGTAAAAGGAGTCCTACAGAAAACAGGAATTGAATTTCATTGAATACCTGGGTCTCGTTAGAGCTGCCTATAGTGTGTTTTTTCCTTCCATGTAATGTCTATGTGCACACCAAAAATATGTTGCACAGCAGGAGATCATTGCCACAAGTTAAATGATGTGATTGCAGCCAGTAAAATGTCTCATTCTGTAGTATGCACTTTAAATACTTACATATTGTGCATTACATTCTGCCACCAAGTTCTCATCAAGGTGTTTTGTTCAGGTCACATTTTAAAGGGCCATATACCCTCTGTATCCATTCAGAGTATCTGCAAAACAGCATCTGGAAATCTGAGTAGAGCCTGTAAGGACAAATTTTTCTACAATGTGTTGCACTAGTATGGGGTTGCATACACAGATATCAAAAGTGAAGCAGAAATGCACCTCAAGGATTAAAAAAAAAAAAAAAAAAACCAAGATAAAGAAGAAACCTTTCTACCAAAGTCAGGCTTCATTAGTATTCAGTATTAAAGGACAGTGCTATTGGGAAAAGAACTTGGTCAATGGAACATAAAAATAATTAGAAATGTGGCTTCTCATAGGCTGGATGCTTAATAATTTCTGAAAGGGTGGAAGGGGTTCAAACCACAGTTTGCTCATGTTTCTGCATATGATGCATATAGTATTTTCTGCAGGAGAGGACAAAGAAGATGGAAAATGCATCTTTGCCTCAAAAACTAATGAGATGGGGGAACTGTGTGTAGAAGAAAGGGTAAGAAATGTCCTGAAAGGGGGCATTTTTTCAAGGTAGCTGCAGAGATTACATATGCTTTATGTAAGGCATGATTATTACTTTTCTTTTGGTGTAAAGCCTCAGAGTTGGCAGTTTTTCATCCCAGATGATCTAATCTCTTTCCAGTCCAGGTTTTTCTCCCCTTAGCTCATTTGTCATATACTGTAAATATGATAAATAATGATACAGTTGAAACACTGAGAGCCCACAGAGGGCCCACATCATTCCTTTTAATGGGTTCATCACACCCCTCTGCAGAAAACTGTTCAAGATCTTGTTAACTTGTGTTCAGTAGGTCGTCTGTGTCTGACATTTTGCCCTGTGTGTCCTGTTGCTTGGGAGAGGAAGCTATTGCACCTTGTAAAGTACATGAATAGCTTCATTCTCCCTCAGGCAAAATGCATCTGCACCTGTATGAGAGCTGCCTTTGAATAAGGATGCTGCCCATGGAGCCCAGTTTAGGCAGGAATGTTTAGAAGATGATCTGTACTGTTCATGCTGCAAATATGGGTCAGTGAGAATATCTGGTACAGATTAGATATACATATTCACCAAAACAGAGTAAGGTCCTGGGTTCGAATTCTTGCTTCAATAAACTGTTTTTATTTCAGTGAATTATTCCCCTTTCTCCAGCAAGAAGCTCCCTGGTATTGATTGTCAAACTGAATTCCTCAAAACAATTCCTTCCTCCATTCCACATACTCTTCATCCTTATCAGATTCAGATGGAAATACATTATTTTCTTCCAGTTACCAAATCTCCAAGAGCACATAGTGCTGGGAAACATACTTTTCCTTGGGGGTGGCAGAAGTAAGTAATAATTCTGTATTCAGTCTCATAGAAATAACTAAAGTAATGCCCAGACACTTCCTTCAGCATCATGACATGTTTCTGTAACCAGCAGCAGCAAATGCAGCACAAAGGTCCAACAATTTGAATGGGAATAAAGGGACATTGTGAGGACCATCTCCATAAAGATCAGATGGTCTTAATGACAGCATTTTTATGTGAAGCCAGACCAAAGCAGTCACCCCAAATTCTGGCACTAGTTCAGAGGTCCATGCTGTCACTCTGTCTCGTGAATGGCTTGGCATTGTACCCACCTCTTCCCCTTCAAAGCCCTAGGATAGGACTTTTTCTTCTACCAACTATATGTTAAACTTTTATAGTGATTCAAATTCTTGTACCATTTAAAGAGTTAAATGTGACACACCAGTTCAAATTACTTTCAGGACTCACAGCAGATTTCAGTTTTAAAGTAGCCCAGAACTGATTCTTAAAAAGGTTCCAAATCTTCACCAGCTGCCTGTCTCCTATGCAGGGTTGTAATGGAATCCCAAACACCACTCAGTTTTACATGAATTTAGGATCCCATGCCTCTCAGTCTCACAACCGTGGTCACAGTCATAATTTCAAATGTCTTCCATGCCAGAGCAGAAGACAGTGGCAGCAGCAGCAGTTTTCTAAAGCTGTCACATTGCTAATCCTTGCTCATTTGGAGCATCCTCTCCTCATTTGGAGAATGAGTTTGACATTAAGAATATCTATTTCTTTTCCATAGTTAGCTTAAACTTGAATACAGTTTTCATATGAATATCATTTTGTCTGGTCAAAATGTTTTCAAGAATTTTTTTTTTTCCAGTAAGGAGGTGGGTTTTTGACTGGTAAGAATTAAAGATCAAAAAGATCAAAAGCTTAATATGAAGCTCTTCAGTTTTTGATTAAGAAGAATCCAAATGTTAGGGGTGAGATCTGTATATGTGCATGAGTGGTGTTTTGTCAAACACTCAAGGAAAAAAAAATCATAGCCAAACACATTCTTGTTAACATTTTCTGGTTGGTGGATGAAATGTTATTAAAATATTTCCTGATCCTCCTTTTTTCAGTAACATAGACAATTCCCCTTTACACTGAACTTCTAAGGTTTTTTGTGCCAATTTTGATAAGATTAAAAAAAATATTTTTGCATTTTCACTGTTTCGATAAATATACATTTGTAGAAAGATTATAGTAATAAATGATACATAGACATAAAATTCCATGTAGTTTATTTTTTAAAGATAAGGAATCCTTAACTAATTTCAGCCCATTTACTCATGATAGCTAGACTAAAATATGCATAAATAGTTGACATCCATCTGAAGGTTTGCCAAGCTAATTATTTATAAAGCTTTTTTCATTAATGCATTGTAGGGTATTAAAAAAGTTGTAAATCCATGTTGTAACCTCTTCTCCAGCTGAAGAAGATACTGCAACCCTTTTCTTTTTCTGCCCACCTGCTTTCATAAAAAATTATATATGGGGACTGAATAATGTTCGAGATCTCATCCCGTTCGTCAGATACAGAAACTGGGTGAGAGATTCACAATTTATTGAGAAACTGAGAATGAGGAAGCACAGGCAAGCAGGCTGGTGCATACAGAGTGTGAGCATAAAGGTGTCTTTGCATTAGGAATGAATTTAAATGTAAAAGGAGGAATATCATATAGATGGAAGTGAGTTTTCAGCCCAGCATATCATTACTAAGACTTCTTTGTGAGTGCCACTGTTCAGTTCGTGATCTGAATTCAACCCTTCTACCCTTAATAATTGTTCTAATCCTGTAGTACTTAACAGCTTGTGAAATATATAGAATACATGGACATACACAAAGAATGTG
>VYZT01005956.1:0-141306 GCA_013400735.1 Pomatostomus ruficeps
TGTGTCCAGTTCCGGGCCCCTCAATTTAAGAAGGCTTTTAGAAAAGCAACTTCAAATAAATCATTAAATCACATTCAGGCAGGGAATGATACCACGACCAGCAACACCTCTGCTAACAGAAAAGGTCTGGATGTAAGTCACTTCTAGAGACGGTTTCATAGACTTGTTCTTGGTTTTGTAAACTTTTTCTGAAACATTGTGGGCCCCAATTTGCTACCAGACAATTCCTGTGCTGATCTACCTTCAGTTAAGGAATAGAAATGGAATTAAGGGGATTAACATTAATTTTGCTAAAAGCTTTGCAGACGACTGATACAGAACGGGAAGGTGATGGAACTGAGCCCTGGTTTTACGCTTGTCTCAGTTCTTGCTGAAGCACTACCATAAGCATGTTTTGTTGATGCCTTGTAAAAGCGGCCCCTGAACTTGTATCTGAGCAGATGCTGAATGGATAAAGGTGAAGAGGAAGGATATAACATGGATGTAGTTTTATTATCCTCAGTTTTCTTGTACACAAGTGTTTCACACAGTTCTCTGCCCCTGCCTAATCTTGGCTACTAGTCCTAAGATTTTGACCTTTCTGAGTCCTTTTTACAATTAGTTCAATATATAAAATGGTAAAAAACTTATTAGAAAAATAACTGAATTTTTCAACCTTACCGAAACACCTCTTCTTTAACTGCCATGCCTGCCTTCCACACTGCATCTCCCCCTTTCTTCTAATCCCACCTTTTTCACACCCCCACGTTGGCAGTTGCACATCACCCTGGTCTGTGCTAGATACCTATTCCCAGTTCTCCTTCAGCATGATGATGTTCTCTTACTAAATCATACATGAGATTACAGTCACAATGGTAAATAATGCTCAAGAGAAGCTAAATAAGTTTCAGAAAATTATCCCCTCCTGTCAGAGATAAAATTGGTGTAGTACAGGAATTAAAGTGACTTCAAGTTGCTGATAGTAGTAATTATATCTGTTCAAATGATAATCCAGTGTTGTTTCTCCATAGGAACCTGAAGCTTTTACTTTGCAGTAAAGGGACTGTATTGAACACTTAAAGTGGAAAAAAGCACTTGGCTCTGCAATGCTTCCATTTTAAACTTTGTAAATAACTAGTTGAGGCAGAGGAGAATCAAGAGCCAAGTATCGCCCACTATGGGGGCTTAGTGTGTCTACTTTGTGCAAAGACCAGGGTCTATATACATCCAAAAATCCAGATGTCAGTCACTGCTCTAGAAAAACTCCTGGGTAAGTTGTGAGACTTGGTCTGTTTGAAATAGTAACGGCAAGATTTCTGGGAAATTTTTCATTCAAAATGGAAATTCAGCCGTGTTAGAACCTTTAATCCTGCCATTCATATGAAAGCCAATAAAAGCCCATATGTTTCAGTCTGATGTTTTATAAGCAGGACAGTTTTAGTGCTTTAGTCAAAGTTACTTTTCCTTTTAAAATTATCTTTTTTAATCTTTTATAATCATGCAAATACAGCACACACACACACACCCCCTTAAAATAGAATAAGACTTTTTTAGAATTTGGCATTTGGCCCAGGATAAATATATCCGGGTGTATATATGTGTATGTATATACACATACATACATACATAAATTTCCTGCCATTTCTAGGGAGCAAAATAACAGTATATAGCAACTATGATATTGAGAAAAAAGTCACACTGAAAGCACCCAGTCTGTGAAGTTGTTACATAAACAATATCGTTGTTTATGTAATTAAAGGGCCATTATGACACATATTTACAAGCAAAACAACCTATTTGAATTATGCTGTTTAACAGAACAAATACTGTTTTCCACATTTTTTTTTTTGTGTGTAGCTTTTTATGTTTGAAAGAGCTGAGACATTTTACCAGTGAGATTTGCCAGCAGAAATTTCTGAGCAGCAGGGGAACCTGCCCCATGGGGTTTCTATTTCTGTCTTTATCCCTAACCAGAGATTAAACCCCCTTTCCATTGCTCCTTTCATCTCGCTTTGCCCACACACAGGGCAAGTCCTCTTCCCTGCTGTCCCTCACAGTTCCAGAGAGGTGAATCCACTCTTCCTCCAGGCTCCTACTTCTCTTCTCCATGCCTTGCCACTCTCCAGCCATGGCTGACTACTTGTGCATTCATTGTTTCACTCCCTATCGTTTATCTTCCCTAGCTCTTGTCCTGTCTTCGTTTGAATGACCCCTTCTCTTTGCTCCATCCCCCTGAACGTGGTCACTGAGTACACAGAAAGGAAAGGGTCCCTGGTGCCACCTCTGCCGTTTCCCAAGACAGGCACAGTGAGAAGCTGGTATCTCAAGGAGCACAGAAATCATCTGATACTCCTCAAAGAGGCAGGATGACATGGGTTTGACTCGGTGCAATGGACAGGACGAAGATGCTCTGGAATTGCTGCTATGGAGTTTGGAACTGGATGGAGTTTGTCAGGAAGCCTGTCCAGTGTGACTCAGCTAAGCTGACCCTGGCCATGTGCAGGTGATTTTCTAAGGTTCCTTTCACGCTTTTCCTGTGAATTTTTGGGGGATGTAGCTATTTAGAGTTCCCAAGTAAACACGCACCAACTACAATTCTCAAAGGCTTGGAATGTAATAAGGATGGGTGGCTTGTCCCAGGACACCTGAAGAGACATGTCAAGCCCAGTGCTCCTACTCCTCACCACATGCAGGGTTTTGCTCTTAACTATGATGGATTTTTTAAATGGGCAAAACTACCCCATATTTCCCTATCTTCCTTGGGAACCACTGAAGTATTTTAGCAGAAATTGCCTTCAAAAGTATTCAGGAAGAGTCAGCCAACCAGGTGGAAACACTGAGAGCAGCAGCAAAGGTCTTAAAATAGGAAATACTGGGCTACTTCAATTATAGAAGGTTCTACAAGCCCTGCCAATATTTTTCCCTTAGGGTCTCACAAAATGGGGAAGCAAAGAGAGAAATATCTCACAACTTCATAGAATCCCTTAAGCCTCCTATGTTCCCATTTAAAGGGGATTATGAAATAAAATGGAGTAGGAAGCTTCTCCAAATTTCAAAGGAAACTCTGGTGTCAACGTCAAAATTGCTATTTTAATTTTTTTCCCATGTCTGACTAATTTTAAGGTAGTCCTCATTAGCTTAACTGTCATTTTCTGCTTTGCTTTTTTCTCTTTGTTGTTTTTATTCACCCTTTGACTTGGAGCTGAAAAATGCAACTTGCAATAGAAAGTATAGGAAGAGGGAATTTAATTGACATTAATTCCTATGAATTTATTTTTTTTCTTTTCCACTAATCCAGGTATACTAACTGATAAATCTTTGTCGAATGCCACAGCTAGCAACACTGCAGCCCACGGGGTAAAAAAGAAGAGAAAAGAGAGAACTAGATTAAGCATACAAACAGGATCAGCCGCAGACTTCGAGCTTTAGGAGAACTAGATTTAAGCATACTCATTTCAAAACCAAATTGATTGAGAAAGCAGCTCTGACTGCTGTGACTGGAGTAGTCCTCTCTTCCCTTCCTTTCATGTTTTCATCACTGCCAGCAAAGATAGAGATGGAAGCCAATAAACCAGGATTTGGACCTTTCACCTTGCCTGTTAATGGGTATCTGTTTGTAGCTAAATAAGGTTTTCTCCTTCCTCTCTTCCCCCAGCCTGATTGCTGCCTATCCCTTTTTAATTTCCCTCTGAAAAAAATATAAATTCTAGTCCATTTATTTGGACTCTATCCCTATTTAAATCAAGGTGGGTTTCTACCATTCATGGAAAAATAAAAGAACTTTGAAGTATGTATAAATAAATTACTCTTACAATCCATTTTACAGCTTGTTTGTACTTCCAGATGGTATAAAGAGGTCTCAGTATAAAGTAGCATTAGGCTACTATCTCCAGCAGTTGAGCTTCTCAAAAAATAATAACCAAACACAAGCATTATAAAATTTAAAAAATAACCACCTATTTTTAATGAAATTTTTTTGTTTCAGACGCCTATTTCAGTCTTGTTTTTCCAAAATCAAGAGAAAATACATGAAATTTTTTTACAGTTTGCCCTGCAGGACTGATTGGGGAAAAAATAAAAAGACCTGTTTGGAGAGAGTTTAATGATATCAGTCAGGATGGAGCATACTGGGTTTAATTTTAGTGTTGTTCTCTTTTGCTTTCTGTGCCTCCTTTCTGGTTATCTTAGGAATCACTAATTGTTCAAACATTGTAGACTACAATGGTAAATTTGCTCATGTAAGGGCTTCTGAATTTGACAGAACAAGCTTAAAGTCTGCTGGTGATCCTGTCTGTCCAAATGTGACTCTGTTTAGCTCCACAGATTCACTTCTGATGAATCCTGGTAAATATCAGACAGAAAAGAGACCTCCAAAAGCACATCCTGAGCATGCTCATGTTAAATATCTGCCTGAGATTTACTGTGCTTTTATTTTCTTAGGGAAATATGAGGCTACTTTGCAGCTTTTTTTTTTTTTTTAATTCAAAGTATAACTGAAATTCACCTATATACCTTACTGTTTGTTGTATCAGAAATGAATGACATCATGATACCAGAGAGGTAAAAAAATTCTCAACACACTGGCCAGATTAAAAGCCCAGATCTTTGTGCGGTTCTTAATTCAATAAAATGCTGTGGTACTTCATGGTCAGTAGGAAATATGCCCTCAGCAGTATCTGTTTCTTCCGTGTCCTTCATGAGAGTCAAAGGGTACTTTACAATCCAATCCAATGCTGGATGTAACCTTTTAAATAAATAAACCGTGGTTTAAGGATTTAGAAAGCACTAGATCAAAGAATGTAATCTTTGAGATCTAATAACTACAGTGATGGGTCTAGCATAAGGACACGAGCAGAATAGAACAAAGGCTTGCTGAATATCCACGGTGCCTCTTGGGTTAACATTCATTACAGAGTCACTTGAAATCCCAAGTTAGGGGGCAACCCGAAATTTCTCTTCTTGCTAAAATCCAGCATGAACTTGAAAAATAAATAGACAGCAATATATTTAGGGGAAGAAACTCCGGTCTCCAGCTTCTTTTATGTTGTTGTTTGACTATTCAAAACCCAGGTCTTATTTTCCAAACGTGCCAATTTCAGTCTCAGCCTCCAGGTTTTTGGCTACACACCCCAATGCACACACACACAACACACACCAAACCAGATTTCTGCCCTCCAGGATCAGCTCAGTGGAGATGGAGGACTGGCTGATTTTTTCCAGCAGTACATATCCATGTCCTCTTGCAGCCAGAGGAGATCCAAGCCTTTAGCATGACGCTGTCTAATGTACAATGTGCTGCTCGTGTGAGCTTTCCCAAAAGCTGAGGGAACACTCGTGGATGTGCTCAAAGTGCTCCATGGTCACCTTTGCAAGGAGCAATAGCAGTGAAACAAACACACGGATAGCTGCGTTCAGAGCTACTGCCAACCCTTCCCATGCTGGTTTATAGCACTCCAGCTTTGTCATCTGTCAGCCTTTGAAACTGGAAGTGTTCCTCACCAACTTGCACACAAAAAGTTTTCTTGCTTGCTTTGGTGACAAGCTGGAGCAGGTGGTGAATACTGCACCCAGATTTCTGGAAAAATCTTGTTATCTTTCTTTATTTCCCACCATGGCCATTACAACCCACAAACCATCACTTCTGCCTGCTGCTCAACCAGCATCTTGTCAAATCTGGCTGCAAGATTAAGCTTCCCCAATTCCGAATTCAATATTGCAACCCTAAGGACATAAGAATCAAGCTGGAACATTCTGTGTTTTGGAGTTGATTTTTTCCTTCTTAATAGACAAAATTGTTTCTGCTCCATGATCATAGTTTGCCCTGACTATAATGATAAATCATCATGACTGACACTAAGCAAAATGAGTTTGATATTTTCTGCTTTATTTGCCCACGTTAGAAACCACTTCTATGTTTGCCACAACTTTCAACCTTTCCTCTAAAAGATTAGAGTTATACAAATCAGATATTTTTTCTGCTTTGTATAATCCATTTGAAGAAAGTGGAGCACATTTTGCACACAGACAGGAACGGGCACAGTGAAGGGAAGGTAAGATTTAATGGCCAGGAATCTTGCAATAACTGTTTGTTTCCTATAGCAGCATAATTCTTCTTTATTCCAGATTATTTTATTTCATTGGAACAGCATCCTGCCTAATGAAGCCAGGGGAAAGTCCAGAACTCTGGGTGCATTCAGCACTCGGCAGCATCTGGGTTTTTTTGTATTTTTAAAGGGGGATTTGGTAACCATTAGGCACATTTCTCCACTGTTAGAATTAAAAAACAAACAAAAAAATGACAGCCTTTAATGGGATATACTATGAAAAATGAAATCTGNTTCCAGTACCAAAGGTTATACAGTGTCTCAGAAACATCAAACTTAAGCATTATTAGAATTATTTGCATCTTTAGCCCTTTTTCTTTTTTGTGTTTTTCAAGGTGGATTTGGTAACCATCAGGCACATTTCTCCACTGGTATAATTTAAAAACCCCCAAAAAATGACAGCCTTTAATGGTATATACTATGAAAAATGAAATCTGATGCTAGTTTGCCACTGATGGGAGACAATGTGATTTTAATTCATAAGCTTTAAGCAAGGATATGAAACATTCTAGTCATTAATATTGTTGTTTCAGTCTTAGTCTGTGCTGCAAATCTATATTTAGCTATTTATTTTCCCAAAAAGCTGATGTTTCCAGAAATGGCCTGAAGCCCTCAGCTTTTAATTCCAGTAAAACTTCATTGCACTTGAAACATAAGAAAAGCTCAAGTAAAAACCGAGTTAGAGTTCCACAAGATGGATTGGTTCGTGCAAAAGCAGTTCGAGATGTAAACAGTTTAGTGAGAAGTACAACACTCTGATACAGAAGTATCACAATGTCTGTCAGCAGTTGTGTAATGCTATTAACGTGACTTCCATTAACCTGCTCACAAAAAACCTCTTGCTCTGTTATTTCCTGTTCCTTGAGACTCATTTCCATAGCGGGGAGTAGCTAAAAACACTTCCATCTTTTACTGTTGTCCCCGCAACATTTCCTTTCTGGAAGTGCCATTACATACCTGGATTGTGTCTTCCAAACACACATGATCCCTGAAAATTCTACAAACTTATAAAATAAAAGTTACTTCATGGAATCGACAACTGAAATAGCCTGAAGTTCCATTTTAACAGTTTTGTTTCTTTTCCTTAACGTCCTATTTCCCTTTCCAATGCCCTTCCCCATCTGTGGATTCAGAACCCCATCCTGAAATGAGTCGCCTTTGGGAATAGCTCGTACTTAGCAAATAGTTTAGATAACATTCACTGGAAACATCACACGGTCAAAAATTGCTCTCTCAAGTGTGATTTTGGAGCACTGCTTGTCAAATTATTGGATTTCTTTTACAGTGAGGTGGCACAGGAAAGCCCGCCAAGACGAGACCTGTGTGTTTTGACAAGAACAACTATCAGAGTTCCACCCTTTAAATCCTCGTTCACGTGTGCGAGAGACACGGGACAGCTGCACATCCACAGCAGAGAGCAAGATGCTTTTAAGAGGCTCTCATCTCTGGAAAGAATTCCTTCAACTTTGAGTATATGTCATTAAACAGTGTTAATGACATCAATGGGAGTAAAAGTTTGCTGGAGACAGTTTTGCTATAACATGGTATGGCATGTACAAATATAGATAGAAAAAACAAGCTTACCAATAACTGCAAAATCTATTCTAAAACAGCTCAAGAAAACTTCATTTATATAATTCGCCATGCAACAAATATTTTTTGCATCCCCCTTTCTCCCCCCAACCTTTCTTTTATTAAGCTGTCTCCCACTACCCTTTCTAAGAATGGCTGGAAATTTTGAGCAGTCTCTTGATCTTTAGGATTTTCTTTTGATCTAACAGGTAGATAAAGCACTACTCTAGTACAGCACCACCAGTCAAGAGAGCATCAGCAGCAAATACCAACAACTAATATTCCTCTTTTGAAGAGAAAGTACCACACATCAGAGAGGTTTGGAAGCCACTGAAACAAAACCCCTGAAGGGATAGTCCATTTACCCGGAGCCCTGATATCCTCAAAGAGTAAGAGTGCACGACCCTTGAGTTAGTATCTTTACTCCTAATAGTCAGTGCTAATTGTGAAACAGTTTGCATAACAATTATTTAGTCAGCATTTAAGCCAGACTCTGGTATATTTATTAGCAGTAGTAGGAACTCAACAGGCTTGTTGGAGCAGCTCCTGCCAGTTGTTGCATATCTGAGGAGTCCCACTGAATTCGGCATCGTTCTGTGCCCTTCAAGATTTAGCAACTCCAGACTTCTTATGGGCTTAAGTGATTTGCTGGCCAACTTAAGTACAGGCGTAAGTCTAGTTAAGTTTAGTGAGAGATCAATATGCACATATTCAAAACTGCCTGATCTGAGGTTCTTCCATTTTTAGACTTTCAGAATAAAAAGCTGCAGTACTAATGTCGCTGGACAATGTAAATCACAGGAAGAAAAGAATATTTTGCCATGTCCTCACCTAATGCTGAAAGTGCTGTCTATAATTTCTCTTCGATTGTCCTTTTATTTTCTTCCATTTGAGTTGCAGTTAAGATCAGAGAAGAAAATAAAAGTCTTGTTACAGCTACAGGTCAGAGTAAGATAAGAGGCTCAGCAGTCACTTCTATGCACTGTACACACAAAAATGGGCCAGACTGATATTTAGTTTATCAGTCTAGGATCTAGGAAACATAACAGATGTACTTGAATGTAAATGCATTGCCAAAAGATAATAATCTACATCACTGAAGGAGTGTCACTTGTCCAGCAATTTAAAGGTCATCTGACGTACTTTATTTTTCTCTTACAATTAGAATATAGTGAATATATAGAGAGTAAAAATCACAGCTTTTTTTTTAAAATTTGACCTCTTAATTGGCTGTCCTGACCCCCAGATGAGACAGCAGAGTAGTACAGAACAGAAAAGAACACAGAAATTCAATAAGAAAAAAAATACTAAAGATGTTTTTAGAAAGCTGATTTCAATTAAAATCCAATTTTAGTGTGAAAAGAAGACAAATCTTTTTAAGTATGAATCAAAATGATAAAAATCCATATTTTCTGCTGTAAAAACAGAAGTCAACAGAAAAAACGCATTCTTTTGCTGGAATTCAGGCCTAGGACCAAAGAATTTACATATATTAAATTAACAAGATCCAAACTCCTCTACAACAAATATTTATACTGTAAAATATGACAGCCACATTCCTGCATCTCCTTACAATAATAACTCTTAGGGACACAGTATTCCAGAGAGTGTGTACAACAGTGGGTTTCTGCAAAGATGGAATGCTTCATTATCAGAGTACCAGCTTGTTCATAAATATTCCAAAGTAGGGGTTTGAAGTTTCCCAAACATAATTCTCGCTGTTTACATTGCCTCTCTGCTGCTGAAAGCGACGGTCAGTGGGTACCTCTCCCTGAGTGTCTCCCTCCCAGTGCTGAACTGCAGCGAACCACTGCTGGGGCCTGCACAGGACCCCGGTGGCTGCTCGGGATGTGCACTGAGCGCACAAGGGGACAGGCAGCCTGACCGCACTTATGCAAGGAGTCATTCTTACACTGCTCGCTCAAGCAAGCCTAATTCTTGCTTGAAAGAACACGATTTGTCCCAAACTGCACACAAAAGGGCACAATTCCTTCCTACCTTATAAAAATGAGTCTTAAATTTACATGTAATATGTTTTTTTTTCTGTTTGTATATATTATAGGCAATTCTTTATATCAGATTAGAGCTGCAAACAGATATTCCAAGAGAAAAATTACTTCTGTAGTACTACAAGAAGAATCATGTAGAGATTGCTCAAGACAACATTATAGATCTGATCTTCATTTGGTAAAAATTAAGCTCCTGGATACATAATAATCTGCATCATAAAACAACACTGACAACAGATTAAACTTCTGAAAAGTGGCCGCAAGTTACAGAAAGGAATGGTTTCTCTGACACGTGTTCTATTGCTGTTAATCAGGAGAAAGAACACAAAACCAAAATTTTTTAAAATGGCAACAAACTGAAAGAGAACGGAAAGAGAACGGAAAGCCCCACTCTGGCTGCAGCAACGTATCAGTTTCATAAAGGGCGCTTCAGAGAACTCTCAGTGGGAAAAGAGCATGTTTACCCTTGCATAAATAGCTTTTACTACATGGTGAGATCACATGGAGGATACCATTGAAACACAGAAAATAAACATGCTAAACTCGCAGAAAGAGAACTCAAACACAGCAACAATAACAGCACACACGTGCTTATTTGAAGAAGAACGTTCCCTCATTTGCTTCCTGTCAATATACAGAGGTCTAATTGAAGCTGCTCCCCTCCCCTTCCCTACTTTAGTGTATTTGCGAGAAGCAGGGAGCACAGAAATGTGCAGCCAGCCTGGGCCCTCGGGCCGGTGGATCAAGATGGCAGGCTGGCCTGGGCTCCCCTGGGGACAGCAGAGCCAGAAGGGTGATTGGACACAGTGACCTGTCTGCATGAGATGAGAGAAAAACAGGAGGCCTGTAATGCTGATGAACTAACATGTCACTCACAAGCTCAGGTCTGAGGGGAAAAAAAAAATAAAAAAAAAAAAAATGGTGGACAGAAAAAAAATAAGAAAAAGGTATAGTAGAGGTTTTAGAAAGCATAAAAGGCAGACAAATTACAGCATCATTGGGATAATTAGATGACACATTTAATTACCTGTTCATTCAGCTAGGCTCAGGGTATATAAGGACTATGGCACAAAAATCCAGCTAATAGTTTCTATAAGAGCAAAACACAACTGAAGAGAGAATGGATATTGTGGGTTGGCGTGCAAGGAAGGATGCTACAGACTATTGCTGGCAGGGATCAGGGCTTCACGCCAAACAGTCCAGTTATGAATCAAAATCACAATGAGCAATGAGCTTCTAGATCCTGACACACAAGGCAAGAAGGTTGTTCTTCAGAGCACTTGGCTGCTTTATTGCTTGCTTGGGGGAGGAAAAACCCAGAGGGAAGGCGCACGAGCAATCCTGCACCCTGGAGCCAGCACGCCCGGGCGCTGGGTGATGGCCAGGATTGTGCCCACCACTGCCAGCACCGGTGCAACCACTGCGGGCACAGGTGTTTGGAGACAGACGAAATCCAGGCTTTTTTACAAAGGGCAAAAATGCATTTAATGAGGAACAAGTACTTAGTGCTGGAAATGCCTTTAAACCAGTCTGCTCCTGCTATTCCGTTTGTGTCATCCACAGACTGATGTTTGAACTACGAGTAACTGCTGGTGTGTCTGATCTCCATTGCCCCGGCTACACGTGTACAGTCTGGATTTTTAATTAGGCAAGTTCACATTCCATTAGCAGTAAACAAGACTGAATTTAGAGCTATATCTGCAAGGTTAGTAAAAAATAAATTCATTCTCATGGCTGGAAAAAATACAATTCTGAAATAAAAAGGCCAAATTATAAACATTTATCTAAGTTTTTGGGTTTGTAGGTTTGAAAGTTAACAGACTTTTAAGAACTTTTTCTAGTAGTGTCAGGAAATAAATGTCTCTTCTAAAATTATGCACCTGCCAAATATGCAAACCTTTACCATTTATAAATACAAAATAGAAAGATTTTCTGCCATAAGGCTTGCCTTTGGATAGTTATTTTCTCTTAAAGTTCATACAGAAAGTCTCTGTCTATTTTCAGCAATGCAAGGTAATTATACTGATTGCCCTGAGATTCCCATATTTTAACTAACTCTTTTCTTATACAACTAGAAACTGCATAATTTTCTATCAGAAAAAATATTTTAAAACTTTTTATTCTATCTTAACATGTAGCTAATAACAACCAAACGCTGGGCAATGAATCAAAACAAAAACATACTTGAAAATGTTGCGGATTTATGAACACCTTTTGACGTGCACACATATATGTGATATGCAAATATGCACACATGCTGATCTGAAAAGAATGGTTGCAACACCCAAGACAGTAAGCATCAGAATAATAACATCTGTAAATTCTGACACAGAAAACCCACAGAAGTTAGTCACCTAAAATACCTAAATTTATTTTTCTTTTAAGTATATGCTCTCGCTATTAATTTTAGGAAATGAAATACACTAACACATGATATAAACATTTTTCCAGACATTCAATGAACTTTTTTTAATTGATGAAATATGGAATGTTACACACAGAAAAAAAAAAAAATTCTTCTACCTTTTCCAGCCTGAAAACCACTTTCTGAGAGTTAGCAAGCCTTAAACATAAAATAGCTAACTTACACTTCCTTACATGCCAAAACAAGAGTTACATTAAAGAGACATTACAAGCTTTTAGATTTAGAAAGATTTCAGGGTTCATTTTCTGTCAAATGTACCTGCTCAAAACCTTGCCATTGTATCTGTCTTAGAGTCATTAAATCTATTTCTGTAAACTGAACAAGTAAAACAAAAAGGTAGTTAACACAATCTAAAATACATCTTTTTACACAATGTAGTCCCGGCAAACATGCCCCACTTTTTAGGTATAAGCCAGCCTAATCGAAAGCTGTTAATGTTTGGAGGATTTTTAATAAAAAATGTATCTTCTATTTTTAAAATATTTAAAGCAATAAAAGTCTGTGGTAAACACGGTATTACATATTTGACATTTTCCACCCAGAAATGCATTACTATGTACGATGGTATTAATAAACCATGTGCTTTGAGGGACTTCAGTGCTTTGCCATAATTTAGTTGAACACAGCGTGTAGAATGCGTATTTTTCTACCACCATATCAACATATAGCAAACAAATACTATGTCATCAGCTCAGCAGCATGCGTTCACTACACTGGAAACATATGCAAAAAACCACAAACTTTTGAGAGTTCAAAAAATACCCCTTACCAGAGACTCATTTACAAGTCAGTGGTTAATGAGAAAGTGTTGAGCACTTAAAATTTTGTTAGAAAAAGGAAAACAGGCACCCTCATCTGACTCCAACTGCTTTCACAAGAAAACAGCCTTCCCTCTTCATCAGAACAAAATAATTTCTTTCCCCACTTCATCTTATTATTTGAAGCAAATGAAAAGACAATGATTCTCCTCTTTTCTGGCTAAAGCTCAGAACAGCATGGTTAAAACAGACATATAAAAACTACAGACTTATCAGAAATCACAAAACAGAAAGAGAAGGACTCACTGACCCATTTGGAAGACAAAGACGACAAAACAGAAAAGCTCTAAAAATCAGCTTGTGAGGCCTTTGAGAGATATTCTTCTGGCATTTCATCACAGCAGCCCCAGACCAGTTCACTTCCCTGGATACAGGGAGGGAGAACTAAATAGAGCTGTTTATTAAAGCTGTTGTGCTGGATTGCATTAGGAAGCACGAGCAGACCACCTGGACCTTTCAGATTGTGGCAGTGTTTAATTTGCAGGCTGCCCCTCTGCAGCAGCAAAGACTACTACATTTACCAAGCTCAATCGCACATTATCTGGATTAGGAGTATAAGAAGAAAAAATAAAAATAAAAATAGAAATAAAAAAAAATAAAAGCCACAGCCTCTAGTACAGGAATACAGTCAATATAGAAATAATGAATAACATTACAAATAGAAAGCAACTCCCCAGCAAACATAACACTTTCACTCCTCAGTTCTTCTACTTCAGCATATTTAAACAAAATAAAACAGCAAATTAATAAATACATTGCTTTGGTAAAGCTCAGACTGAATTATAAACAGGGTTTATTAGAAGAAAAGGATGGTAATTTAGGTTTTGCTAGTGATTCCCTGGTCAGATTATTGTGTTTCTTTTGCCTTTCTCACTTTCAGTACTACACTCGCTGGTAGCTGAAGATACAGATAGAAAGATGGTACTGTAAATATGAATTATGTGAATCATATGGTTAGACCCTTGTGAAAAAAAAAAAAATAAAAGGGGAGTTGAGAAATGGCTGACTCCATACCTGACCAATTACAGCTTGCATGGTCCCTGTGTCCTGCTGAGCTGAAAGATCGCAATCCATCATATGTAGTCTTTGAAAAGGAGAATGGGGGTTTCTGGCATGCATCTGTCAATCAACTTCTGCACTCACAACCATCACCAAAAGCAAGGGAAAAAAGTCAAGCTGCTCCACCAAATAGGATGAAATAGTCATGTGACCTTCAGCACACTCACACACATACATACTTCCATAGAACGTATGAATTTTCTGCAGATATGAAATGACATTGACAAATACCCAATACCAAGTAAATAAAGTGAGACAAACAGCTACTCACCAAAGAGAAAACACTTGCTGTAATCTCCAGCCTAAAGATTTAATATACCTAAAAGGTATTTTAAACTGAGTGTTTTCTTTAGAGCCTAAACTTTTCAGATAAGGTGATATGATTTTATACATGCAGACAGTGGTCAGAACTTTAACCCCTTGCATCCTCTTCCAGCCTCTGTTTTTATTCCCCCGCTTTATACTTCTACTTTATGGCTTTTTGAGTTCACGATTTTTTTTTCTTTAAGTTTCTTTTGTGTCAGAGTGAAGTGGCTTATGTTGCCTTCTTTGGATGTGCAGAGATTATGAGAACTTGATAGAAAAAAATCGTTAGCAGGAATAAAAAGGAGCAGGGGCTGAGAAACCTGTGTCTGTACTCACAAAACATCACACTGCTTTACTCCACCAGAAGTGAAATATTTTCTTTACTGGAAATATATATTTAAGTATTAGTTTATGCAAGCTGTGATGAGCACTCAAAATATTAAATATTCAGACTATGTAAATCCTACTTACAGAATCCTTTCCATTTTGAAGGTTAGCAGAGTTTTGGTTCATTCACTGCTCCACTGAACTGACATAAAATGTTGTTACTTAGGAAGGCAAACATTACCATTTTTTCGAATGGAAGCAGTTTGTTTCATATATCTCCCCCTCTGAGTTAAGATTGGCAAGAATTTCCAAGACTGTTTTTTATTCTTGTCAAAATCTATCAGCCACTTGTCTCCAAAAGCTGAGTGTCCTGAACGACACGCTGCAGCATTGATTGCTGATACGTTATTGGCCAGCGATTGCCGAAGGGTGACACTAATGTAACCTCGCAGCACTTTAACCCTTTGAAGATCAATACCGTCCTCCGGCAATACAGCAGAATAACAGCCCATACACTTTTTGCTGTGTTGCAGCTTCATAGAAATATTAGTGCATCTTTCTGTGCTCCTCAAACTGCATTTCAGTCACTAGTGCAAACAAAACACTTTCCAAAGAATGTCAGAAGCAAAAATGCAGGAAAAAAAAGCAGCCTAGTCTCTAAGCTTAACCTGGCACACCCTTTTCATTTCAATAAGTTTCTGGCAATATTTTGACATTATTATTTCATTTTTAAAGGCATTGAAAATATTGATCTTAGCTGTTGTAGTCAAAGAAATGTGGAAATATCAACAATATTCCAACTGTAGGCACTTGCCAGTCTGATATTTCTTACCATGTAATTTCAAGACTCAGCATCCAGAAGTGTTAGGAATGTGAGGGACTGCATGTGTATCTGTTAGTGTGTGTATATATATATTTATGTGCATATGCATGCAAGTATAGAACAGATGAAATGTATGCTGAGGGACTGAGATAGGCAGGGAATATCCAGCTTACTTTGCATTGAGTTTTTATAATACTTTTCTTTTTAATTGGTAAGAAAAAACTTAAAGAAAGTCTTGATACATATTTTAAAAATTAGGAACAATTCCCATAGAGATGCATGGGGACCCAGAAGTGTTCCTAGCACAACAAAATATTTTAGCATAACAAATTTTTCGAATCAATCATTTTTAGAAAGATATACCATATTAACAATGAAACATTGCCTCTGGGAGGAGGAAGGAGTACTTGAAATGTTGCTTCCAACATCTGCTATGCATTTCATTTATAAACATAATTAAAATGCACCATTTAGGCTGAAATCTTATCTGCTTCTTACTCATGAAAGAAAATACACTGAACTAATACCTTGGGCTGCCTTCTGGTCAGCTGAGGATTTGCTGCGGTCTCATCCTCCAGGACAATTCTATGGAAAAACCAGGCAGTATCGTGAAGGCCATAATCAACATCCATATCATCACAAGCAATTCAAAACACAACTGGTAAGTGGGCGAGTGAGTAGAGGAGATTGCCTCAGCTGTCTCCAGGAAAACAGACACACTAAAGTCAAACACTGCACAGGAATCTGAAAGGAAAGTTAAGGATGTCTATTTTAGAGTTTTTCCTCAGGAGGAGCCTTTCTGCAGCGAGTATGTACAAACACCTTTCAAATTCCTTTAATTCACTGAAATACCTAACCCTGGCAATTACCACTGCGGGGTTTTTATTAGCAGAGACACTGACACAGATGTTTGTTGCAGAACACAAACAAGCAGAGCATTGTGTGCACACAAGTCTGCTGCACCCTCACACACCAACAAACCAACCGGCGGCCTGCATAGAACACTGGCCGAGCTGCAAGAGCTCCCTCCTCCCAAAGGGAGACACACGCTACCTCTCTTTTAACTACAATTAACCTACATTTCCATTGGAAACGCCAATCTACTCTGTAAAATTTAAAATAAAATCCCTGCAGCTAATGGCTCTGCATAAACTACAGCAGCATTGTTAATGTGGACAGCTGCAAGGGCCTGCTCTGCCACTGCTGGAGCTGCCCTCGCCTCTGAGGAGCTGGAGACCTTTTCCCTCACCCACATCTACCTGAGCACGTCCGTAAGGGGCTGAGCACTGTTTCATCTCTGCTTCTCATCCTCTGGGCCTTGCATTGGCCATCTCCTAAGACACGTTGGTCCCATTTTGTATTTTACTGACTCTGAGGAACTATCTCCCTAACATCCCCCAGTTCCCCGCTCCCTCCCCTGAAACACACACCTCCTTCGCTGCTGGAGAGGTGATTTAGCTCTCCCGTCAGCAGTCGGAAAGGTGAGGGAGCAAGGTGGGGCCTAATCCGCCACAGGGCAGGCTGAGGCGCAGAGCAGGGTGCAAAGCGCAACTCGACTGGCCAGGTTCACACCAGCACAGGCATCCTGAGAAAATTATTGAGGGACAGAACAACAAACACTGCTCTACCAACCAGCCGTGCTGTATCTCCAACAAAAACCTTCTGGTCTCCTGTGAAACTTTTTACCCGTGGCTGTCCCTCAGCGTGTCCGAGAGGAAAACCGTTATGGAGTCACAGCACTGTACAGCAGCTACAGTCCTGTGTGCGTGTGCCTTCAGCACCTGCCACAGGGCCAGCTGTGCACTGCCCTACCTAAGATCATCGGGAGAAGGCTGATTTATCGCCTCATCTGGGACACTGCAAATTCAAACTGGTACAAAGCCTGCGTTTTGAGTTGCACATTGGATTTCTGGCAGCCAGGAAAAATGTAACCCTGAACACTTTTAACTGCAGTAGATATTCCCTTCAAGCACATTATTCTATTCCAAAATACCGCTTTTCTTTTTTTTAATTGAAACTATTAAAAAAAAAAGCGGTATTTTTGAGTAGAATAATGTGCTTGGTTTTACCTCACAGATACACAGCTAAGAACTTGTAAAACAAGCATTGCTGCATAAAATAATTTCTCTTCTGTCTTCCAGGAGAATGTATGTTTCCTGGGTGGCAGAAACTAATATTTAGAATTATACAGCTATGCAAAACCCAATTACTTCACAGCTAAAATGTGTTAAAACACATGGTCATTTTTTATGATTGTCTATTGTTGCTTCCTTCATGAACTAGAAGCCTTGTGACCAACAGAGCCCAGGGGTTTACTAAAATACCTTTAGGCAGTTGTTCGCATGCCACAGCAGAACTTGCGGCAGATTTAGGGAATTGAGCGACACGCTCCTGCTTCTTACAGCATTGGTACACTAGGGGGACTCTTTTTCCTCTTTTCTCGAGTGACAGACGCAGGGCACTGTCAGAGCAAGCACTTGTACCTCACACCACAGGCCCTTTACTCACCATTTAAACATACAAAACCCAGTCTTGCACTCCTCAAAAATTAACAAATCTAATTCTAAACTGTCAAGGACTCCTCCTCCCTCTCTCACTCTCTCTATCTGTCTCTGCCAAACAGACACTAAATGGCATTTTGCATCTTGATTTTCATGGATATGTGAGTGGGGTTTCCCTATGAGTAAACTTCTGCCAAATTTTGCTAATTCTGAAATAATTGTTTTGTATTGAGGGACAGTAATGGATTACAGTTTCTGCCTCTGCAAGCCCATTTTGGCCAATCATTTTTACATTTCAAAGGCAATTTTGCTATTAAAAGAACCTCTGACACTTCTAATTTCTCCTCCTCTAGATTTCATTAATGTATAATTTCTGGGTTTCTCCCACTGCCCCAGAGCTCCATTTTTCAAAATCCAAGGTGCTGGGACATAATCACTCACTTCAAGAATGGCACTTCCTTCCCTTCCTATATCATGTAAAGGAAATTCAGGAAAAGATGTTTCTGTGCCTAAATTGCTAGAAAAAGGCATAATCTACATCATAGTAATTTCTGTGCAGCCAGTGGGACGGGTTTCCCTCCATGTTTATCCTTCACTGCCTAAAGAAAATACCTGCAAAAAACTTCCTTTTTCTTGTTATTTTAGAGAAAAGGGACTTGCTGTAACGCTTAGTATCTTTGGGAAGGAAGGAATAAATTCTCCCCCTTTCCTTCTAGATCTAAGAAGCTGTTTTGATTGAAAACTTCTTTTTGTGTTTCAGGAAGGACAATTGTTCAACAGATCTTTCAGTTTCCTGACTCAGCTAGAATTTATATAAAATGAAAATCTAGATGATGGGAATGGGATTCTTTCTCCATAGTAAACTACATAGTGAAGAGACAGCACCTTCCTCCTCTGCTCCTACGTAAGTGATGGGAGGTGATTACACCGATGATTATGGAATCTGGTTAGTCAGGGGACAAGCAAGTCTCACACCTTGAGCAGGTGAAAAGGAATTGTGGAGGAAAAACATGTCAAGAGGCAAGATGGATTAGCAAGCAAGGGTGATATTGAGTGGGTAAAGTTTAAGAATATACTTCCCAGGTACATTACCAACTACAGCATTCTGATAAAACCACATTCTTCACGGCTCATGGTGTCTTCCGCAGAATCTGGTGCAATGGGCTTTGTAAGACATCTCCTCACTGGATACAGCATGGACAATAATGGGGATTTGCACCATGCGAAGAACAGACCATATTTGGGTGAACTAACATCGTTCAAGTGAGGCAAGAAATCTGAATGGGAAAAGAGGATTCTTACAGTGAAAGGAATCATCTTTTCCCAAAACTTTTGCAAAATCTTTCACAGAATTTAGAACATGTCAAGGACAGCAGAAACATCAAAAAATAAGGCATATTTTTCTGTTCATTGAGCAATAGAAATTTATTAATAAGTCATATCAGTAACTGTGTAACTCTTCAGAGCAGTAGTGCTCTTACCACGCTGTCATGGTTCTAGAGTAAAGGGGTGATGTTTTCAGACCTGTTTAACTCCCTACCACCCCGTCATGGCAGGAGCATGGTTTCAGCAGGACAAAGCCAGGGCCAGGAAGGTAAGGACTGTCCTCTTTCACCGAGCTCAAGGGAAGGGGTGTGCAGCTTTCAGGGTCAGGCTGGCAGAGCTGGCCCCTCTCTGCCCCCAGCGGTCCCTTTCCTGTTCCTCTGACTGGCAGAGTTTCTGGTTTGGTGCTGGAAGACAGCACCAGTGAACCCGAGATGCTGCTCCAAGGAAAGGAAAAGGGAGAGAACAGCGATGGCACAGAATGGAGCCCAGCTGAGTACACTCTTCTGTCAATATTTTTGTGGTTATTGCAATTTTTCAGTAAATTGTGATTTCATCTTATAATGTCTCCTAGTGTTTCCTCCACTGTCTGAATGGGATAGGGGGGTAGCTTCAATGGGTTTAATTTTCCTCCTGGGTTTTAAACCAGCACACACACCAACAGGGAAAAGCAGATAGCTTCACAGAGATGTTGGTTTTAAAGCTAAACTGAAGAACATATGAGCCTGTTCCTGGCTACACATGCACATTGTGGTAATGGTTGTGGGCATCAGTTCCGAAACAGATGAAGAAAAATAAAAATTAAAATAATATCCTGCTTCCAGTTATAACCTGTGTGTTATGTGTCCTTGAATGTGTCTTTGGAGCTGAAAAGCCCTGACATTTCTGGAAAATAATGATCATTGTTACTTGACTCATGATGAGCACAGGCAATGGAACAGAGCAGTTTTGCCACGTTAAACCCAGAGCTCTGCATGACAAGGTTTGACCCAGGTCTGAGGGCTCCACCGTGGAGAGCAGCTCNAGGGCTCCACCCTGGAGAGCAGCTCTGTGCAGTGCAGGTCCCAGAGCCATCCAGGAGACAGGGACAGAGATGGGCACAGCCAGCAGGGCTCAGGCAGGGACTGAAAGTCCCAGGCAGAGCTGGGACACGTCCCCGGGCCCCTGGCAGGAGATAGTGGGGATGGGGATCCCAGGGGAGGCCAGTCCCAGCCACTGAGGCCTGTGAGCACCCCCGGGACCCCGGCAGGACCTGTAAACTGGAATAGTGTTTGTTAGTTACCAGTGAGTGGGGACCTCCCCAGCCTCCCAGGACCCTTGTGTAGATAAATGAGAGGGGTGCTTGTGCGACATCTGCCAGCTCCTTCACTACTGTGGGATGAACCCCAAGAGGCCCAATGGACTTGACATCAGGAAATATTTCTTTACCCGGAGTGGCCAAACCCTGGAAGCAGGCTTCCTGAAGAGGTGCCTTCATGTCTGTCAGTGTTGAAGAGGCATTTGGACAATGCCATCAATACCATGCTTTAGCTTTTGATCAGCCTTGAATGGAACAGGCAGTTGGACTATCAGTGGACGATCATTTTAGATCTATTCCAGATGAACTATTCTAGCCTGGTCTAATGTAAGCATTCAGCTGATACCTCTGTCCCCGTACAATTTCACTGTCCACAAACGGAAAACCGCTGTTCCTGCAGTTGGAACGCTCACAAGAGCACACAACCCAGGTGATATATGAAGTGGTTAATAAAAAAAATACGAGCTAGAAAGAGGATGAAGAGTGGGAACAATGTGGTAGCAACTGCAGAGAAACTAGAGACAGGTGCCAATTCTGCGAAAAACAATGGGTGAACACTTGGGAGAGAGTAGAAAAATAAAATTGTTTCTGCTCTAGAGATCTCCCCTGAAGGCCTGACCCTGAACTATTACAAACCTGAGGAGTGAGAGGTGAGAGAATGACAGGGGTCATGGAGGAGAGCCGCCCTTACGAGTCTTTTTCCAAAGGAAGCTGTTCCTACTTTCAAAATTCCAAAACTGTTATCTGAAATGACAACTATTTTTAATTGATTATGACATGCTCAAAGCACATTAAAAGGAATTTAATAAGATGTGAATCATCAGGACAGCTGCTTTGGTGACACAAAATGCACAGAAACCATTTTGATCCTATTTCACAGAATGTGTTCTATGTCACTTACATGGCATGATCACAGCTACCCAGGCTGCTTTCTTGGGATATCTTTGGGGTTTAATTACACTGTCAATTAGAGTTAGAGGTATCAATGTGGCAGTGAAATGATAAAGATTGCTCGTGGGTTCTATTCTCTACTTGTTTGTATTCATCAGTCTTGAAAGAGGAGGACTTTTCACATTGTCTTGACATGGATGCTAATAAGCCTATAATGAGAGATTCACTGCATCGAATAAAATAGGTGCCAGCAGCCATGGAGAGAACGAGCTAAGATAATGGTGCAACGTGGTCCAGTAATGAAGAGGTGGAGAGTGTAGTCTCCTGAATGGGGCAGAACACTGTTGTTTTTCAAGTATGAATGGATTTAGCCAGTGAACGAGTAAAAGCATTTAGGAAGAAGGGAATGATGACAAAACCCAGACACTCCTGGAAAATGGACCAGGGTGAAAGTGCTTTGTATCAACATATGCTCTATGAAGCTGTAGAAAGCATTTAAAACTGAATATTGAGTAAATGGAAGTAACTTCCAACAAAATCCTGAACTAGGGTAAATCAGAAAAGGCTTCTTAAAGTAGATAAAGTTATGTTGACTTACATCCCCTGAGACTACACAGAAACTAAGTCCCATGTTCATGGCACACGTGCACGTGCAAAGCATTTTGGATCAACCTTTTTAGTTTCAAATGATCTGGATTAAGTTGGACAGAGTGTAAAAATGAGAACTCTTATGAATATTGTATGCCACAGGCTATATCAACATATCAAATGTAAATGGTTTTGTGCGGGCCAGCACTTGCGTAGTGCTTTCAGCATCTTTAGTGGAGCAAATGCCTACAGTGTCCCTGGGTGCTTAAACTGCATTGATTTTCAAGGTAAAGTCAAACACGCATAAAGTCCATACACTTCTAGATTATTTATTTGTGTGACTCGTAGAAGTCATACCATGCTGTGATTTTAATGAGTTCTATCTTCACAAGTTCCTACTCCTGGAGGACCCTTAGAGCCTTGCTCTGTAACTTAGTCCCTCGAGCTGCTTTATACACAAAATAGAACTATTTCTGAAAAATAGGGTTCTAAGAACTCAACAGACGTATTTGGGTGGAAACAAAAAAGTATAAGCAGTTGATGCTGCTAGCCACAGCAATAGGAAAATTAGGAGAATCCAAAAATTCAGAGTAGTTTAGAGTTTTTTGCTTCCAGTCTAAAGACTATGATTTTTAAGATACACTACTCTTACTTTCAATCAGGTTTTTGTGCCAATTTTAATGCACAATGCTTCAGTACCTGACGTGAAAACACTAAAAGAAGAATGGTAAGAATTCACACCATGGAATTACCATTACATAAAACCATTAGAGTTTGTAAGAATATAAAATACATGTGATATAAGAATATAATGCATTCATTCCCTTTCCAAACATTCAGGACCTAAACTGCCTCTCAGCAGTCGTACAGGAATTGCAATTTTTCCAATGGCCCTTAACATCAGTACAGCTTCCCTCACAGATCAAGGGCAGCGGATCACTTGAAGAGTGTAGATTCCCTGAGCTGGCGTTAACAGCCCTCTGTGTTTATTTCAGGAACATTTTCCTGATTGTCCGAGATGCTTCTCTGGGCCGTGGTAAAAGCATTATAAACCTTCAAAGGAAAGATCATCTGGGACAATTTCAGACACTGACTGAATACGTATTTAGCTAGTATTTATTCCACATGCAACAACTTGAGACGAAGACTAGATTTTACACCCTTGCGGTTAAAAATGTACAAAATTATTCACTTAAATTCCTTGTAGGTTGCTTCTTGGATGTCTTTTCCCCATTCACCTACCACTCCTCACACTGAAAATATCTAGCGTAACAGCTTCTCTAGGTTCTGGAGGAGAAATCTTTGGGGAGCTGAAAGGAGACGCCAGAAGCTCTCTCCCCCAGGAATCTGTGTAGCTGGGATAAAGTGCTCTGTTCTCAGGTTTCACAGAGCCAGCTCCTGTGCCCCGCTTTTGCACAGAGAGGTGTTGTCCTGAGTTTTGCAGTTTCTCAGTGTTTCTCTTTGCTGTGATACTTTCTCACACATTCTGCTGTAAACATGGCCATGGTTTCTTAACAACTATCTATGTTTTGCTAATTGTCTCTGTTGTTTATCATTCACTATCCTGGGTGGAGAAATATGATAGATTGATGCTTTGACCAATGGAATTGAGAGGTGGTGATTTCTACCTCCAATCCACGGTGATTTGTAAAAACATATAAATAAAGGCAGAGGGTTCTGCCCTCTCTCTCTTTTTGCCCTCTCCGTTTGCTGTCTCTGTGTGATCTTTTATTTGGCTCTCCTTTGGGCTCCTCGGCCTAGCCGGCCTGACCCAGTGCTACATCTGGAGAAACACTGAGAAACTGCAAAACTCAGGACAACAGAGAGGCTCCCTCGTTTGCAGGGCTGTTCCCTCAGCAATACCACAGGCTAAGGACTCAGAGCCCTGCCCTTGATCAGCACCTGCCCTCCCTCGGTTCCTGCTTGTTCAGCTCCTATGATCCAAGCATCATGAAGCCTGCTTGAGTAAAAGAAAGGAGGGATTTACCTTGGTACCTTTGCAGTTCCTGCCATGGATCACAGCAAATGACAGTCAGCTTGTTTAGAACAACACC
The DNA here is from genome assembly GCA_013400735.1 of Pomatostomus ruficeps. Classification (NCBI taxonomy): domain Eukaryota; kingdom Metazoa; phylum Chordata; class Aves; order Passeriformes; family Timaliidae; genus Pomatostomus; species Pomatostomus ruficeps. The sequence goes on from VYZT01005956.1 coordinate 24,077, forward strand.
TGGAAAATTCAAGTCCCGTCATTAAAAGCATTGTACACTGCTCTTTTATTGATCTCCTATGGTATTGTTATCCTTTCTTCATGCACTGTAGAAGAAGTGATAAGCAGCTGAAAGGAATCTGGAAACTCAGATTCCATTAGGATTCATCACCACCAGCCTCTGATTCATCAGCATGCCAGCCTCTGGGCTACTGCGTTTTTTTGCATGTAGCCAAATCAAATGATAAGTGATCAGTGTCATTAGCCTGTTTCACAAGAAGGAGTAAGAAAACATAGAGCCACCAGATGTTCTGATGGGAGCTGGGAGCCTGTGATGGGGACGTTTGCTTTCCCTCACAGTCTCCTGCTTCCAGCCAATCCCACCTCCTCAGAGGATAAGAACCTTCCCCTTTGAGACGGCGCTTCATGAAGGAGCTGAATGGCAGGGTGACATTCAAGGCCTTTATGCTATCAGGCCCATCTGTTTAAGGGCGTAGCTCCTTTACCCAGTGCAGTCACTCCTTCAACTACTTTCCCAAGCTATTCCGCTTTGTGAAGGGAATTGTCTCTCCTTACCTTTATTCATGTAAGATAAATGACCTCTGGTCCTTAAAGCTCCTCCTTTCTGGGACTCGGGATTCTTTGCTGTCACACATTCTGCTCCAAGCTGGGATCTTTTTTTACCATATAGGAAAAGATGTAGGGAGTAAGATGAAAAAGAGGGTCGTGGTTCTCTCCTTTAATCTTGTTAAAATGGAAAACTCCTTCTCTTGCCATCATCCCTGCTCTTGAGAGAGGAAAGAGGAAGCATGGGCCACAGCACAGAAAGGGGCCTGGATGCCAGAGTGTAGAGCATGTCCATTTGATTTGGCATCTATTTTGAATCTAGATACTTCCCTGGCATTGGAAGATCACTCTTGTGGAATCGCCTTTTTATTCCCAAGGCCTCACCCACCCACCTGCACATGCTTTGATTTCTGTTTTGCCCCAATCCAATAAGCACCTATTATCGAGACATTGAAGATAACAATAGCAACTGAATAATGCCAGCGTTTGATGCTGCAGAACTAAAATTAAATATCTGAAGCAGGGTAAAGCCACAAGATAAATGTCTTCAAAGCCAGAAAAAAAGAACGTTATGGCTTTAACCTGTTTACATGAAAGTATTTTCTCTGGTGGGATAATCAAAGTTTCAAAGATCTTGTCCTATATAATATCAAATCCTATTACTATTCATCAGGGGAAAAGCTATTCCCTTAAAATCAAGGTACTCTTTAAGAGCTTCCAGCATGAAAAAGCTTGTATTGTGTGCACAAGCACATACAGAAAGCATCTCAAAGGGAAATGTTAGCCTCAAATTAATTTCTATCAGATTTGATTGAAAAACTCACACAGATCTGTCCATTGGAGGTTTGCGACCTGACTCTGCCTGACTGGGATTTGCTAATCAAATAGAGACTCCTCCAATTCGTGTATCAGCTTTGCTGAAGTCGAGAAATAGAGCTGTAAAATGTGCATCATATCAGCAAAATTAGAACAAGCTGGTTTTTCTATGCAGCTTCGTTTGTTCTTTAACTAAGCAGATGCCCATAATTAGAAAAAAAAAGCAAAATACAAATAAAATATCTTTTCAATGTTATGCTAATAATTTCATACCGTGTCTGAACCAGTATGTATACTTGACCGGATTTTTCCTACAAAGCCAAGATTTCTTGTGCACTTGTTGCTGGCCACTATTGCAGCTACTCTAAAAACAGGCAAAACCTCGGTCCTTTCTCATGTGGCAAGATCTGAAAAACTGTGCATCAATTCTTCATCCAGTTTCTCAAAGAACTGCTCAAGTTCCTTTTATTTTCTCTCAAATTCTTGCTTCTGGAACTTTAACATCTGAAAAAAAAAAAAAAAAAAAAAAAAAAAAGAAAAAAAAATAAAATAAATCCCTTAAGGAAAGGTTCCATTTTTCAATCACACCTAATAAAAATGAGGTACCAAAATGTAAAGGCAGCAGTTACAGATGTGTAAGTGCACGGCCACGTGGCTGACATTACCCTGGATTCAGCCAGGCCTCTCGTTGTGCTGGAAGCCTCTTGCAGAATTGCAGAAGCACAGCACTTTTGACACAATAAACCCATACGGAATCTGTATCTGCTGCCAGCCATTGAAAACAAGAATCCCGAATTTTAATATCATTTATATCGGGACTGCACACCATTTTGAACTCTGACCTCATTACATCACTGATTTCATTATCAAACTGAAATTCCAAGACAGAATTTCAGATCCAGATTGATCACTATTTAACTAAACAGTGAAAAAAAGAAAAGACATTAATCCAAAATAAACTGAGGCAGCTCTGAGACTATCCTATTTGTTGGATCTACAGAAATTTATTTAGTTTATAATGTATTTCATTTAAACTTTCTTTAACGGCTCTTTAAATGAAAGAGTTTCGGAAGAAAGGCAAGTGGGGAATAGGAAACTGAGGGGAGGGAGAAGAAAAAATTAAATACAGACTTTAGCAGAATGGTGTGTAAGAAGCAGGAAAGCAAAGAAAGAGGAGATGGGCACCTGAACAATTGAAGGAATGGGAGTTGAACAGGAAGAAAAGAGACAACAGCCCTCATTGGCAATAGAAGATGAAAGCTTGGAGACTGAAAGAGAATGCCCAATATTCATAGCTAACAGATGATCACCTCAAAAAAATTCCTTGGCTTCTTTCACAACTCCTGTGCAGCGCAGCGAGCAATGAGTCTGCTAGATCTTACATTGGTGTAGGTCCTGTTGGGACAAGAGGACCAGCGAGGAACACAAAGGCCTCACTCTTAAAAGCTGAACGGTAGATATTTGGGACAGGAATGGAGCTAATCTCCCTTACATGATTTCCTCAAAATAATCCTCCAAGTTTTTGGGGCCTGATGAGGAGAAAACAAAGTCATTTCCACTCCGGAGACCCTGACTAGTGTAACAGTAACATCACCTTCCTGCTCTCTCTGCCTCCATAATGTAGATCCCCCTTAAAATGTCATGTTCAAAACCAGCAGAATTAACTGCTCCCTTCACTTATTTATATTTTTATATATATATATTTCAGTCTAAAAAAAGAGATGAGTGAGGGGAAGCACACCATCATAACTTCACTTGTAAGCTGAATGAAAACAGAAAAAAATTGGAAGAAGTGTGGCACCAGCACTGCAGTCCAGCATTCAAGTCTCTAACTGCCTGGGACTTGCTGAAAATTTTCGGTTTCATCCCTTATTGCCTCAGTTCATGTGTATTCTTTGAGGCATTTTGATTTCTGTAACATTTTCCATTGTAGCTTCCTCTTTTATCTTCTTTATCTACCAACCAGATAACACTGTATTTTTAACAGGCATGTCCATTAGGGTATCGACCAAGGGGCTCCCAAGTCCTCTGTCACAAGTCACTGAGACAAGGAGATAGGTAAAGTAGTTATTGATGTTTTCTACTGCCTTGGCAGCCGACACTATTTCCAACTATTTTTGGAGGACGAGGGAAAGAGGGAGTATAAAAATAACAGAATAGGGTCACTTCAGAATCTATCTGCAGGCAACTGCAGCCACTTCCAGTCCCCAAGAAAAGACTGGGGTGAACAAATACAGTTTTCTGGCTATCACACCTTCCCAACTCATCGCATTCTTTACAAGGGATTGGAGTTGCAACACCTGTGCTTTTGGGGTGATTTGATTTTTCAGGAATTATGCTGGATGCAACTGACTACCAATAAACATTAAGGCTTTCAGGAGTAAGGTGTTGTCCTGAGTTTTGCAGTTCTTCAGTGTTTCTCTTTGCTGTAGTACTGTGTCACGCATGCTGTTGTAAACATGGCCATGTTTTTGCTAACTGTCCATGTTTTTGCTAACTATCCATGTTTTTGCTAACTATCCATGTTTTTGCTAACTATCCATGTTTTTGCTAACTGTCCTTGTTGTTTTCATTCCATTCTCCTAGGCGGAGACTTGTGACAGATTTATGCTTTAACCAGTGTGATTGAGAGGTGGTAATTTCTACCTCCAATCCACGGTGATTTCTAAGAACATATAAATAAAAGTCAGAGAGCCATGCTCTCTCTCGGCTCTCTCTTGACTCTCTTAACTCTCTCCTTGCTCCTCAACCTAGTCGACTGCGTGTGTTTTCTTTGTGTCCAAACAGTGCGACAGTAAGGGAGTCTTAAGGATCATGTTCCAGAGGTATGGGTTAAAGCAGAAGGTGTGAGTTAGGCCTGTCAAAACTCAGAAGGGAATGCCAAAACCGTGCTTTGTGGGGACAGCTTGAACAGAGAGCAATGGTGATCTTGTTGCGTACAAGATGAGTTAAGAAAAACAAGTGGCATGGTACAATAACATAATATAAATACTAAGTGCTACTTTAAGAAAGATCACGTAATTAAATCATGGAAGTTGCTACCACAGGATTTTACAGAAGGCAAAGGTATAAGTTAATGGGTATGGAACTCAGTGGTCCTGGTTGCAAAGCCTAACCAAGTTCTGCATTGTAAGAAGTCAAGAGCATCACGTTACATTTACTTTTACATCTGCTACACACCCAGGAGCAACCACTTCTGGAAACACCTGTGATGCGAGGAAATGCAGCATTTATTATATTCTGCAGGAAGGAGGAATGGCCTACAAGCATAATTGCAATCATTGCTTTCATAATTCTTTACTGCATGGAAAAACTAAAATTTAATCTAAAATCTTAAACTTCAAAGTCATCATACGGACATATCATTTCTTTCATTTAAGCCAGTCTTATAGTCCCAGCTCATGATTTTGAACACTTTTAGGAGTTGTGGTTTTGTTCATGCTTCAGACTTACCAGGACAATAAATGTTCTTGCTAAGCAGAACATCATCAGAAAAAAATATAAAACATATTTCTAGCAACTGGTTGTATAAAATACGGCACCTTTTCTTTCAGATCTTCAAGTAAGAGCAGTTGAATTCCCCGAGTGCTCGCGAGTTCTACGACAGTCTGGTCTAGGATCTCCTCACGAAGAGCCTTGCGTAGAACCATCCTCGTGTCACTGTGCACCTTGAACACCAACAATCTCACAGCAGGCCAAGAAACACAGATATCCGGGGCTGGAACAGAAGCCCAGAACCGTTCCTTTAGAGGCTGCAATGGCCTGGTGGGCTCACAGCTCGGCCGAGGGGCAGGGACAGGAATCTCTGTCCATAGCAGGTTCTGTAACCTGTGTTGACAACACTGCTGTTGTTACTCCTCTGAAAGATGGGCTGCTCATGACAGATTTTCAAACCCTTCAGCTTCTCATGGAGTAGAAGTGAACCGCTCTGGCTCAGAAAAATTGTTGATTGGGGTAAGCTGCATGGTTTTTCTGTTTGCATTATTTCATACTTTGGAAGACAAAGAAAGACAGAATTGGCATCACTTAAACAAGAAGAAGCTGGGGCCCACCTTCAAACAACTTTATGGGTGATTTTAAAAAATATCCCAGCCTTTGATGTTGTAGTAAATAAAGCTGCAAGGATGATCGTGTCTAAATTTTCTGTTTCAGTCATTACCAAAGGGTTAAAGGAAATTGCAGCTATGCAGTGCAGGACACCTGGACTGAAAGGTGGTATTTGTGACCACAGCCAGTGTTGAAGCAGTCAAAAGCTTTGAATCTCATCATGTCTGTTGTTTGGAGAAGATTTTGCTAATACAAAAGCACAACAGAACGAGGACAATAAAATAATGACTTTTGAATTTATATTGCATTCTTGTCTGCAGTATTTAGGCATTAGCAAAAAGTCAGCTAAAGTAACAGTACAAAAGCCAAAAGCAGTAATGAAATTAAAATCACAAAAGTCTGAGAGTGAAAACATTAGAACTTTTGTTTTCTAATTCTTAGCATTAGTGAAATATGCATTTTCAATTGCAAGATTTTAACTTTACTGAATGTAAATCTATTTTAATGCATTTATTTGTTGTACATTTCTTTTCCTTTTAAATGTCTTTTTGCAATCTATATGTGACAAGCTTCTATGTTTGCAAGATAAAGTAATTATTTTTACCAAGAAAAAGGTAAATGGCAGAAGAAAAATTTAAATATCCATTCTTTACAGGCAGAACAACTATCTCATATAATTGCTTCTTGTCTCTGTAACAGTTTAACAGCAACTTTCAGACTTATTTTAGTTTTTTACACATTCTAGAATCAGGTTAGAAGTTGCAGAAAACACCATTATCAAAACTGCTCAAGGTCTGCAGTTAGTATTGAGTATTCCAAGGTGAAAAAAGGATTATAAAAGGGATGCCTGAAGTCACATTGCAAATGGTTCAAAAGTTCCTACTGGCACTTCAGCAAATGAATCATGATCCTTTCCGTCCTGTGAACAATAACCATGTTTTAATTCTCAAAATGTCTTCGTTTTAGTGGCTACCAAGGTTGCTTCTGTAACATAATAGGGAATTTGATTTAATCACCTGTCATTTTCAAAATCAGAAATTTGGCTTTTCTCTTGTTTTTCACTCATATGAGGTCTCCTTGTTGCTACATTCCATGAGCTTGCTGAGCAATTCTTGCAGGGAGCGAATACGGATCTCCTGCTCTTTGGAAAAGAAGAGGAAGCGTTTCTCTGGCTCACGGGAACGGTGTTTCCCCACAGTCCCTCTGTTTCCTGAGAACTGTGGTCAGGGCTGACGCTTCAGCAGAGCACACTTTATTCACCGTGTGATGCCATCACCTCACCTGCTGACAGCAGCCACAGGGCTGGCTTGGCGCGGAGCACAACAGATGGCGCACGGGCTGCTGCCTGCGCTCGCCAGGGCTGCGGGCCGGGGTTGTTGTGGCTGAACAGCAAAACACAGCCCTCAGTTCAAGAATCTCTCTATCACTGCTGAGATCTACGGTAGAGAGCTCTGCAGAAATGCCTCTAGATGAGGAGGTGTTGTTTGAATTCAATTGCCATTAGCTACCATCTGTTTACATAACCCACCTGCACTGCAATGCTGCTCTGCGAGACTCTGCTAGGCAGTATTGCTGCAGAGCTGTTCCTTCTGTCCAGCCTAAAATATCAAAAGACCAAAGTGATGGAATTTTTGAGTGGAAGAAGAGCAGAAGGGAGTCACACAAATGCAGAAAATTAATTATAATTTAATTGTTTTCAGAGTTTGTTTTACTTAGGTTAAAAACCTAATGAGGTAAAACACTAGAGTGAAAATAGATCGGAATTCTTTCTATGAACTTCAATGGACTTTAAATCAGACCCAAAGAAAAGACCAATCTTGACTAACAAGTAGAAAAAAATAATGCTACAGCATGATACAGAAATAGGGCAGAAATGCTGGTCCTTGACCAGCAAAAGCACAAACCCTCCCAGACTTTCACATCTGACTCTGTGCTCCAGGATCCACATCGGTGCATTTCACTCTGCAGCCCCATCCTTCCTGCCCTTGGTCAGAAGTGGGTGGAGGGAAGGGCTCCGGAGTGGCAGAAGTTCAGGTTAGGAAGAGGCAGACAGAAAGCTCCAGCCAGCCAGGAGATGGAGGAGCTTTCTGCCTTCACCTCTGACCACGGCAAAGAGAAACAAATCTGGAAGCTCTGCTAACCTATGGATTTGTCTAGAACATAAATACTGAAGAATATCTGGTTATAGCACAAAGATTTTCAGTCCCCTCTCCTCAACATCCTTTGCATGTACAATTTTCTCCTGGCGATGAAAGGATATCGGCACAGAACTGTTTAGAATAGCTACTCCGTAACACCTATTTCAGAAAATATCTAAATTTAGAAGAACCGTAGGGATGTCTCCCAGTGAGGCCTGACCCTGTGAGGTGGCAATGTCCCTTAACTGCTCCGCCTGTCAAAGGAGGCTCTTCCTGTGCGTCTGCATTGCTCAGCCTCTGGTTAATGCACAACCAAGACACAGAAACCGCCTATCATTCCTGAGAAGCTGAAAGAACAGAAGCTTCCCGTGGTCCTGCACTAATGCTTCAGAGGAAAAAGCTGCAGGTGGATGTTCACTCTTTGCAGATTCTCATTCTTCAGCATGTGCCTGTGTCAGTTATCCTATAACCTCTGCTATCTGGAGATTTCCTGCTATTAAACTTGACCTTGGAAGGTACTTCGTACATTGTTTTGCTTGGGAGAAAGGTCTTAGAGGAAAACAGATGCTAATCTCAGCAAGCTTGTATCTTAGGCATTCATTCACTGGCAGATGTGATTTTGTGCTTTTAATAAAACTTCCAAAAGATCAGACTGGTGTTCATTATGCATTGCTGTGATCAGTTTGGTCCTAGAAATAGCAGCAAGAAGGACGCAGCAGAAAAAGGTGAAAAAAAGCAATCTTTAAGTGATCTGTTAATCACCATGACTGTAGCTATAACCGGTGCCCAGCTGACTGACACAACCCTGTGCATTCAGCAGATGCAGAACAAGACTGTGTAACAGATCATTAAAAGCCAGGGCTTGCTGGGGTAGTGCTGCACGGCCCCTGGGAGCCTCAAACCATCCTAACGGCCTTCCACTGCATGACCCAACCCGTATTTATTACGAGATCAGAAACCTAATTTTGGAGCCATTAACCCGGATGTGCACAGTATGTGTCGTGATTATTGCAGGTAAGAAGGATTGGTAAGAAGGATTCTGAAATTATCATCGTTTTGTAAATTTTAGAGGATAAGGTTCACTAAGATACCTGTTGACGTCACATGAAATGTTTTGTCATCCATCTACCTGCCTGGCAAAACCTATTCCACTGGAGGTTTAATGATATTTTAGGAAACGGGTAACCTGTCATTCCCAGTTTTTTTCTGGTCAATGCAATGAAGTGTTCAAACACACCATGAACAAGAATGATACTGTACATTTAGCTAACGAAGCTATTCTGCCCCTGACATTAACACTAGACATACTTCCTTCCTCCCAGATAATTTATTCAAGCTCTAAAGAATTAACTCACTTTAAGGACCCGTAGAATAAAAAATTAATTCATTGAACATTTTATTCTCTTTTGTTCTGATGCAACATCGGTTGAAATTGATGGGAGTGTTTCTAGTACTTTTAACAGCATTGGATAATGTTCTTAAACATAGGAAAAAGTGCCAAAATCTTAAATAAGAACAATTTTGAAACAAGAATTTGAAGTAGAGAGGGTTAGTCCTGAGTCTGAACAGCCTCTACTTGTACAGGAGTTCAGATATAAAGCTGGAATGTCACATTCTTCCCTGCAGTGTCAACGACTTCCCCCATCAACTCAGATCTCACAAGAAAGAATGCAGCCTTATATCATTTATGGGTATATAATATATTAAAGCAAGATTGTTCCGTTTGGAAAAGTTCCCAAATTCATAAAATAAATTTTTTAAAAAGGTAAACAGGAGAAAAATAGTAGTTATGCTAGGAAAGGATCCCTAAGATCACGTCCAGTCTCCTGGTATCTCATACTACTCTATCACGCATTCCCACTTACTTATTCATCTTTATTGTACTACAGTCAGTTTTCTGGGTTTAGCTTGATCACTAATTACAAATGGGTCCAGTGCAGTTAAGAATACGACTCTGTCTTAAAAATATTTATTAATGAGATGGGGACTGGGCTTCTATCTCCTCTTACATGAGCTTAGATAAGTTTGTGATAGAGGCTCAATTAAAACTGTGCACCCAAACTCACGTGGGATAGAGGGCACTGTGTACGAGGACTGAAAGGCAGAGTCACAGAGAACTTCTGCTAACGTGGGAGCAGCATGAGCGAGAACACTGAGATTTTACAGCATGCTGGAACTGAGCCAAATAACCAGGCAACCGTTGTCCAAGTTTCTCCAAATAAGACGGGTGACAAACACAGAAAAGGAAGCAATCATGATTTGCCATTTTTTATAAAATCTTGCTTTCAGCTTGGTAATCAAGGAAAAAAGATAGCAACAGATATTTTATTGTAGGGTTTTCCAACGGCATCAGCAGTTTCAAACACAGTGTTCATCATCCTGTTCTGGCCAGAGCTCAAGAAACAATAAAATATCTAAGGCTCTGCTTGATGTACGGTCTCCATCTGGTTGGAAGGTACATTCAGACCCGTTGACTCATGTTAGATCTGGGCTCAAAAAAAATAGCATTGAGCTAATTCCGACAGAAATCCAACCGCCAAAGTCCTGGTGGAGACAAACCAGAGTTCGGGACTACTGAGAATTTAGGGTGTTTTGTGATGCAAAATAATGATCTGGCAGAGAAATGTCTTCTGGAGAATTACTGGCTGACATAAAGGTTTTGAGATATAAATCACTTTTTATATTATTTTCATATTTTCTATTCTAAAAATGAAGACAAATAAGAAAATGGAAGAGTTAAATTATCTTACATCACATGGAGTTTAATAAAAATAACTTTTAAAGGTTCCAGCAATAACCAGGCTTCTGAAGTCGTCAAGAAAGATAGATAAATGTCCCTGTGGTATTAATGTAATTTATCAGCTACCTGAACTAGAGTTTAAAGAAGCCAAGTAGCACATACAAGATATAAAATACACAGTATAGCAAGGACAGAATGTGTGTTTCCTGGATCTTTAAGCAGAGTGTGGATATTCCTGCTTTGCCAGCAGCGAATCCTTTCCACTCCCAATTATATCTATACACACACACACATCCCCAGAACCTGATACAGCACAGGAAAATGTACTCGAGACAAGTAATGTCCTAGCCCAGCTAATAACCTTTGGAAGTTTTAATATGAACAATAGCGTGTGTCTGTTCTGCAGATTTTTCATTAAAGTACACAGACCAATCTTGAAGGGAAAAAAAAAAGATATTTGAGGAAGTAATAAGCCAGAGGTTAAAAAAATATTGATTAGGAAAAAATGTTTTCTTCATAAAGATAATGTTTCTATTCTAGCAAAAAGAAGCTGTTTAGTCTCCAGAAAAAAAAGAAAACAAAAGTATGTTCTTACAGCACACATTTCATTTGTTGTGTGCTTTGTTGAATAATGAGCATTCATCTTTACAACCTTCTCTCACCTTACATATCATACGAAAAGATTTGAAATTCTTTTGGAAAGTCTGTGCCGTTTCATTTTTTACATGGAAAAAAATTAAACATCAACTTTTTAATACTTTTTTTTTCAATATAACTACCTGCCCTTTGGTGTCTAATACCTTCTCAGAAGACACGACCTGGTAAATTTAGTATGGATTACCACAGACTTATTCACTTCTAATGAGACATAGTTTCTCCTGATCTTTTTCATCTACCTTCAGAAAAGAAAGATAAAAAAAACCCCAGCGCTTGTTTCTGTCAGAGTTCGTTCTTTGGTGTCAAGGAAACATGCTGGGGCTTTTCCTTCTCCGTCTTCTAAGTTTTCACCTTGATCTTGTAAAATATTACAAATAATCCAAATGCATATATCATTCTGCTGTTTTCTAAATTCAAACTGAATAGTCAAATAGTCAAGGATAATGATAATGATTACTTGAGAACATATTTTTCCATCTTTGAGAAATGCATTCGGTGGTACATTTCCAAATTTCGGGAGTCTGGTGGGTGACTTGCAGACTAAGGCAAATGCAAATCAAGATAGCTGAATCAAGGGCCTTCTGAGGACTTCAAAGAGCTCTGGAACAAGCCTCAAGCTTTTAGGACATTTCATCACAGATATCAAAATACTTCACAACAATCAGTACATTTCATTACTTCTGTTTCATTGATGGGGAACCTGACGTATAAACAGTGAGACAATTCTCTTCCTATCGTTCAGTGACTGTGGCACATCACAGGGTAACAGTCAGCTCCCATGCCTTTCCCATTCTGCCATCTCAATCACATTTCCTCAGAGATGGCCTTAGCAAATGATAGTGAGGCTTGTTACTCCACTAATTCTGCTCCCCAAATGACTCAAGTCTGAATTAACATGTTCAGTATCACTTGACAGAGGAGATCTGTGTGCTGATCCCTCAGAACTAGTGCCAGATGTATTAGCAAGCCTCCAAAATTCCAGCGTGCTGTACCTGCCACCACCAACCCGCGTCACGGCAGCTCACTTGCATCTTCGCCTACAATCCTTTGATCTTCCCCATCTCTTACTAATCCCAGCTACTTCAAGGGTTAGACAGAATTCAAATGAGATCTCCTGTTGATTTAGAAGTCTGTTTTTTCAGATAGAAATTGTATCTTCTCACCTATGTTCAAAAATTAGTGTGCTGTTGTCACGACCATAATATTAATGACTACTTATAATAAGGAGCTGGATGCTTACAAAATAAATAACAAGACTTATGAGTGCTCCTGTCCTGTTTCTTCTGAATCATATAATCTGGTTTAAATGCTGGGGGCTGGAGTGTCTGCATGATATTAAACAGTTCAAGGGAAAGCCTGACACGTTGTCATGGAGGAGCGTTCTTAAAGCTGCTGCGTAACACATGGCACGAGAAAAGGTGCTTGTGAGTGCCCGTTAGATGAGCAACAGCAGTTAATTAGTACACGTTATTCTCGAGTGATTCACAAACAATGAAGCAATCAAAAGGAGCCAGGTTAATTTCTACTCTGCTTGCAAGCAGGGGAACAAAATCAGTATTTGCTTAATGAAACAAGACTGTACTTCAAGTAGGCCCTCAGAGGTGGAAAAGCTGTCCTGTGGCAAAAACGTAACGCTGGGAATCAGGGGACAGACACTTTCTTTCTAAATTGCTTAAACTGCCACAGTTTTTTCACTTGAAAAATGGGAATTTGGTGCTCATGGATGCTCCATGAACAGAACAGTTCTCACGCACTGTGGGCATTTCCTGGCTTGTCACTGAGCGCCGTGGAGAACTGCTGCTGGTGACCTGTCACTACCACTGCTGACAGCAACCCAGACACAGATGAAACTGAGCCTACTTCCTAGCACTGTGCTACGAAAATCTACGTGAATGAGGCAGGAAGGTGAGGATGGCATTTGCTGCTGCAATGCACAGTTAGTGTGCCACGGGCAGAGAGCCCTTTGATATCCAAACCAACCGCTCACGAAAGTGTGATTACCCACAAAATACCTCCTTGGAAGCAAAAGTACGAGAAGAGTATACAAAACCTTATTTCAAATTCAAAAAGAATGGTTTGTTGGAAGGATATCCTATTATTGTCACGTGGCAGTTGTATTTACCCAGGTCCATTGTTGAGAGTGATTATCTTATTAACATTTTTACACTATAACCACGTGGTGTAAGAATGCTGCAGAGGAACACTCTTAAAAGCTATGTGGCCTGGTTTTTATGAAATAATACTGTTAAAAGCTATGTGGCCTATATTTTTATGAAATAATCATTTAAAACTTCTGGAGGTGAATCCCTTCTTTAGCAGGGACTTCAGCAGGACTGTTAAAATCCATGAGTTTTGTTTCCGTGTCAGACATTGGTGGATTGTACAGCATTTTTTAAACCCACAGCCTCTGGATAACATAATTCAATAGTCTGACATTTGAATTTGCTGAAATCTGTTAATACATTACCAGAGAGGCCTCTGGCACTGCCCCAGAAGGTTTTGTGCCTTTGCAAGCTTCTTTGTGTTTCCTTCCTGGACATGAAGAATCTCAGCATAATGCAAGACACCCACCTGACAGAACAACGATCTTCACATCACTTCAAGTACTCAAAACTGTAAATTCAGGAGGCGGCAATGCCTCAAGACAGTCTGCAGCAGTCACCTTGGGAATGGGGATTCTCTTGCTGGTACAACCTGCGACAAGAATATGGATAGAAATGTTTGACAATTCAGTAATGACAAGGACTCCATGATGCCAGTTGATCTTAATGACCATGAAAAACAGTTCCATTAAAGTTACATTGTAAGACAGATAATGTATAAAAATTATGTAAACCTAGAGAGAAGTTCTAGAACTTGGCATACTGGGTTTTCAGTTTCAAATTGCAGAAGTGTTGATAAAACTATAAAATCCTAGAGTCAAGATTTGGGGTCCTATCTAAATATCTCTTTTCTTTTAAGAACTGGTCTCACTTAAAGACAGCAGTTCTCAATACACAGGAAGTACAATTGCTAAAAACCAACAAAACTTAATGTGAACATGGAGATCAAATTTAAGATTGCTCTTGAGGCTCTAAGACTAAACAATATCCTAAGATTGCTCTAATCATTACGTGCCAATTTCAAATTTGATCAATCTGAGAGCTTTCTTGGATGAAAATGCTCATTACTCAAATTGCATTGATGTTTGACAATGGAATGTGACTCTAACTGAAAACAAATGCTAATGCTGCTTTAAAAGGATGAAACTGAGGAATAACCAGTGAGGAGGAGGAGTATATAAATGCAAAGTGGGAACACTTAAAAGAATAATAAGGCCTCTACAGCAAGACAACAAAACACAAAATATTCTTGAGGAAAACATGCAACCATCCATTTTAGGTTTATATATACCTATGGACTTTCATCTTCTTATTTTGTTTCAAAGAGAAAACAATCAGTACCAGTAACTTAAATTTGGAAATTTGGAAAGTTTTGTGCAGTTGGAAATGTTATGCCAAGGTATGTTTTCTTTTTTGAAAAATGGTACAAAGACAAACGAATTCAGGTAAATCTCATGGCCCGTGTTAGGGAGGAGGTCAGATTAAATCACAGTACTATTCCCACCTGGCTTCATAATCCACAGATCTAAGAAATTTTCTCATAGCATAATAATTTTCAATTTCAGTCTTGCCCCTTCCCTACAAGATCCTTTTTACATTTAACTATAAGGTTTTTGGGAGGGTCCCTTACTACCTCTCCCTTTATAATAGCCTTGTTTATCTTTAATAAATGGCTTTATGTTGTGTACTGCTTTTCACATTTTTTCATCTTCTCTGTGTGTTCTACACAGCACAAGTAAGTATCTCTCAATAAAGAATGCCTGAGAGCAAAGACAAAGGGAGTGAGCAGAGGAAAGGCAGATGGGGAGGGAGGGTCAGAGGAAGAAAGGAAAGACTGAGGAGAACATTATTCCTGAAGGATTGGAAAATAATTCACTGCAATTTGATAAAGCCTTTAAATGTCAGAGAACAAAGATCAACTCTTTTAAAGAATTTGTAATAATCTTTCTGATATTGTTACCACTCTAATTTTTATTAAAATAGCTGATCATTTAAACTTAATTCAAATACACTGCAGTGGTGGAACAGAGTGGTAATGCATACTTCCATTTCTTATTTTGCCTTTTGGTGATACTGTAAATTACACAGGGATCATCTTCAGTGCCAGCTGAGGAGGGAAGTTGCTAGGATGGCCATATGGTACTACCATGTTTTATATTTATAACTGAATTCTTTTATAGTCATTGTTCTGATACTTATTTCAGGAAGAAATGTTGTAAATAAATTTTAGATGCGGATTAAGAAAAAAGAAAGCAACTGCAAAGCAATATAATGCTAGCAAGTCAAACAGGATTTTTATTAAAGCACAAATTTCCTGAACATATTCAAGATTATAATTATGTAAGCTATAGTACAAATTGAAAGTGTCTGACAGAAATAATTCTTTGATTGCAAGGACAGAAAAAAAGGAGTCTTTGCAAGTTTACTTCTACAGACAAACAAACAGAAGGAGGAAAATCTTTGAACTTCCATTGTACTGGCAGCATTATCCATGTTTTACACAGCATAGTGTTTTTAAACGCTATTAACTTGCAGACAAGACCCCCTTCTTGTATTTTTAACTGAAGAAGTGGTGGTGAGAGCGGTGAGAGATGATCCATCGGAACATTTTGTTGGATGAATCAGTCCCACTTGAAAGCCACTGAGAGCTCTTGGAGACTGAAATACAGTCATGCACCAAAGGATTCCTGCTACTTGTTGTGTTTCACAGGAGTCAGAGCGAAAATGCGTTGAAGCAAGAGAGAAAAATTTTAATACTATTTGAACTCTGAACGTTGGCCAAGGTCCAAGTTTCAATGCTAATTCTGATTTCTGTGGCAAAGAAAAAAAAAATCAGAAATTCCTGACAGACTTAGATTTTTAAAATTCAAACTGGCGAGCAGGGTTTCATCCTGTTAGAAATGTCCTGCAGAATTCCCATCAGCTGGAAGCTCTGCATTAAAACAGGCACTAAGACCATGAAAGGCGTTATGGTATGGCTAAAATATTTATTGAAAGACTTATGAAGAGTGCTATTTTCAGTGAACCAAATTAAAACCAAGCGATAAAGTACAGCCACCAATCATGTGAGATGAACCGGAGCCAAAATGCTCCAGCTACAGTTCAAAGTATCCCTAATCTCACCAGAGATGCCCAATCTCCACCTCCGGTACAGCTGATTTAAGGCAGACCTCAGTTCTGTGTGTTGGCAGACAGAGAGCAGGGTTTAGGTAAGGACAGAACATTTGCTTCCCTTGGGCAGGGCTGTGTTTCCCACTTACGCTGAATTATGCTCAGTTTTTATCTCCAAAGGCTGCCTGGGATGCTCTCAGGCCCAAGTCCGCAGGGTGCTGGGTACCTTGTGGGAGGGACTGAAAGATTTAAAACCCACTGATGGCATTGCTGCTGGATGGCTCTCAGCTCCTCTGGAGGGGGTGTGGAGGGGGTGACAGCATCAGATGCCGACATATTAAATTTTCCTGACGCAATAAAAACCTATAACCATGGCAGACTGAATTAATACCTCAAGTCTAAACAACAAAGAATTAGTTTTGCACTGTTCTGCCAGAAATCAGCAGCGCACTGTAAGTAAATCACATTGTTTATACCAGTTATTCTGTGTGCAGTGAGAACAAGAACAGCTGTTCCTTGACTGCTCTGTTTGTGAAAAACGAACACACGTGCACCGTTAGCTGCTACAACAGCAAAGTTTACAAGATCTGCCATCCTTTCCCTTGCAGTCGGTTTTTCTCAGCACTTAAAAAGTCGGTTATTAATGTTCTTTCCAGACTAAAAAGTGCCACAAAATACCTGTTGATGTCAGAAAAGAAAAAAGAAAAAAGAAAAAAAAAAAGAAAAAAAAAGAAAAAAGAAAAGAAAAAAGAAAAAAGGGAAAAAGAAAAAAGGGAAAAAGAAAAAGGAAAAAAGAAAAAAAGAAAAAAGAAAAAAAAAGGGAAAAAGAAAAAAGAAAAAAGGAAAAAAGAAAAAAGAAAAAAAAATGGGGCAGAAAACAAGAAGAAAAGAAGAAAACAAACCCTGTAGCCCAAAACCCCCACTGAGGGGGTTTTTTCCCCCTGAAAGTGGGAAGAAAACTTCACTGGTAAAATTTCCTTTCACAGGATATACACAGTTGCAAGTAACAGCAAATATAGCTTGTGCATTACATATTAAAGTACAAATCCCGGCTCCATGGACAGCAATGATATATTTTTTCATTGATCTAAGACTCAAGAAGGGCTGAACGGGCCTGGAATGGGAGCATTCTGGGTAAGCCATGCAGCTGTCAGCAAACACCTCTTCTTACAGTCTATTATTTATTAATATATTGGATCGTGAAATCAGTGAAATTTCTTGCCAGCAAGATTCTTCCGAGGACCATGCATGTCTGACACAAGGGAATCTACTTCTGATTTCCAGCCTAAATGCACTGAAAACAGCTGATACTTATTTGATCTCATACCTTTACTTTAATAGTCCTTCTTCCTCTTCAGACGTCTTCTATTGCTAGACTGAATTTACTAAGCCCTTCTTTTCACCGGTCTTCTCCAAGAGATCACACCCTAAAAATGGTCCTTTGGTCCCTTCCAGTTTCAATCAATTTCTTTTGTAGGAAAGGTGACTCCAAATTTACAATTATATGTTGTGCCCAGGTGCGGTTGCAATGATATTTTGTACAATGGCAGCCAAACATCTCTTTCTCTGCAGATATCCCATGGCTTATACTGCCAGGGTGACTTCTACACGCTTCCTCACCACGGCACATTGACAGTCCATAACAAACAATAAAAAAGATACTTTCTTGTAGCGTTTGCAAATTAAATTTATCCAGGGTAGCTGAATATGTTCTTGCACTCAAACTGGTAGCTTTGATAGCTCTCTCTCGCCCCTGTGTACGGCTTTCAGTGCGATTTTAAAGGACAGCTCTAGCTCTTCTCAGTCAAAATTCTGCCACCTGGTTTCCAAAGGTATGGCAAGGATATACATGATTTTCATAGCCAAGTTGATACTGTCTGCAATACTGTGGGCCTTGAGGTTTTGCAGTGTGCTATTCTATTTCTCTTTCATTGCCAAAGGTGATCTGCACTGCACAGGTTTTAATTTGTGGCTTTGATCCCAAGGACACATAACACTGTAGCTCCACCTTGGATTTTAAATCGCTTCAAAGGCAAAACCCAAATGGTAAAAATTTCTGCCTGTTTTTTTTTTAGCTTTGATTATGTTTTAAACATATAAAGAAAGTCACTTTCGTGTAAGCGAGACATTCAAGTCTTACTTTATGCTTGTAAAAAATCAAAACGCAGCAGCTTCTGGAATTGTAGAAGACATTTAGGATTTCTGAAGTCCCTCTCCTGACACTAATGTGGGCCATTTCAATAGTGACAGTTAAATTAAAAGTAGAAAGAGGACGGAAGCTGCTACATGTAGGATCTAATGGAACCTGGAGTGATGCCTGAGAGGGAAGCTCCCGAGAACAGAGAATAGACAGGATTAAGTGAATAAAATGGGGATTTATTGCAGGGCCTTCAACAGGGACACCTCGGGCAGACAGAGCCTCTCTGGGAGAGGCCACACCCAAGATGGACCCTGGGGCACGAGTTTTCTACATTTCTGTAAGTTTTGATCAATTCACAAATCAGGGTTAATTCTCCAATTACAGTTTCAAATTATGATGTAATTCACCCCAAGTGTGTCCCCCCTCTTAGAGCTTTAGTTTACAGACTGTGGGGCCTGGGACAGCAAGATATCCCTGAGTCCAGGCCTGGAGAGGATTTGTTATGTCTGAGCAGGATGGGAGGAGTTAACAGAGCTTTAGAGCTACACTAAAGCAGTACAGGGTCTAAAAAATATAAAAGCTAAACCTTAAGGCATCAGTCTCCCAGAGAGAATCGATGGATTTCAGCTTTTTGAAGAAGCGCCTCGCAGCCAAGGAGGGCGTAGAGGCAGCTTGGCTGTGCCGCGCTGTCCTTGGGCGCCAGCCTCGTGTGTGCCCCGCGTTCCGTACGGCACCAGCACCACCCTCAGCGGGGCTGACGGGAAAAAACTGAGGCGAAGGGGGCGGGACGGAAAAAACCCCCAAGACAAATCATCTTTTGGCTCGGAAACTCCATTTCCCAGAGTGCCTGCGCGGCGGCTTCCCGCCCCTCACATGACCGCGCGGGCCGCGCCATGGCGGAGGCGCAGGAGAAGGTAGAGATCGGCAGCGGCCCGCGGCCGCCGCGCCCAGCAGCGGGGCTCGGAGCGGGGCTCGGAGCGGGACAGCCGCTGCGAGGGGCCGGGGGGACACGGGGCAGCCGAGGGACAGTGCCGGGGACAGGGACACCGGGACAGCCGCGCCGGGAGGAGGGAATATGGAGGCGGCGGCACCGGCTGTGGCCGGGAGGGCGGGTTTGGGAGAGCAGCTCCGCGCTGTGCAGCCGCGGTAAAAAAGCTGCAGGGCCGCTCTACCAGGGACACAGACATGGCCAACTTCATCCCAACAGGGGGATTTTTTCTGAGGCAAAACTCGAGTTTCGTGCTGTTGTTCCCAAAATCGCGGGTGACTCGTTGTTCCCTAAGTCGGGTGTTCTCCTAAAGCTCCCCTTCCCCGGGTTGCTCCTTCCCGAGAAAAAAAAAAAAAAATAAAGCAAAAAGCGCAGTTCCTGGTCCTTTCAGGTACTTGCTAAACGTTTCTTTGCTGAGGCAGTATTTGGACAGACAGCTGAGCTGTGTGGTTTTTGTCTGGCTTGGGTGCCTAAAGGTGGGAGAGTGTTAGGATTACTCCAAGGTGGCTTGCCAAAGTTAGAGTGGGCATGTGCTTTTCACCTTCCCTGCTGACAGAGGTTTCTTGGGAGGGCTTGGCTTCTTCGAGAGAGGCTTTTTCCCCAGCATTGGTGAGTTTTTAACTGTGGCAGCCTTTGGAAGGATGACACCAACTCTGACAAGTCTTCTCTAATAGATTAAACTGGCCTGTGTTTTGCTCTCTATGGGCTGTGGTAGGAGAGTTACCTTACTCATTTCAGTTTATTTTCTGTGGGTAGCATTCATATCTCCGCTGAAAAGGATGTGTGCGTTGTGCATGTGGTTCTTTAAAACTCTGGTTTTGTGGCTTTCAGCTTCTGTCAGGTTTAAGTTACGGGCCTAAACATCTAGTGGATTACATTTGGTGTCTGTAAAAGCAGGGGAAGGGAAAGCCCTACACCCATCATACTGGAAAGCCCACTTAAGAATTTATTGAGAAGTTGTGTTGGATCTGTTACGTGAGAGGTTATAATGGTGCATGAGAGATTACTTCACATTTCTATGGTTTCCTCATCCGTGTTCCCTTACTGCATTCTTAGGCTGCTTAGGCAACAGCGTTTGTCAGCTGCTGATTCTCCCCTAGAGTCCGAGACCCACCATCACTGCCATTCCTACGTGTTTCTGGATTCTGGTTGTCTCCAAATCCCTGTTTAGGGATTTCCTCTTCACAGTTGCAAGGCTACTAAAAAGTGGAAGTGGAAGATAATCCTCTCAAGCTCATGCATTTGGAGGGAGGGGAAAGGAATCTAACAAAACCCCAGGGCAGCCAAAACTACAGTTTACTGTTCCAGTTTGCCAAAGCAAGTGGGAGAACCCAGGGAAAAGGCTTTTCATAGTATGTTGCTAGAAAAGTGAGTTACAGTAGTGCTAATAATTTCGATTTATAAGGAGTTGAGTAGGCAGCTCCTGGTATTCAGGGGAGAAAATCAGGTTTTTTATTAGGAATCTGATGATACTTTGCACTGGACTTTGTGTGTTTTTCTAGCTCACTCAATCAGCTGGCAATATTACACCACAATGTTTCAGTTCTGTTCTCCCTCGGTTATTGTTCAGCGGAGTTTAGGATGCACAAAGATTCATATAACAAAGTTGTAATTTCCTGAAAAGTTACAGCAGTTTGGGATTAGAGCCTGGGAAACTGACAGACAAACAGTTGTGCTCGCAAAGTCAAACCTGAACTTCCAAGGCTGCCAGGATTTTACTGCATCTGCTCTCCTTGCGGTTTCCCAGCGTGTCAGGAGTACAGGCTGCACTGATGACCCGTCTCCGGGATGTGCTAGAGCTGGGCCGGTCTGTAGGGAGTCAGACGGAGGCAGCAGATGTCAGCGATCACGGTCACACCTCGCACGGAGCTCCAGCAGCAGGCAGAGGTGCTGCTGTGCTTCTCTCCCATCCGCTGGGATGCTCATTGTGGGCATCAGCGTGAGCCTCCACTCATGAGAAGGAACCCTTTGCTTTTGCCGTACAGGTCACAATCAGTGCATTTCATAAACTTAGAAAATAAATAAATGTGAGAAACAAAAAATTACACTGGTTGTCAGTGCATTAAATTTTCTTCCTTTTCCATTTTTCTCTAAGCTGTTGGTAGGGGTGTAATTTTTTTTTTGTCTTCCCTGGTGAAATTCTATAGCTATTAATCTTGCTCTTCAAAGACTCCTTCGTAAGATTTGAAATGCTGCCTTCTCTCTTGCTTGTTCTCTGTTTATATCATATTTTATTGTTAAAATGCTTACATTCACTGCTGCTGTATTAGTTGTAATCCTTTATTGCTATTGATAAAGATAAATACGTTAACTAAATCTTCGTTTTGCTGACTTCTTTGAGGAAGCATTGCATCAGCAGATTTTCACAGTGGACAGATGCGACATGAGCAGGAGTTGACTTAGAAAATTTTTTTTGTAGGGGAGAAAGAATCATTATCTTGCCAGAGAGAGATATTTTAAAGGTACAGTTGTTCCAAAGGCAGGACACAGCCACATCTTGCATTGACATAGGATGGGAAGGAGAAAGCCATTGAGCGCTGGATTTCTGTGGAAAATGGTTTGAAATTATTGCAGTTTAAAATAAGCCTATTAACAGCGGAATAGCTGAATAACAAAGCTGGTTTGTGGATCACTCGAGGATGCCATTCTGCCTCGGAAGTCTCAAGGTAGGGGCAGTTTCTCAGCAAAACTTGCTGCTGCCTCTGGAGGGAGGAAGGTGACAGGGACAGGTGCTCAGGTGATCCAGTCGCTCTCCCTTTTCGGGTCACTGACAGCAGGGTCCCCGGTGCTCCTGAGTGTCAGTGTGGCACTCGAGTGCAAGGGCAGGCACAAATCGGGTATCAGTGACCAGGATGGAAACTCAGAACTCTGAGTTGCTTCTGCTTTGTCTTTCATTTCTTAATGAGGGTTTAAAAGTACTTTTTAAAGGGAAATACTGCTCGGTTGTGTATGTACTCAGTCAATGACCCCTTTGTTCTTTGTGTCCTTTTCAGGAAACCAGATCTAATGAGGAATCAACAGATGAATCTGAGGTAACCCTTCGTAAAATGTTTCACACTCAAACCTGTGTCAGTACAGTCAGTGCTAGATTTTGTCTATATGGAGTGAAAAATACTACTTCACGCGTTGCTTTTAGAAGTTTGGCCAATATTATGCAGCAAGAATTGTTAATCTGGGCTTAAATTATTAAAAAGAAGCTGTGAGTTGCTATTAGAAGCTTCTTTATGTTTAAAAAACCCCACAATCACCCCATTATGTTGAGAGAAATTCAAGTGCATGTGCTTCTGTTTTGACAACATGAAAATATGTAAGTGTAATTATACACACAGGAACACTACCTTCAGGTAATCACTTTGTTACTGTAATAGCTTCATGGTCTAGACTTAATCACATCCCCTGGACTCTCTGTTCTTGAGATGATGGTTTGGCAAAAATTGTCTCGTGTTCTGGAGAGGTGTGCCTGTGCTGCTGTGGGTGATGGGGAAAAGGGGCTGGGGGTGAAGAGAGGAAGGGAGCTGCAGAGAGAGAGCTCAAGAGTTTGTCCCTGGACTAACCAATGTAATGTACCAACTCCAAACCTGCCATCGCTGAAGGAACCATCACAGATGTGAAAGAGGTGATTGCCAGCAGGGCGGTCTGGGATGGCTGCAGGAAGGAAGAAATAAGGGTTGTGGCCCACCAGCAGGAACCGATGGCACAGAGAAGGCTGTTACCGTGAGTTTCCAGCCAGTATGGATCCAAGTCAGAGTGGCTCCCAGGCTTACAGAACTTAAACGGACTTGCTGTTAGGAAGATTTGCTGGTTTTTACCCAGGGACAAATCTCAATGCTTGAGATCTGGATTTAAGCACTAAGCAGATGGAATCTTAATTTCTATGACAGAAATCTTTATTTCTATGCAGAGACTGTAGCGGTGGATTCTGCAAAAACCTTTTTGCAGTGGCAGGTGGCTTTGTTTCTTGTGAGATCCCTTTTTTCTTTCTGCCATGGAGTGGTTCTTCAGTGGCGCTGAGCGGCAGTGCCGGTGAGGAGCAGGGGTTTCTTTGGCCCTTTAACACTGCTCCGTGGAAGAGCCGCCGGGACCAGACTCTTTCTGCCCGGTGTGAAATGCTTTCATTGTGAACAGCGCTTTGTGATGTGAAGTGCAGATAAACAATCACCGGGCGAGGACTCAGTACTTAGTAGAAAGTAATCCTCTCAAGGCTTGACATTCACAGCATAGTAAACACAGATACTTACCTACTGGGGTGATTTTTTTTTTCCTTAAAGCCTATTGCAATGAAGAAGTGACACTTTTAATGGCCTTTCAAGATTTCAGCTGGTAGTAAATCAGTATTTACAGCAGGATTAATCATAAACCAGTTGCCAGGTTGGTGGGGGTTCACTGTTTTTTACCTTAAGGGAAAATAGGCATCATGCATCATTCACAAAATTGAAAGTCCTAAAATTTCAACCAGACCTACGTTAAATGTCTATTTTTAATGTTAATTTTACATGCAGAGAGAAATGAAAAGGACATTTATGTATTGCGAATGTTGATGTTGGATATAAAGAACAATTGTCATTCTAATGTCTGTGAAAATGCTTTGCATTAGTTGTCTTTGAGTGTTAAGTCCACTCTGCAGCATCTTGATCATCAGTAAATAGTTAATAGAATGAAACATTAGGCTATTTCTAATGATCGTTCAGATAAAACCGAAATGAAAAAGCACAAAGTGTAATTGTTCTCAGTGCTTGCTGATATTATTTGAAGTATGGTCAGAGCTAAGATCAAACTGATGGCTTCACTCCTCGCTCTTGTGATCACAAAATTGTAATTATTTCTTTAGGGTGGCCTACAGTTTGAATAATCAGGGCTGGATTTTATGGTGGTGGTTCTAGAATCAGAGACTCTAATTCTTGCAGCCTGTGTCTAGTTTTAGCCATTAAAAATATTCTATTTATGGCATGGACTTCATAGACATCTTACCGTAATACTAAAGTTTTTCACGTGTACAGTTACTTTTGCAGTTAATTTAATTTAAATTCTCCGTATCAAATTGAATATTGTCACTGGTAGTAGCCAGGCTGCTGTGTATGATGCCATGGTATGATGAGGAAGCGGTATATATCTCACAGTCTTCCAATTTTTAGGAGAAAACCTCCTTGTTTCGTGAAGCAATTCTACTGCAGTCTTGAAGCACACGTATTTTCTTTTTGTATCTTTGGCTTTGGACATTTGCATTTGGTGCTTTTTGGTGGGTTTTTGTTTGTTGGGGTTTTAAAATTGTTTTTCTGAAGTATGTTTGCATTACTTATCCCAACCTCGTCTAATCTTCAGATTAGATTTGGGGCTGGATCTGAGCAGGTTTGTTTGGCTGAAAAGTCCTAGAACAATGTGATTTCTTTGGCTTATTTAATTTTATTTTATAGCACCTGAAGCGAAATATTTGGACTGTCACATTTGATGAGATCTAAAAAGTAGACAGCAAAGTAATTGGACTTTTGGCTGTTTGTAAACTGTGGGAGAAAACAAAATCTCCTTAAATTACGCACAGCCTGAATCTGAATTTATTTCCAAATTGTTCTTGCAATGTGTTTGTTTCTGTAAAATCCTACTTTTCTCAATTGAGCTGTTTTCTGTCAGACAGGTGGTTACGTTTTGCCAGCTAATTAGCAAAGGATAAAAGGCTTAAAATGTTCTCCTCCTTTCTAATTTACCGCAGGGGTTATGAGCAGCTTGTGCTGCTCCAGCATGTGACTTTTTTACAAGAGAAAATGTCCCTGGAGTTACAAATGAGTGCTGTCCCAGGAAATGATCCTTGATTATGTCAGGCATGTCCCTGGATTTTTGGTGTTTTTGATGCTGCACTACAGCAGAAATTGGTTGGTTTGCAGTTGTTGGTGTGTTAAACCACAAAAAAAGCCATGTGGGTGCAGATGTTAATGTTCTGCAAAAAGGTATTAGAATTGTATTTTTTTTAAAAAAATGTGCATTGATATCTGAATTGCTGTGTTTTGTTAGACACATGAGTGTGTTAATCATCAGTATTGCAGATATTTCCATTCGAGCACTTCTGTGTTTATATGTCCCCTTCCTAACTTTCTTCTGCTGTCGGTCACTGTTACCCTGTGGAAGGGACGTGTTTGTTCATTTAGCTCCGTGTTTAGTTATTTAAACACTGCATGAATAAACTCCATGAGAGGTTGTAGAGAGGAAGGTATTGTTGAAATTCGTGGTTAATCCGGTGCTCAAACTGCTTTTGGTGGTGTAGAAATATCCCCTCTGATCTACTTTTGCCACTGAAATTCGTAGTGGTTTCATTCTTTAGGGGTCTGAAACCGATCAGAGCAGGAACACAGGAAACACGGAAGCCTTAAAAAGAGGCAACTAAAAAGCTTTAATATTTTCTTTCTCTTTTCAGTGCACTCCAGATTTTAATGTTGTAGGTTGTGTCTGGATTAGGTCAAAGCAATTAAATCACTCCGAGTAAATAAGGCATCTGGTGAAAAAGGCTCCCTGTCACACCGTGTTCCCGTCAAAGTGCTCTCTTAGCGGGGAGTGCGGAGCGCTGGGCTGGAAGGGCTGAGCTCTTCTGGGGGCAGTAGCATTCCAAGGGGCATCACCACTGCGGGAAAATGGATGGCTGGAAAGTAGGTTTGGCTGCTGGACCTTAGCCCGAGTTGCCGTGTTTTGTCTTCCGTCTGACCTTTTCCAAAGCGCTTCTTTTAATCGTGCCTCTGTTCCTTATTATTGAATATTGTGCACTGGATTATTTTAAAAATGTAAAATGGGAGAAAAAGGCTCAAAAAGTATATTCTGCTTCACACACTGGGCGGTCTGAAGAGAGATTGCTTCCCTCTGCGTGGCTTTAAATTAAATTGGCCTTTCGAATGGGGAGAATGGAAGGAAAAGTTAGACAAATTCCAAGTACGAAGTTCTCCTTATTGATGAGGAAATGTATCATGCAAATAATTTATCAATTTGAGCCAGTAGGATGAGCACAGTAAATTATTTATTGAAGTTTAAATGGAATCTTTTCATACATTAATTTGAAAAACAAGTTTGCAGTGGCTAGTAACTAACATTATAATAAACATCATTAGAGGATTGACTTGCAGGAAAAAATGGATTATTGCCATATTCTTTTAAGGTGTTCTGGTTTTGAGTGAAAATTAGATACTTCATTTAATGAGCTATTAATATTAACCAGAAGCGCCCGTTCTATCTGCGTGTTGTGAAATACATAAAAAGTAAAAACGCTGCTGTGCTTCCTTCATAAATTAAATGCGATTTCACAGCTACTGTGTTAGCAGAGTGTGCTGATGTGGCTTTTCCAAACACTGAACGTGCTTCTCTGCGTGGAAATGGCAGAGAAAGTTGGCTCCTGGCTGCAGAAGGAAGGTGTTGGTGAAATGCAGCTGTTCCCCAGTGGTGGGTG
Source organism: Pomatostomus ruficeps (assembly GCA_013400735.1). Taxonomy (NCBI): domain Eukaryota; kingdom Metazoa; phylum Chordata; class Aves; order Passeriformes; family Timaliidae; genus Pomatostomus; species Pomatostomus ruficeps. Next base: position 50,781 of record VYZT01005956.1, read on the forward strand.
GGTGAACTTTCAGACACTGCTGTTCCCAGAACCGCGCTGTCGGCTCTTCACGTGCAGTACATCACAGGGTGGCGACCGGGCTGCTGGAGCAGCGTTCACAGGGGAAACAAACGTGTGCCCGAGTTCCTCACTCCGCAGAAGGCCAATAGAAGTAGAAATGCGTAGGTTCGTTGGGATTTGAAGGGTGTTTGGATTTTTCTGTGCTGGCATTGGGTTTGGACGCGGGAGATAAAGCGGCCGATCCCGTGCTGCCTCTGCGTGGTGCACTTGGTGTGGGTGGGCAGGTTCGATGCTTTCAGCACTGATGTGCATTTGGGAGTTTCGGGTGTTCTTCGTCACGCACAAAACTACCAGGAAAATAAACTGATGGAAGTTGAAATGAAGCCAAATTGTGTTCTATGGACTTGTTACTAACGTTTTTTCAAACATGCCAGTTATAAGGATTGCTCATGTGCAGTATGACATCTCCGTGCTGCTTATGCTTCAAAACTTGGCTGGTGCCCAGCTCCTCCAAACCTGGAGGAGGAAATCTTCCATTGGTGTTGTTCAGATATAGTCTAACATTCTGTGTGCCACAGCAGTTTTGCAAAGGAATAAACTGCTCTCTCCCTTGTCCATCTGTGTGTCATTTCACACTGTGAATGCAGCCCATTTCGAGACATACTCACAAGCAGCCGTATCATCTTAATTCTGCGCTCTCGCTGTATATCTGCATTTTCCCAAGGTATTAAAGAAATCCCTGTGGAAAATTCATGGGGAGAACAGAAAGCTGCTGTGTGAAATTTTACCATCCTAATCCATATTTAGCAATTTTACAGTTAGGTGCTGGAAAAGCGTTGGTGATGTGCCTTGTGAACAGTTGTAAAGGAGCGAGATCAGAGGTTATTCACGTTTTTCACTGAACTAACATTACTGTATTTTCACCGTAGAATTAGGGGAAAATACTTTTAGCAGCATAAGTTACAAACATGCTGTCATAATTCAGAAATTTCAGTCTTTGTGCCTTTTGTTTTCTTGTGTACCAGTAGTTGCAGAATTGAAATGAATTCTTGTGCAAGTTGGAAACTTTAAGGGGTTTCTATCTTTTATTCACTATTGCTCTACCTGCTTTTTAACCAGTAACTTCGAGATGAAATGCTCTTTACTATTCTTATTCTTAAACCAGGGTTTTTTTCTGCTTTGTTAAAATTTTCGTGTAGGAACAACTTTTTGATCTAAATGTAACGGAGGAAAAGAGGTTTGTGTTCTCTCAGTGAGCTTCCAAAGGGTCTGGTAAAGTGCTCAGGATTTAAATTCAGAACAGTAAATAAAACAACTTACAATAAAATTATATTCCAGTTTTGGTACTGTCAAGCAGCCTGGTTAAAGGCCTTAGTCTGAGTTTTTCTTGGCATTCCGTTAGCGTTAGAGACTTGATTGCATTGAGGAAAACTGAGTCAGGATCCTAATTCTGCAAACAGCACAGGTAAATCTCTGAGGCAGAAGCAGAAGTCTGGAAACCACATCCCAGGGATGGAGAAACAGTGACGAAGAAGTTGCACTTTGTCGCAGTTCCATATCTTGCAGCACTAATTTTCCTGGTTTGCTCTGTGGCACTTGACTCTTCAGCACACCCGAATAGATCATCCAAACACTGGTGATGGAATGCTTTCTTCCTGCTTCTGGATTTTTTTTCTTTTGAAGGAGAGCNAATGAAGAAGCTGCACTTTGTCACAGTTCCGTATCTATTTTTTTTCTTTTGAAGGAGAGCCGGGTAAAAATTTACTGGAAACAGCGATAAGAAAATGAACAGTAACAGCAACAATACTGATAACAAAAGTGTACAAGAGAGAGAGAATGATTCACATGCCAAAAATACTCACCCACTTAGAACCAGCATTACTGTCCCATCCTCTGCTCAGCCAGCAGGAACCCCTGCTCCTCAGAAGGCTGGCAGTGAGGTGAGGTGCTGTAGAATAACCTCTGGTCCCAGCCATGCTTCTCCTGGCCAGGAGGAAACGAGGTAGTTTAACATTTTTCTTATAATCTCTGAAATCAGTGTAAACGTGAAAGAAAGCATGGGAAAAGGGAAAATTAACTGTAAGGTTTCTGTTGATTTTGTCTCTAATTTTTCAGACATAGCCTTTTGGGAAGGCCTATGACACTGCAGCCGTGTTGGAGTAGGGTGTGAGCGTGTCTTCCTTGAAATTGCTGCAGTGATGGACCTCAGCTGGCTTTTACTGGAGTTTAAACGCTTTGCAGGATCAAAACGTGCAGGCATAAACAAGGCTGGAATGGACACTTAGAGTAACTGGAATTCTGGTTGGGACTGGACGGAAGATGCGCAGCACAGGGGAAGGACGCTTGCCTTAGAATGCATGCAACATTTATTTCCATAAGGGCTTTGGAAAACTTTGAGGGCAGATCATGTGGGAAGGATGACACTTTGCTGTCGGTGCCTGTGAGATACTGAGAGTATCTGTAATCAATAGAGCAGGTAGTTCATGTGACAGACTCTCCTGTGGGCAGATCCCCTGCTGCAGGAGCGAGTGGGGGCTAATGCAATAACTGGGAACTGCCCACAGGTTCCTTCTGGAAATTTTCTCCATCAGGACTGATTTGAGGTTTCTTTTTTCCTGTTCGTGGTTCCAGCACAGTAGTTCCTGTAGGCAGAGCTGGGGAAGCTGGGGCAGAGTATCCGGAGAAGGTTCTGAGCCTGTGTTCAGCAAGGCAGGAGAGCGTCCCTCCAGCAGCACTGGCCTGCTGAGCGCTGGCTGGGCACCTGCAGCTCCTGCTGGCTTTGTGAATCTGCTCCAGAAGAGCTGCTAGTGAGCAAGTGCTGGGTGTATGAAGAGGAATTTGTTTTCAGTTCCGGAGTGTTCGGCAATGACAGCTGGAGGAGCTTTCAGTAGGAAGGGGTTTGTATTAGTTTTGGGGCTAATTAGAGTGTTTCATTCAGCTGGAAATGTGTTTTCAGTGCGAAATGTTTACAGATACCTGTTCTTTATGGCATCTTTTTAGCGACATGACTGCAGAGCTTTAGCATTAAAAGGCAAGTAGGAAATTAAATGAAGTATGAGTTTCAAGTTAGCATTCGTGTCTTTGAGAAATGGTCATTATTTATTTTACAGCATCACAAAGGTGTCTTCCTCCTGCCAGCTCTGTGGGTCTCCTTCCCTTTCAGAATCTAAGGCTGCCGTGTGTGGGGTGCTTTACACATTTTGTGCAGTATATATTTCTTTTCATCTTAAAACATTTGTCAAGAGTCTCAAAATTCAGTATTGTTGTTTCAGACAATTTTAGGCAGTGAATATTGAAGTCGTATTAAGTGGTGGTACAAAAAGCAGTGTTACAAAATGTATTTTCAAATTTTTAGAATCCTCCAGGAGGGTTTAATTAAAAGTGTCGTACACTTAGTAGAAATCCATGCAAGTTCAGCAATTGATGTTTTATTATTTTTTGCCTTAAAAAAGGAAAGCTGTGAGTTCTCTTGTATGGGGTAAATGTCACTCTGTTTATATCTCAGCTTTGCTGCAAGTTCTATTGTACTATTCCTGCAGGTTGTCATAGAAACGCAGCTAACTGACATCTCAACTCAGGCTGCTCATGGTTTAATTTGTGGCTTTTCAAGATTATTAAAATTTAACAAAAATTATTGATTTGCTTTTATTAACACTGGCATGTGTTTACTTTAGAAGTTCAAACTGCATAAAAGCTTTTCCTGATAGAAAAATACCTTTAAAATTATTAAACTCTGATACTCTAAATAAGAGATCATGAAATGCATTTAATATATCAGAGTCTGAAGCAGCAGAGAAATCTTGAATTTTTGCAAATCACCTTTTTAATTTCATTTTGTTTACAGTAAAGTGCCCCAGCCTCATTTCAATTCACCTTTTAGCTTGACTTTTATTTAACACAGAAGATACCTGTCAAGAAAGCGTGAAATAGGTACATCATCATGCCTAATATTTGGGAGTTTTCATTTTATTTACTTACTCTGAAGCCTGGCAGAATGCTTCGGTGCACTGACTTTTGAAAGTATATATTTTTTGTATATGCATGTGCAGAAAAAATTACTTCATTTTCACTCATAAATAAGACAGGCGAAACTTATTTACAGTAACTTTATCTAATGGTCCATGGATGAATGATTTTATGCAAACTACTCAAGAGACTAGAATTAACTTTTCATGTTGGCTGCACATTGGATGTCCAGGCCCCAGCAACATGTGGGATCTTATAAAAACTAGATGACTGGAGTTCCATTTTTACTTTTATGAGTTTATTCAATGAGTGCCCATGCGTTTCGAGTGTCATCTTTGTGAGCAGTGTATAAAGTGCAGTAATGCATTAATTGTTATGGAACGGACACTCTTCCTCACGCCCTCCTCCGTCACGTGTGTGCTTTTTGCTTTGACTTCACCTCCTCCCTCCACGCTGCAGCCGTTTATTAAGGATCTGTAGGCACGAGGAATTTGACTGATTTATATACAGCCCTGTAATTTGACATTGTCATTCTGTCTCGTAACAACTTTGTTCAGTGTTAGATTTAGTGAATAAAATTGTTTCTTAGTGGACATTTTGACACCTCTCTTCATCCTCCTACGTCATGCGCTGCTGACATCCCGGTATTAACCTCGTTTGTATTCTGCCATAAAACTCACACATAACATTTTAAACCAGGCTCTCTTTGCAGCCTATTTCTGTAGGCATGGGGCTAAATGGTGAGTGTTTCCGTAGGTACGTGTGTGTTTGGTGTGTTTTGTGTGAGGTTATGCACGTTGCCATGTGTGGTGGTAGCACACACGGAAAGTGGCCGTGCTATTTAACTTGGGAAGGACTGGCTTTAGCACTCCAAAGGCAATTCAAACTAAATATGTTTTATTAACCTGTTAACACATCTCTCTTCCAAATTTATTTCTTGCATTATTGACTACCCCATCATTTGTGCAGGAAAGTGTTGTACAAATACAGTTCCACGGTGCATTTTTCGGGGTTGGGAGGCAGCGGTTGGTGGGAAGTCCAGGCACTCCTTGAGCTCGAGCGCTGCTGCTCTGGTGTGTTCTGGATTCTGAGGAATGAAAGGTGTGTTTGTGTGGGAAACGCGCTCAGCGTTGGTACATCCATTGCAGTCAGCAGCGAGTGCAGGAGAATGCTATTGCAGGATGCTGTTCCCGCTGAGGAGCAGGGGTGTGCGAGGGTTGCTGGATGTGTTTGCATGGGTGAGGGTAACTGAGACTCGCTGAGCCTGTGGAATCTCTCTGGCATTGTGTTTCCATAGCCTGTCTGTTACAGGTGTCACAGATGTTACAGGTGTCACAGGTGTCTGTTACAGCTGTGACCAAACAGCTATTTTCCAACTTGGATTTTCTTTTCCTAAGAGATAAACATGTTGGGTCTTTTTTGATCAATAAATTTGCCGCTTGGGTTTTTTTAACTTGGTTCCCTTTCCCTTCACTCTTTGCCCCTTGAACCATCATCTTTCCTTGCATTTGAGTAGTGACTGGGTGATAATACCTGAAAGAAAGCTTCAGTATTTACCAGAAAAAAATCCTAACATGCAGAAGATAGAAGTGATTCATAGGAATATACTATGTCCAGATCCTTTTCCCAGAAAACATATTGATACTATTTTTTTTTTACCGTAAGCCTGTTGATGGATTTTATACTATTAACTTATTCCTAGTGGATTCTTCTTATTTTTGTTCACAGCATTTTGCCTCTCTCCTTCCTACAGAGGTGCAGCATCTTGTAAAGGTCGTGAAGTTTCTTGTAAAGTGCATGCTTCAGCTTTCGGTTCATTGTGGCTACAGTGGCACACGTTATTGTATCATCATTCATTATCACACCCATCCTTTTCGTATTTTACTTCTGAATTGCAAATGACTAACTTTATGTAACAAAGCACATGTGCACATTCTTTCCTGCTTTTTAGATATCGAGTAAGTGCCTCTTACAGCTGAATTGACATGCTGCCATGCAGTTTTTGCACCCAGAACTTTGGAGCAAAAAGAAAAACCAGTAACAAAAAGCCCAGCGCAGCCCCGTTCAGATGATAGAACAGTGAAAGTTTGGCTGATGACTGTAATGGCTGTTGTGAAGAGATCACAGTGACCCATCTTCGCCTGTTGCTGTGTGATAGCTTTGGGATATCTTTAGCTTTGTTTTTATCAAAAATAAACTTATAAATGTTTTTGTTGTTTTTTCTCTCTTTCTCCCTTTTTCTTACACTTCTGAAAATTTAGGAAGATGAGAGCGAAGAAGAACCTAAGCTCAAGTATGAGCGGCTTTCTAATGGAGTGACTGAGATTCTCCAGAAGGATGCAGCCAGCTGCATGACAGTGCATGAAAAGGTAGGAAAAGGTATTGTGTGGCTGTGGCTGAGACAGCACTTCTGCTTGGTTTTATCTATTTATCTGTGCTTATCATGCATCAGGATATTTCTGTGTGGAAGGGATGCCAAATTTAGAGTTGCGGTGCAGGACAACAGTAACATAAACAAAATCCATCATTAACTATATTGAACGAACCTCATTTTCTCTGTGATGAAACCGGTAGTTCACATGGTTCAATTAACAGCAGATCTCTCACAATCAATTCCCTTCTTGTTTATATCAAACAGCGAGAAACACGTTTTCTCAAGGAGGAAATGAGGTGAGAATCCAAGATGCAGTGATTTGTTGGATGAGATGTTTGCATAAATGCTCGCTCAGTTTTAATTGTGAACTGCAATCAGAATATGGTCCTGCCTTTGTTCAGGAAGGAGAGCTGGCATATCCTGTGCGTGTTTGTACAGCCTGTGTCAGGGAAGGCTGACTGGATCCTGCCAGGAGCTTTGCACACCTGCAGCTGTGGAAGATGTGTTAATACAGTGTAGAAGAAAGTAATTCCAGTATTTTTTGTTGGCTTAGGTTTTTCTTTTGGGGGTGTCATGCTAACACTTCCCTGTTCCCCTTGCCTGATCCAAGATGTTAAAAACAAGGAGAAGAAGTGCACGTGCTAAGGTTTATGACATACCAGAGAATGATAGGGATAAAATAATAGACAATGCAAAGTCAAGAAGTTTTGAGAATTATTATTTTGTCCTTAAAAGGAATAAACTTTGTATGCTTCTTTAGTGTTTTTAACAATCGCTTTTGTATTTTCAGAGTTTTCTTTTGTAAATATTGAAAAGCATTTTCGAATATTGAGGCAGGCTGAAGAGCATCTGAAAGGATGAGTTAATGACTCGTCAGCTATTAGTATGTAAAGCACAGTAGCTGTGTTCTGAATGTATAATTTCTCACAGCCAGTGATATCTCCTTAGCAGTTGCTGTTGGGGGATCTGTCTTTATTATTTGGCCATATTTTTAGATTGACTTGTGCAGTGTTTCTTTTCCTCAGAGGACTGTTGCTATGGCTCAAGAGGCTCTTAAGATGAAGCTTGTATTTTAACTGTGTGAATGAAAACAATAAGTCTTTTTAAAGTGTTTTTGACAACTTAGAATTACACAGATATTTGGAAAATTGGCAAGCATTTCTTCCTTGTCTGTGGCCTGTTTCTGTTACCTTTTATTCCCGAGTCTCAGGTAAATTTTGAAAGCCAGGAGTTTAACAGGATTTTTTATAAGGATGTGCACAGATGCAGCTTTTACTGTAGTGTCACAAAGCGTGACAGCACAGGAAGACTGCTGAAGTATCCCAGCACTTTCCGTTTTCCAGCAAACTGGATGCACTATTTATGAGCAGGATCAATATTGTTAGAAGCCAGGTACTGCAGTCTTTTAGGAATAGGTCTCGTACAACAGAGAGCTTAAAAATGAACCTGGGTTACAGGTTTTGCAGGGGTATTTCTGTTTCATTCTGCTTGGGTTTTGCGGGATTTTTTTCCCTGAATGAGGAGGAAAAGCCCTGCTAAATATTATCATTAGAAAAAATATACAGTAATGTGTAAAATAGGACTCTGACTAAATCAGTTTAACTTTGCTGGGAATCCTGAGATCTGGCTTCTGTGTCCAGACTAATTTCCCCCCAGAATGTTTTTTTCTCTTTTCCACTGCCAAAGCATCCCATTTTCAGCAGGCTGGCTGTCTGCCCTGGATGACTAATCGGCATGGCACCCGGTGCATTCAGGCAGGCCTGTGCACTGCAATAGTCATACCTAGTTATGTCTGCACACCTGATGTTTTATTAACCAGTATTGATTTTTTTACCCGGGGGACTTTTTTCTTCCTGAAAAAAGGCAACCTTGCAGGAGTGAAAGGCATTGCAGGGAATGAATTTCTAATGAACCCCTTCTTTCCCTTTCTTGACTCCTTTTAATGTAGCTTCATATTTTAAGTGCCTGAACTGAAATTTCATTTTAAGCAATTCCATTTTGATAAATCCTTTTAAACCTTGACTTTCTGTAAGGTTATTTTTTAAAGATTGTGCTGCCTGACTGACACGCTTAGCAGTGCCTGTAAATTTGAGCATTTCATTATAGGTTGCAATGAAGCATGCTCCCATGCAGTGAAATACAGAGAATTGAGTAGCCTGGACTATTTCAGTAATGCTGAAAGTGGGGGCGTGGGGGAAGGGGCAAATAAAGCTCTGCCATAAATCAAGTGTTACTGAAATTCTACCTTCTCTGTTTAGGTGTAGTTCACATGGTTCAATTAGCAGCGGATCTCGGAATCAATTCCCTTCTTGTTTGTATCAAAATAAGTTTGTGATTGTATGGATTCATGAGGAGATTTCTTTATTTCGCTGCTATTTTTTAGAATTAAACTCCTGAGGTTTCTGAGGAAGTGTATTTGTCTTGGGAGTATTGTGTTTAGGAATGTTGCTGTGTGAAGGAAAGCAAACCCAGCAGGTACCTGTGTGCTTAAATGCGCTGCCAGAGACCTTCCAGAATTCAGCTGCATTTTACACAGCCGCCCTTTTGGTGTGTTTGAACACTTTGCTTTTATTTTAATAGCAAAGGAGAATTAAAAATAAAGCTCAAAGGGAACATTAGGATTGGTACAAAGCTGCAGAAAGGACCTAGGAGCTGTTTCAGGTCTCTGTTGGTCTCGCTGTGGCGCTGCATTTTTAATTCGCTGCCACAGTCCATCAGGCGGTGTGTGCAGGCTGCGGAGGCACCAGCAGTTGTCAGCGGATGAGGCTGCCCATGACTCACTCTGACAGCCAACTCGCACCATCACAACAATACGGGCTTGACGCCCTGTTCTGTGCTTTGGGTGCAGGTAAAATAACCTTTCTCTAAAGAAAGCCGTGGGCTGTTTCCTTTTCCCCTGCGCTGCTGTCCTGGAGTGCATTTGGCATTGCTGTGGTAATTCTCCTGGTGTCTGTGTGTTTATGTAATCAATCTCCTTTGTTTGCAGTTTTTGGCACTGGGAACACATTACGGCAAAGTTTATTTACTCGATGTCCAGGGGAACATCACGCAGAAGTTTGATGTTGTAAGTATGACGTTATTCAGAACCCATTTGCAGGGATGTAAAAGCGCTGCAATGTACCAATGAGGAAGATAACACTCTTGTTGCACCAATGCATTCCAAAACATGAAAAGCACTGTGTGGTCCTTGCAAAAAGGAGTTCTGCTGGATGGTTTTGTGGTGAGCACAGCTCAGTTTATATAAATAATAAACCTTTTCATGAAACCGAAGACGAAATTCCTACTTACGCTTGCAGGTGGGTGTTAAAAATGGAACCCAGGAGCTCATTCTTTCCTTCCACAAGGCAGGAACCTGTTCGTTAGGTGACTACTGTCAGTTACTCGTTTGTGTGCTATCATCTTACCTGGTCGCCACAAGGAATTGAAAATTGATTGATTACCCTGCTGGCTCAGTTTATCAATTGCAAGTATATAATGCTAATATTCTACGTAAATGTTTTGAATTTTGAATTACCAAGGGATTGTATTGATTGAAGGAAAGGAAGAAGCCTTTTTCCATGTTGTGCTTCATGATATCAGAGGAATAAAATGCTAAATTTAAAGCTCCGTTCTAGAGTATTAAATGTTCCTTTTAATTGTGGACATTAGTTCTTTAGTTTCAAATTCCCTGTCTTTCTTGGGGAGTGGAAGGAGGAGAATTAACAATTTTTTTTTTTCTCCTCGGGTTGTCAAAAATTTTAGTAGCCAAGCATTGTAAGCGCTCACCATAGAAACTGTCACAAGACGTGGACATTTGCAGAGAGAATTTATCTTTTAAAGCTGCCACAGCTGCACGGAAGGGGTGGAAGGGTTTGTTTATATTTTTTAAAAATCTAATTATGAATTGTGCAAGGGAGGAGGGAAGTGTAAACTTCTAGGCACAGCTTTTGAAGGAATTTTTAGATTTAATATTAGATTGACAATGACCTTACTGGGGATTGATTGAAGTCAAGCTAATTATGTGCATCTGTTTCTTTTAATTTGGTGTGTTCATCAGCCCTGCAGAAGAGAATGCTGACTGCATTTAAAAGAGGAAAAGCTTTTGGTGTCTCTCCTGCAGTTCTGATTCCCTTCCATGCGTGCTGCTTGATGGGGTTTCTCTGGGAAGCAGGAGAAGCTCTCTGTTTGGGGCAGGTCAGGTTGGAGTGTGCCTGAATTGTTCTCTTCCATTGCTGCAGTAAAGACAGAGACTCACTCAAACGAAGTGGAGATTTTGTATTGAGTCTGGCATGAACTACCATAAACTTGTATTTGTTCTGTTCAGTGTAAGAGGCTTGGAAAATTTCACTTGTAGAACAATCTTTTTCTGTCCACCAGCAATGCCTTGTTCCCTCTCACCGGTTCCAAGAGATGAAATCCTCCTTCTGTAAACACTTTGGGCGCTGCTTGGGTGTAGAGCCAGGAACCTGTTGTCTGCTGAAGTCTATAAAACAAAATCCCTGCGTTCTCTTTGCACTCACCCTCCCAAATCTGTGATTTCCTTTGCTCCTCTTTACTGAAAAGTCCTGTGAGTGCCTGCTGGGAGGGTGGTTCCTTGAGATGAAGTTACTGTTGGACTATATAATTATTTTCTGCTCAAAGGTGTTGACTTTTCCAAACTAAGCCAGCTTCAGGATGAAGATTTTTGCACTGTCTCCTTATAAAGAAGGCAGTGATTTCTTTTAAAACTATTGTTTGAGTACAAACTGCTTTCTGAGCTGGAGAATAGGAAAAAGCAATGTTTGCTGAATTCTATTCTTAATGTTTATGTCTCCTTTTGAAATGTACATGTCTCCAGTGCAACAGATTATATCATGGATTAGGTGGAAATGGTGCTTCTTTTTTCTTTCTTTTTTGTGGTTTGAAGAAGAATGATTTTTCTCTAGCACCACTTGTCTTTAAAAGAAAAGTTTTCCAAGGAACTACCAACTGTTGTAGAACAGAACAGGCTGCCCGTGTGAGAAGAAAACAGCTCTGTGGTGTGCATGGCTGCTTAAACGGAGAAGTTCTCTGAATTAATGCTGCCAGCTGCTGAGCCCACAGACAGTTTCTTCTGAACTGCTGTGTGCCCAAATATTTTCCTTCTGACCTGAACTTCTCCAGATGTTGCATTTCAGACTAGAGGCATCACTGTGAAAACACTCAGTGGGGTCTTCTTTCAGTTTTCTCCTTCCAGTGCCTCTCTATTGTCTCTCCTGGGGAATTTGCATTAAAGTGTTGTCACGTTGTAAATCCCAAATAAAACCTGACCCTTTCTTGAGGAGGAAGGGAATTACTTCCTGAAGTCACACAAAGCATTTCTGGTACCTGTGCTGGCGCAGGCTGTTCTCTCTGGTGGTGTTTTTCTGGTTCTTGTTCTCTGATCCAAAAAGAACAAATTCCTCCCGAGAGCCTTTTCTCATTGCTGGAATGGCGTGTGCGGCTCTACCCTGGAGTTAACAGGGAAGTGTCTGTTCTTACTGACTATTGGAAATTAGCGTTGTGTGGAATTTCTCTGAGTGAAATAGCAGCACTACCACTGAAATGTTTTAATTGTTTGCCACAAACCTGGCAAACAATTGTACCTGGAGAGTGCCTTTCGTGTATTTTTATTTTTGAAAGGATCCTTTCAGCAGATGTTTTCTGTCTTGTGACATTGCAGAAATTAATAGTAAGGATGGCAATGTGATGCCCTTTGTGCAAAAGAAATCAGTTAAACTGTTCTTCATTTGAGTCTTTATCTCCATTTTTCAGAGGGTTGTTTTGGGTTTTTTTTCAATGAAAAGTCGGGAAATGAAAATATTAATTTTCTATATATCTGATAAGTGTGTAATTAGCAAAAACAAACTTTAAAAGCTACTAGAGTTGAAATACTGTTAGTATGTAAACTAAACCAGAATGAAACAGGAGTGGGTTTTTTTAACCTTTTTTTAAACAATTCATTTTAATGGCAGGTTCGTATTAAATATGCTTAGAAAATACCATTCCTGCTCTCATAATCTCCTTGATTTCTGGTTTTCTTTCCTAATTTCAGGAAGCCATGTTCAAAAATACAAATGGGCATGGAAATTGAAGAAATAAGAATTTTGCTTTTATAATAAATCCTTCCTTTTCCATATTGACTCGCATCTGCATTTGAATCAAATTGCAAAAAAAGATCCTGATATCAGAGGATTTGCAGCAAAGTGAGGGAGAAAATTCACCAGTGTGTTGCATTATCTCCAGGTTTTGAGTGACAGCGCTCTTGCTGAAGACTGAATGCATTTGTCATTTTAATTTGAGCTAAAACAGCTGTAATAAACACTACAATACAAAGCTTGGCATCCCTAGAAGATCTGCTCTTGTATCACACTTGTTTTTTAATTGTTTAAAAAACCTTTCAGGACTGCGCTTCACAATGTCCACAGCAGCAAATCAATATGTTTATCCTGGATTACAAACGCTGTAGTGTCTGCTCTGCTCTGCCCCATAAATATTCACAGAGGCCTCTGTGGAACTCAGGTAAACAACTAAAAATCATTTCCAGAATAAAGTCTCGCTCTCACCCAGCTCTTCAGGTACCTGCTGCTGAATCCTGTGCCAAGGGGACGACTGGTTTCTCCAGGTTTGCAGCTCCTCGTGTCGACAGCAGTGGCAGTGTGTGCTTTGAACTGTTGTGAGGAGTGTGTGGTTTAGGGAGAGCCGGGGCAGGAATCGGGAGGCTCTGGCCTCTTGTGCTGCTCGGTGTCTCAGCAGCCATCCTCGTGCTCTCCTGATCCCTCTCGTCTTTGCCAGCATTTCTGTGGCTCCTGCCAGGGTGGCTTGTCTCTGACAATGTCAGCCGCCCGAGATTAACTGGGATGCATCCTCAGTAACGCGGGTTTGACAAACTGGTGTTCTCTTGCATTAGGGTTCAGTGCATTGAGTGAGATGAAATGTGTCAAATGCACTGAAAATTATTACTAAAAGGCAACAAGAAGAGAGAAGAAAAGCCTGCTAATTCCACTGACAGAGGATGATGCAGGACTGATTCGCAGCGCGTTAATTCCAAATGTCTCTCCATCTTTCTTTCCTTCTTAGACTGTCTGCAATTTATTAATATAATTATTGCCTGAGCTGACATGCTGTGGATTAAGGATTTGTAGATATGAAGAAAGCTGTACAAACATGTTCGGTTACGTAACAAATCAAAAAGCTTTCAAAGGGCAAGGAAACCTGTCCCCATTCTGATCTTCCAATAAACATCAAGCGTAGAGCAGCAGTGGTAAGGAGCCTTGGCTGGTGCCAGCGATGGTCTGTTAGGAGGGGAAGGATTGCCTGTTCTATAAGCAACGGGGATGTAAATGTTTAATGCACTGAAGGTGTTTCAGAGGTGATGCATGAGTCTCAGAAATGATGTAAATAGCATTTTAACGCTGCTCTTAGGACAAAGAGATTGAAGTCCTTTTAGGATGCAACGTTTGTGAGGCATACGGGACTGCTGGAGTTTCGGGAAGAAACCTCCTCACAGCGTCTGTTTTTACAATGCGTTTCCTTGAGAGGTTTTTTCTCGCGATTGTCTCACACTGTGTAGCACCAACTATTCAACGATGGGTTTTTAATTGGAGTGATAGTAATCCAAATCCACTAGGTCATCTCTGCTACCTTGGAAACTTGAAAGGGAGTTCCTCCTGTGCTGGTGTTACTGCCCGGGGGTGTGGTGGAGTTACAGCACTCACACCCTCTGGAGCAGGACCTCGCTTGCAGGTCACGCTGGGCCCTGCTGGTTTTGCTGATACCTCAGCAGCTTGCAAAGAAAACCTGCGAGGTTACAGTTGACTTGAGGTGTCTTGGCAAGAGTTTAATTGTTAACAAGAAGGAAATATTTCTAACAAAGAAACGCCTCTTCTCGAGCACTAAGTGATACCAAACCTGCTGTGGGAGATAGTGCAGCATCTTTCCGTGGGGAAGGCAACTTCCAGCTCTTCATTGTATAATGAAGAAGTTGCTTTGGATGGAACTTTGCATGCGAGTTTCAGACTAAGATATAAATGTCACTTATTTTGACAGGCTATTTAAAATTCCCTGTTTATTACTTTTAACTACATCATTTTAGTTGTCACTGTCAGACTGTGAAAGAAAACTCAGTCAGGAAGCGAAGTAAAGCAGCAGAATTTAGAGATCTGGGTAGCTCTCTGTTGGTATTTGCATGGTGTCACTGCGCCTGTTAAATTTGAAGCTGAAATCCTGGTTTTTTTACGGGCTACTTTAAGTGATATTTCAAAAACCAAAATCAAAATTAAGGTTTTGATAGAAGCGAGTGTCTGTGCAAGGGACAGGTTTCCTCCTCTGCCCCGGGACCTTTCACCCGAATGGGTGTTGCATTCTCCTGTCTTAAACGCTTTATGCTAATCCCTGGCTCTTTCAAACGGAAAAAATGGATAAAAGTGTCATCTTTCGGGATTTTTGTCTTGAGGCTTGAGTGTCTACACCCAATTTAACAGCACTTCTGCTTCTGTCTGTCTTTTCATTTTAACTGCAGATGATTTGGAAATCCGGAGGTTTTTACAGCAGCTGTTGGAATAGCTCAGGTGGCCTGTTGAGGCTGGCTTCTTGGTGTAAAGGCTTGGGAAGTGTTTTACAGTCTGCTCTGCTGCTGTGCTGGTGTGCTTGTGACCTGAAGTGTTTCCAGTGGGAGCTGTGGAGCTGCTGAAGATCAGGAACCCGCTTTGGCAGGAATCTTGGTGTGCCTGTGGTAGCTTGCCTAGGCTGGCAGGAATTGTGATGTCATGAGCATTATTCCATAGATCTGGAACAGCTTCTTGTCTGACAAAACTGGAACAAGATAAAACCAGCCTCTCATGCATGTTTTGCATATCATCTTTGTGCCATTGGATCTGGCTTTCCTTTGAAAGGAGCATTGCTTCAATATTTAGTTAACCGAAAAGATCAAAGGGATATGGAAGGCGTTTGTTATTACTAGAAATGTTGCTTGGAGTATGGATGAAATCTGGGACTTCTAAATAATTTTAGAATCACTTATGATTAATTTTTATAGCTCAAAACTGAGGCGAGTGTGACCGTCTCATTCAATTATTCTCTCAAGCCTGTCGTTTCCATAACTGCAGCTTAGTGCAGAATGATGTGGAAGGTTTAGCTGGAGGTGGGAGTTCAGCTGCAGAAGGTCTTGTGTGCTCCAGTCATTTATTTCTTGAATGTTGTTGGCTCATACGAGTCCGGTGTGTGCTGGTACTGCAGCAAACAGTAACGTGTGTGCTGTAGATCTCATTAATTTCAATTAAAGTAAAAGCCTGGGTACTTCATCCGCTGTTTCTGGGACAGCAGTTGTTCCTGCTGTCTCTTCTGAACTCTTGGCTAGCAGTTGCGTTGCCCATGTGCCTTTTTTTGAGAAGGGTTACAGCCCCATCTTTAGACCAAATAGTCCTTCTGCAACTTCATTACCCTTCAAATGCATATTGTTTTCCTCTTTTTTTCAAACATAGAAGCACAGGAAGGAGTCTCCTGTTTTGTTTCTCTCTTTCCGTCAGAGTGGGTGTCCTGTTGTTCTCAGTTGCATTTCATGACCAGCTCTAAGGTATTACATTTCAGGTGCCTTATAATGTCACTGATTTCAGTGGAAATCTGTTACCTCACCTTTTAATGAGGCAAAGGACTGTGATTGAAGACTTTTCTGTCACAAGCATCTAGACATAGAAAATAGTTCACTTTCTCTTGACTCTCATGTTCTGCAAGTTTAAAAAAAAAAAAATTGAAGTGTTGATTATTCTGGGGGGAAAATATTACAAAAGGGGAAAATGCTAAACATGAAGGACATGAAGGACATTACTACTCTGGTATTCAATACAGCACTGTCAATCAACGGGCAGTTTCCAATTTTTTTTTCTATTTTTTACCAGACGTTGTTGCCTCTTACTTTTGTGGAGGATCAAATAGAGGAGCTTACTGTAATCCTGCTGAGCGAATTTACATATAGCACTTTCAAACAGCTTGAACAAAATTATTTGTGATATTATTGAGCTATATCAAAATCATCAGAACCATTTTTTTCCTTGTACCTCTTTCACCATCGAGGTTTAGTGCCGTTGCTGTTTGAGTGTGTGTCACATCTTGTGGCTGTTGGGAAGTGGAGCACTGTGCCAGATCGCTCCGGAGTTTTATTGGCACCAGTGTAACGGCTCGTTTTGGGTAGCACTGATGAAGCATTTTCATAGAGCCCGGGAACTCAGAGGTGTGTTCTCTAAAACCCAATAACCCTCAAAAGCACGGGGAGGCTTTGGAGAGGTTGGATTTGGAAGAAGCTGGAGTATTGCTGATTCCTAGGGCTGTTTTCCTCCTGTGTGGGGTGTTCTACCTGGATGGCATTTTTGTCCATAGGGAACGCAGGCACTTATGTGCATATATAGAATAATAGTAGTTTGCCTGTCAGAATTATTAAGAGTTCAGGCATTAATAAAATATTATTTACATTAAAAAATGTTTTCCTAGTTAGAAAGACTGAGTTCTGGAGGACAGTGTTTTTTATGCAAGTTGACATTAATGATAGAGCTACAGCCCTTTCTTTCCATTAACAATAAAAATACAGCACTATTAAAAATACATAATGACACAACAGGGGCATAATAGGATGAGCAAAACATGAAGCAAAACCAAGTTGTTTTTCCCATGGGGGAAGGTTATTGATAATGAATTTTAAAATTCTAATAAAGATTCCTTTCTGAAGGATAAGAGTTATTTGTTTTCAAAGACATGTCAATGCGTATAGCGCTTTGTTTATTGCCCTCATGATGGAATAATAAACACACACAGTCCAGATTTGACCGGTCTCTGGTGTTAATACCTCAGAGTGAGGAAAGTACCTGCTGTCAGGCTGACCAGCTCCACCGTGGTGCTGCTGAAGAAGGTGGCTTCATTCGGTATCCTCCGACACAGAGAAATAAAAGCATAAGAAATGTCCAAAATTGGTATTTTGGTGTTGGAAGGTTCACCACTGTAATCCTAAACTGGCTGCTGGTTGAAGTCTGGTTGTTGGAGGTCTTGGCAGTTTCATGGATAGGAGATTTGAAATGTGAGCAGTGTAAAGATGGAGCGAATGAATCTGTTTGCTTTTTTGATCTACTTTAACTAAAATTTATGGTATGCAATCAAGTCTACACTTCACTGGTATTGAAATAGAGCCTCTTTGTATGTAAATGCACCGAGGAGCTCGCAGAGGATCAATTCATCTTCACACTTAGCTTTCCCTGTCTTACTGTCACGGGGAGGATGTGGCACACAATGCTCTGCTCACAGACAGTAAGTTACCGTGCAGGGCACAATGCACAGTTTGTACTTGTGTGAGTGCTCTGTCTCCCTCCATCGTTTTGGTTTGCACAAGCTTTTAGGATCCTGCCAAGATTCCAACACCCAACACTGACTGTTGCTGAGTATCTCTGGTGGACTTGGGAGACTTTCTGAAATGTTTATAATTCTAAATAAAGAAAGTTCCAGAGTTGGCGTCCAAAGAGAAGGCAGTACTTTCAGTAATCAAAGAATGTGTTTATTATTGTATATAGCTCTGACTTAGGCCAGCCTGTATCAGGGCTGATGAGTGAAAGTTTCCGTGGAAAATGACACTGTGGCAGTAGCTGTTGGCTGAACTCGAACACTGATCACCCAGTGTAATGTTTAACTGTGCCAGGAACATGACTGCTCGTGTTGTTTCAGCCAGGAAAGGGAATTTATTCCCTTATGGTGTTTCTGCATCTGTCCAATTCCATCAGTGGAGAACTTCTCACTGATTCCAGTAGCCACTGGGTTTGGATCATCTTCTGTGGTGGAGTGATTGGTAAGCTAAAATAACTGCACAAAGTACCTACTGCAGTTTTTCATTGCAGGAGCTTACAGAAAAAAAAGAGAACTGTGGAAAAAATAATGACCACGTGTGGGATGTGTGGCCAAACAGTCTCTGGGCTTCTTCTGGTGATGTCCTCTGTCTTGTGTTAAGTCACAGAGTGGGATGAGCGTCGTGTCTGTTCAGAAAACCTTCCTGGAAATGACCTTGGCACAACAACGCAGGAGCCCTGGGCAGAATAGTCAACAGCCCCTTTGCTTCTTTAAAACTTGTTTGGTGGAAGCACCAATGAAATAATCTCCAAAAAGAAAACCTGTCCTGACACAATTGCTCTGTGTGACCTGCTTGGCCTTTTTCATTAGTCACGTCTCTGAAATGTGGTGTATCAAGAAATGGAGTAAAATCTCATCCTTTCCACTTCAAGGATGGAATTCTACAAAATTCTGTTAAACACATGAATGGCAGTGGTGGTGGTGTTCTGTTAGAAACGAGCAGTGACAGTGCCCCTGAAGTGACATCCTCAGAGTTTCAGATACGTTTTGGAGATTGTTCTTCAAAGCCTGTTTCAATAATTCAGTAACCTCTCTTGGAAGTTTATATTTAAAGATGAATGCTCACAAGCTCATGGTGTTTGGCAAACTATTCTGGAAGGAAAGCAGTTAGAGGAGTTAGTGAGGTGAAGCTCCCCACTGCCTGGAACAGTCTTTGTCCCCGTGGGATGCTGGATTTTCCCAGAAGGTGTATCTGTCGCCAGCAGACCTTCCCCGTGGGTGTGTGATGGGGAATGTTGCTTCCTGTTCTCAGATGGCTTTAATACACAGATGGCAGAGGATAGAACAGAGGCTTGGGATACAACACTGTGGAAGAGTTGTACCGAGGATGGCAAAGGGGACCTGGGCAGGGAGGGAAATGGGAGTAGTTCGCTTCCTTTAGCACAGCGTTCCCAGGAGGATATCTCCTTACACTCGAGGGCTTTAATAGTGAAGAGATTCTTCTTTGGATGCATCAGGAATTAGCTAACAGCTCAGTTCTGCTGGGAAGCAGTCTGGGCTTTCATGATAGATTTGCTTCTGGTATTAGTACCATCATTCCTAAACAAGCATTTTGATTATCTGGTAACTACTAGAGATTTAGGGAGAACCCTTGTTAAGATGTTTTTTTTACTTGGATGTTTTTTTTTTTCCTTAGTCCCTGCAGTTGACAAACAAGGTTAAGGGATTCGCTGATGTGGAAAATACTGAAATCACTGTAGGCTTTTTGTTCTTTCTCTCTGTCTTAGGCTATATATGAGAGATTCCATGTCCTCATATTCCCTTAGTTTTAGACAAGCTTTTGAGATCTTTAGTTTTTTGTAGGCATGGTCTGCCTTCCTGCAGACAAAGCAAAAGTTAATGTTGTTATTGTTCTTTGTCCCAGACCTTGTCACTCTCGTGAGTTTTCCCTTCTAACCAGCCTAATCTCCCATTTTTCATTTGGAGAATGACTGATTCCAGAGTGTTATAGGAAATGCGGTGGAGCAAGAATTCTCACTTACAGAATTTCGCTGCTACTGTTGTTGAGCTAAAGCTCTTTGGTGTGGATATTAGTGAATTTCCAGCAAATGAAACTTGAAGTGTTTTGAATTCAGAGTATTCTACTTTGTTGCAGGCAGTGGTGAACATCCTTTCCTGTAACTTCTCCAGCTGCCTTTTCAACCTAAACCTTTGTGTTATTGCACTTTGTTCCTCAGCTACGTGTAAACGCATAGGTGTGTGAGTACTTCTGTCTTTTCTAGGTGAATGACGATACAGCAGAAGAATTTAGGGTGTGAGTTGCTTTTCCCTCTATTGTATCAATGAAACTAAAAATATGCAAAATCCGTGTAAGTCAGTGCGACTCTGCAGCGTTTGGGACAAGGAAAGTGCACGGGTTCCGTTTGTTTTTGAGACGGTTCCTCAGTACGAGAGATCTGGGGGTGTGACTGTGCTGAAGTCAAAACAGATGGAACAGGAACTCGTAATACCCTTGTGCTCAGCTGTTGCTGAGGGTTTGGGGCGCTTCAAAGCCAGTTCCTCGTCCTGCCTGGAGCAAGGCTCGTGTTTTGGGAGAATCTCAGCTCAGTTATCACAACAGCTGAGGTGTTTTCTGTTTGCAGATCGGTACCTTACCCCTGGATACCTCCACCTTGGTGGAAATAACACAAACATCAGAGTGCTGCTCCGCACTCCGGTGGGCTGACACACAAAACCATGGGTTGGTCGATCACACTGCTGGGCACTGCAGCTTTGCATGCTCGTTCATGTGAATGGCATGCAGGTGGAACATAAGTAAATGAAATCGAGTTGTAGGAGACGGTTTTTTAATTACAATTCAGCTGTGTCCATACAATTTGCCTTGGTGTGGAGAACAGCTAGATATCATTGTGCAGATCCAGAGTGATACTCATGTAGCAGAAAAGACCCTTAAGTGTTTGTCTTCTTTGGGTATATGTGTGTGTGTGTGTAGGCACAGATAATTAATGTTTAAATTAATTTAGGAAAAGTTTCTGGGAATTCTTTAAAAAGGGGGGATAAGAGCACTGATTAAGGGGGTTGTGGAAGTGATGGGAACCTCTTGAAGTAAAATGTGCTTTGCTGTGAGTCTGATTGAACACTGCTTTGCTTTTCACACTCCTAATGGACGTGCTGCCTGCTAACCATGGCTAAAAGGCATGAAGTCACAGACAGCTATTAAAACCTTTAGGTTCCTGGCTTGTAAATATTGCATTTCTCACAGAATTGGAGTGAAATCCAGTCTTATGTTTCGTGTTCATCCACTTCATATCCATTGGGATGCAGCATTTGTGAAAGAATCAATTATCCATTTGTTAGTCGGGGGAGCTTTACAAATTATACATTAGCAGATTGATTTCTCGGGTTCACCATGGGGGGACCGGTTGTATGAGGTGGGTTGATGATGAGTGTCAGGGGAGAAGGAGTTGCCACAAAGAACACAATTAAAAGAAGCTTTCTGAGTGGCCATGAATTTACTCCTAATTGAAGAGCTGACTTAATCCATAGTAAGAGCATTTATTTCAAGCATTTTACATTAGGTAATTGATTATCACATGAGGTACATTTGCTGCTAGAAGTTTGATTTTCCTTGCCTGTAAATTTAGGATTTTGCAGAAGCCTGCATGTAGATCTTTATGTGCAAGGTGTCTGCTGGCTTTCTCTCCTGCTCCCTAAACTTCTCTTTCGTCCATTAAGGTAACATTTTTTTTGTTCTATAGTGTCAGCTTGACATTATTGATTTTGAACAGTCAAACTTACTTATGTTGTCCAGAATTCCAAACGTGTCTCCATCAGAAAGAAAACTGCAGCTAATGGAAATTCAGGGGCAGGTATTTTTAACTTCTCTGCCGGTGCTTCAGCAGTGTATGAAATTCTAAAGCTGTTCCCAGGTTCATCATTTCAGTGTATTTCCATTCCTAACAGGATCCTCCTTATTGCCTGGTGTGAGTTTTGTTGGTTGAGAAATGCAATGTACATTATTATCATTTATGCAGTACTGGAAGTACCATTTGATCACAAAGCAGTCGTGTTTTTACTTGATCAGCCGAATGCTGGGGTCCTGCTGAGGCAAAAAAAAGGTTACCCAGTGTAGTGCTAATAAAATAATAATTAGTAGTTCTTTTCAACATTTTATATGCAGTTGCCTCTCGTTTTATGGCGTGAGGTTTAAGATTAGATCATCTTTTAGCTGAGTAATATTTACATAGATTATGTGATCTAATGTTGAGATTCTTGTACATTTTCCAGGTTATTTCCACTCCCATTTAAAACACCTTTAAAACAGTCAGCTGACCAAGCTCCAGTGCATAAAACAGTTCCAACTCTATTAAACAATCAGTCCTTCAGACTGTGATGAGCTGGTGACTACCGTGTCTGCTCTGACCTTGAGAGATTCTTCATCTTCTGTAGACATGTAAGGGTAGATCTTGAAGGAGGGGCATTTATTCCTCGACTGTAAAATCCAAAGCCTGTTTGCTTTTGTCAGGCAAATAAACTCTTCAGTGGGTTAGCTGGAAAAAGCTTAAACAAACATAAGGGAAAGGCAGTTCTAACTCCATGCCTGAGTTTACAACATTTAATAAAAAAAATGGAAAATAAAAGCAGGATGAGGAGGAGTGACCCACAATACTGTTTGTGTTCCTCTTTTCTGAAATATCAAAATTATCCACAGGGTATTGTTGGGGTATAAATGCAATTAAATTTGAAATGGTAAGTAGCTCTGCTGACTGGTGCAGAAGAATATTTTTAAAAATTATGGTAATGAAAAGAAGAATTGGAGCTGATTCTAGAAGAAACTCTTTGGCTCAAATAATATACGTACCAACTTCATCTGTGGTCTTTTCTTTCTGATTTCCTGGATAGTTTGAGATCTTGAACAGTTCTCAGGCAGCTTTCCAGTGGAACATAGCTCTGGAAATCACAGACCTGACTGTTATTTAACTCTGCACAAGAAGATCCTGGCATTAGCAGCTCTTCCTGAGACTTGATTTTGAAATAGATATAACATTCAGCCTGAACTGTTCGTGGTCCGTCATCACTTTCTGAGCTCCACAGCAGGTTCTGAGTAGAAAGTCGGCAAACAGGCTGGTGGTCCATGTGCTGGTTTGACTTGGGTGCTGAAAGACATTTACTCTGTGTTTGCTCTGCCCTGTGCGGGTCATTTCCTGCTGAACCTTGGCGGGATGTGTGTGTCAGTGAGCAGGGCTCTTCTAGGTGAATTGAATTGTTTTCCCCGATTGTCACCTATGTATGGTTGGTTTCAATTCCTCCTTGCCAGTGAACTTCTTTGCAAACAGCTCACAGTGGAAGGACCACTGTGTGACAGAAGTTGGGGAGAGGAAAGCTTCCTTTCTCTGAGTGGGAATTTGTTATGGGGGAAGAAACTTTCCAGAGGGTGTGAGAGCACCTCAGCTCCCCTCCTGTAGACAGCCCCTGTGTGCCGTGTGTTTTTATGTACTTATTGTGCACTTCTAGTGCAATTCCAACTGCCATGGCATATAAGGACCTGCAGGATTTCAGACACAGTTGTGTAACACCCAGTCTGATCCCACAGCTCCAGTACTCTTCCAGTGACACTTTATTTTTACCCAAACATATGATGGATTTCTTTTACCACACTCAGAACCACAGGAATGATCTAATTTGTGGTTCAATCCATTCAATATTTTATGAGAATAAGAAAAGTTGTTCTTAGAAGTGTAAGAGAGACTTACCTGTGTGGAGACTGTTCAGTGATTCTTGAAATGATGAGCTGCTTGTTACAGAGGGGGAAACCAGGATCACGATACATAAGAAGTTTCTTGGTACTTGAACAGAATTGGGTTGGCTTTTGTATGCAGGAGGATACGCAGCAGGTTATCCAAAGGATGGTGTAAGTTTGTCCTCCGTACCTCAGGTGGGAATATCTGTTTAAGCTGAGTAAACAGCAGCAGATGCTGTCCAACCCTCTAGGTTAGAACCAAAAGTGTATTTGCATAAGGAAGGGAAAATTTATTAAATTGGGGCAGCTTTCAGGCTTTTCTCTGTATTTGTCTAAGAACGAGTAAATCTGTGTTGCACTTCAGTACCTTCTGAGAACAATACTAGAGCCAAATATGAAAGAGAAAGAATTTGAAGAAAGAAATAATTAGCAGCATAGCTATCAGACCAAACTAGAAAAGCTTCCAGTTGCCCTGATACCTGCGAGGTCACCGTGTTTTATCCAGAGTTCTGACAGCGGGAATCAAGAGCTGTGGTGCACAGGCACAGATGCCTGAGGTCGGGGAGCGTGGCACTTGGTGAGAGCTCCAGAGCCCTGAGGCAGGGAACTGCAGAAAGTTAAAATACTGGGGTTGGGCACCAGGCTGGAAAGAAGGCTGTCTTTGGGCTGTGTCACAGAAATACCTGTTCTGATTCATGCAACGAACCATTACTCAGCCATTCACATGTGAATCTTCCCGAGTGCAGGGAATGGTAAAGCTTGTCATTAGCAATGGAACTTCAAAAGGCTTTGTTCTTTCTTGTCTTTCTCCAGAGCCCAGTGAAGATAAACCAGATCAGCCTGGATGAAAGTGGAGAGCACATGGGTGTCTGCTCAGAAGATGGCAAGGTACAGCAGCTCTATTTGTGTGTTTGCTGAGGGAGCAGGGAGTGCCGGCATTACACCCGGGTAATCGTGGTTCCTGTGGGGTTGATTCCTGCATTCAGCACCACTGCCTTGACCGTACATTTTGAGAACTGAGCTCACCTTTGAACACTCACAATTAAAGTCAAATACATTTTGCACAAATATGCTGTAGGAAAAGTCATTACAAGAATGTCAATAATGTAGCTGCTATTAAGCTGATTAACAGCTGTGACAGGAGGACATGTCAACTTAATCATTACTGCCGGGCCAGCTGTACTTCAGCAACTGTTCTGCTGTTCCTGCAAGACAGTAGTTTAACGCCTTTCTGCTATAAATCCACAAAATTGGATTTTGTGGGCATGATTTCTGTGGGCTGGTGGTTTTCATTTTCACACACTTTATGAATGTTTCTCTTGAATTATAGAATCTTCTGATAAACAATCATAGTTTATCAGAAGAATAAAGTGTCTTACAACAGCCACATTAAATAAATGTAAAATCAATATATGTACAGTTTCCTAAAAAACTGGCACCTACTTCCTTGACTGAGGACATACATCATTTGTGTAGGGTATAACTAACAATTATCAGTGCTTGTCTGGAATGTTCAGCTGTGGCATTTAGTGGTTTTGGTGATTGATTTTCCACTTATAAGAATGACTTTTTGTTTTTTCAGTCGATGACAGTATTTTCTAATGGTGGTTTACAATGCTAAAATTCTAATGCACGGTGTATTTAAGCTTCTTTTTTAATATAATGCCCATATACAAATGCACTACATTAAAAATAATTTAAATAATTTCTCAGTATCCATCTGACTTCCTGAGGAGAACATTTCTTATACAGGAGACTTGGGAGAGGAAGAGTGTAATGTTGTGTTCAGTAGAAGTTCTTTAAATTAAAATACAACTGGATTTTGCAGTAGAAAAATGGGGAAGCAACCCCTTTAGACTGTATGCATTTGGGTTTTTTCATCCCAAATAGGTTTTTTTCCCTCCCCAGGCAGGCAGCCAGTTTGTGTATCGAGGCCTTTTATTTCTGAGCGATATCTCGGTGTCAGGATCTTGGCACGGTAATTGGGGTAGTAGTGCCCATCAGCGTGGGCTGTAGGATTTTACATCCTGGGTGAAACGCCTCCAGAGTGTCCTGTTTGTCTAAGCCAGATAAGGCACGGGTCAGGAATCGTGCAGGGCACTGAAAACGGTGAGGCAGCGTTGTTGCGTTAGGATCTCCTGAGTGCTGGGAGCAAACGCGTGCTGGTGCCCCGAGGGCTCCTCAGTGTGGCTGTGGGTCCCTGGCTAGAGACCCCCGTGCTGCAGGGAGCCCACACGCCGTACACATTTCTTCAGATACAAGGTAATATTAAATATACCGTTTTAATTTCAGAAGTACTGAAAAAGCCATAAGCCCTACTCTGGTGTGGCTCTGCTTGGAAAGACTGCAATCTTCTAAATGGTGACTTTGTCTTCATTTAGTGAAACAGCTGTTGTGGATCCCGTGTGTGAATTCCATGCGAGACAAGGCAGTCTGAAATACGGTCCCACAGCCACAGGGATGGAGTGTCACAAATACAGATATTTGCATTCACAGAGTCCAGGGACATTGATGCTTCACCCTGTTCTACACGTGTCAGAAACTCATCTGACATGGGATGTTTTAGAAGTCAGACTTTCCACATGTTCCAAAAAGGCTCGTGTCTGTGGAATAATCCACCCATTAAACTGATTAAAATACATGCTTGTATGTACTTGTATTTGTACAAGTGTTTTAACTTCNTCCTTAAACTGATTAAAATACGTGCTTGTATGTTGTGCTGCTGTGTAAGAAAGTGGCAGATTCCTGGGCAGGTAATGGAGCACTTCCAGGTTCTGGTCATAACAAAAGTGTCACTTTACATTCCTTATAGCTCTTCCTTACTACAGCAGGAGTGATGATGTTGTGAGAAGTTAAAACACTTGTACAAGTAGCTACAAAGTCTTTATTAACGTGAATAAATAGTCAAAGTGGTGAAATCCTTTTAAAAAAGAATAAAAAACAAGGGGAAGAAACCCATAAAACAGCCTAGTTTTCTTAAATTAGTTTTAAACAAAAAAGCAGATGTAATGAAGAGGCCTGGGAATTTTGAGTCAGCTGGATTGATGCAAGAATATTCTACCAGTTAATGAAGATACATTCTCTTTTGCAAGAATATTCTACCAGTTAATGAAGATAGGTTCTCTTTTGCAATTAGCAGAGTGCATTTTCACATCTCAGAGTGGGTCCAGTATGATAGAGATGGAAACCATTTGTTCTCTTGAGGGAAGGCCTTATGATGAGAACCTCCTCCTTGTGTCTGTTCCGCTGTCTGATATATTCTATTTTACTCCTTTTTTCCCTGACTCTCAGGCTGGGTTGGGTCTGGCTCTGTGGGCTGCAAGGAGAGCAGGGCAGCACAGCGCAATCTCTGACCCTCCTCCTGACAGTCCCCACCCAGACCCAACGTGTACCTGTCACACGTGTCCCACAGACGCTCTGGGAGCCACGGGCAGCTCTCTGTGCTGCACATTTGGTTCTTTGAAACCCTTCCTTTCTGCTGAACTCGGCTGCAGCTCATCACCCCTGGCACGGAAAGGAGCAGAAACCAAAACCAACACCAGCCCTCTAGTCTGGCTGCTGGGTATTGAGATGTGAGGGGATAAGAGAATTTTGGTGCTCAGATAAATAAAACAGGGAGCAGGCTTGCATCTTCAGAATTGGGGAGATTTTCAGATTCGTTTCTTGTGTTAGTTTTGTCTGTAATTAATTGTACACTGTCTTGAAAAACCTGGATTTGACTCCCAGTTTTGCTAGAGCTCTCATGTCGTTACATAAGAGTAATGTAATTGGCTTGTAATTTTTTTATAGGAAGAAATACGAATTATATTGGAAACTCCTGTGCTTGCATGTTTTAGTGTCAGCTCTAATGCCTGTACCAACACTGATGTTAAGAATGTCCATGACATGTTACACTGATAATTTTCAAGAGATGTGATTTGTTTTCCTGCCTTTTGATCACTGAAGGTTGATCACGTCTTCCACACATGGAAGCAAAGGAGCAGCTAAGTCAGGCTGCACTGGAGTGGTGGTTCTGGATATTTAAAATCAGACAGGACTAGCAAAGTGTGATGTGATCGTCAAATCCTTTCTCCAGCTGCCTCAGAGCATCACGAACAGAGTGGGCATGGAAAGTAGAAATAGATAAATCCAATATAGGTTTGTAATAGCAAAAGAATCACTTTCCTTCTGAAGGATATGAGACATTAAGAAGTAATAAACTGTTAGATGATGTCCCTAGAGTCAACATGATAACATGGATTTTATGCGGAATTGTTTTTTCCTCTTAGCTCACTCCATTTTGTTTTCATACTCTGAAAGTGATATCATATTGCCATATTCAGTGATACATCAGGAAAATGTTGAAGGCACTGTTGCTAATTTTGATTAATTACTTTTAATTTGAGACGGCTGTTTTGTAATTTTTGAGGATTCTGCTTTCGCAGAATTTGCAGTGTTATTTTAACCCTGTATTTTCCTTTATTTTCTCCTTTCTTTTCTCTGTCTCATTTTCTCTTTCCTGTTTCTTATTTTCTGTAGGCTGTTGTATTGAATGTGATGTGCCAGCTGATGAAAACAAAAACCCAGAAAGCAAAATCCTCTAGACATCAGCCCCGAGGTTTTGCAGGCTTACAGCCAGGTCCAATTCAAATGCAGCCCTTTGGTTGGCTTACATAATCACAGCTTTGTGATACATCTCGCCGTCTCCAAATATTGATTTTTCAGCTCCTTTGGAGCAGCGGCTCAGCCCCACACAGCGCAGGCAGAGGTGTTTTTAGAGCGCTCTTAGAGGCAGTGTGCTCGCTAATGAGCAGCGGCCGGAGCTGATGATGCTGCTGAGGAGGGGTATCCAGGAGACGAGCTGGAAAGAGGAATGGGCTGGTTTGAGATGGTTTTAACCTCGCTGAGGCTGCTGAACTCTGAGCCACTCCAAGGATGTCCTAGCTCCTTGCTGATGGCTTAGCTCCTCTTGTCATTTCCCTGAAGTTTAATATTTTTACTTTGTCTTCTTGACTGTCTGCAGGAATTTTGGGGGTTCTTGTCCTCTGAATTATCTTTTTAGAGCCATAAAGCCTCAGTTTTTTGGGCCCATTACCGGTATTTACTGACTTTATTCTTCAGATCTTTCTCTAAAGATCTCTTTCTCTTTTTTCATTACTATAATTTTTTTATTTTTCTCCCTGAAGGAATCATGATGGGAAGAAAGAAATGAGGTTAAAAGATCTTTTAGAACTTTTGAGTCCAACGCTGAACATGCAGAGCAGGGTTCCTTGAAGGGATTACCTTTTCCAGAAGATTTTCCAGAAAACAATGAGAGCCTGTCTGAGAGGCTTCCTAAGCAGATTTGCTGTCAGATGCATTTCCGCACTGATCGCTCCCTGGGATGCTCCTTTTCTCCCTTCTGCCGGTGGTGCCCGTCCCTTCTCGGGTGAGTTTGTTTCAACAGCTTCTGACAGGGAGTGGAAACCTCTTAAGAACAGAATGCAAAAGCAAACCAGTTATTATTCCTTGTGGAAATCATCGTTAGGAAATCAGTTACTAATTCCTGGCCCTGAGTCTTCAGCCCCGTTTTATTCCCCGGTTCTGCAGGAGCTGGGTTGCCAGCTGTCTCACCTGAGAATTAGGACAGGGAATATTGAGTAATGAATGGAGAGACACGAGGCCAAAAGAGAGTTGTACTGAAAAAAACTCTTGAGAGACTTTGTTCTGTAGTCATTTAATCGGAGTTTAATAATATTTCATAAACACTTGATATCCCTGTACTTGTTCTGAACTAAAGGCAGGGAAACATTTTAAAAATCTGTTAATTCTCCTGACAGTAGAAACATTTGTTTTAAATTCAGTATTGACACTTCTTCAGCTGGATTAATTCTGGTAGATATTCTGCTTCCTGTGGTTGCAACGCCATTGCTGGCTGTTAAAGGTACTGATACCTCAGCATCAAGGAGACGGAAGGAGTCTTCAGAGAAAGACATTTCCAGAGATCGTGGAGTAAAACCAAATAACACTGTGCACTGGGAGGAGAGGATGCCTAGAAATAGATGGAACTTGGATTTCAGGCTGGTTTTGCTTTATTGTCACAAATTTCTTTCCTTATGTAAACCCTGTATTGCTTGCAGGGATAAAATATCCTCCCATTCTTTCTCAGAAAGGAGGAATTTTTATCTTTTCTCCTGAATGTTTTTCTGTTGCTCTTACCATAGTTAGGTTGCTGTCTGTTAAACAGATTTGATCAGCCTAAAACAAAAGGAACTTCTACTTTTTACTGTGATGGTAACAAAAAAAGAGGAAAAAGATTCACAGAAGTACTGCTGTAAATATTAGATATAATCTCACAGTAGACCAAGCTGTATCAATTAGCTCTGAATTGTTAATTGTGTCTTCTTTTCCTTTAGGAAAAAAGATGTAACTGTTAACCTTCAAATTAATCTCCTAGTTGTTGGGTTTTTACTTTCAGTGTTAATTGTTCCGTGTAAATTAGGTAAATACTTTTGGTTTTCCAATCTACTTTTTCAGGTGCAAGTGTTTGGATTATATTCAGCAGAAGAGTTTCATGAAACATTTGACTGTCCTATTAAAGTAAGTGCTTGTTTTAATCTTCAGTAATTGTGGTGGTGTTGTCTTTAATAACAGAAAGGTCGCGTTCAATCTAAATGAGAGAGAGGAATACCTCCTCCTTACGATGTTATTCAAGTCACTAGAAATGGTTTTCTATCTCAATGTAAAAGCTTTTGATCTGGTTAGGTAGGAAGAAAGCCAATCTTGGTTTTGTAAGAAGTATTATTGAGTTTTTCAAATACAAAAGGGAAAGTGAAAGAGAAATTGTCCTGTTTCGGGCATTACCCATCTCAACATATTT
Organism: Pomatostomus ruficeps; assembly: GCA_013400735.1. Lineage (NCBI taxonomy): Eukaryota > Metazoa > Chordata > Aves > Passeriformes > Timaliidae > Pomatostomus > Pomatostomus ruficeps. The sequence continues at coordinate 80,997 of VYZT01005956.1, forward strand.
CTTTGTAGATTTGGGATACAAATCCTGAGGGCTCTGCTGAATGTGAGGTCAATATTTTGCAGCCAGTTCGTATCCATTAAACCTGTCTCCAAACGAGGCAATGGGCAGCGATGTCGATGGACCCTTTCTGAGGGGAAATCCTGAGTTTAGCTCTACCTCAGAGAAGGGTGTCTGCCTGGCTGTTGGGAAAGGACCTCTGGCAGGCGTGTGGCACAATCCAGTCCTTTTCTACAGGAAACGTTTCTTGCGGGAGAAAAGGGGATGTGGGCAACGTTTGCATTTTGCTGCTTGGGGTCTGCCGTGTTCGAGCTGCTCTTTGGGCTGGGGAAAGGCATGAGGGCGTTAAGGTTTCACACCTGCCAGATGTGACTCCCTGGCTCTTTGGGGTGGGGAAAGGCATGAGGGCGTTAAGGTTTCACACCTGCCAGATGTGACTCCCTGGCTCTTTGGGGTGGGGAAAGGCATGAGGGCGTTAGGTTTTCCCAGATGTGACTCCCTGGCTCTTTGGGGTGGGGAAAGGCATGAGGGCGTTAGGTTTTGCCAGATGTGACTCCCTGGCCTCCTTGCCATACAGCATAGACCATGAGGACTTAACTTCTCTTCGAGGAGAAACAAACAAATGTCTGAAAGAACTGGGCCTTACTGCAGAGGAAGAACTCACCTGTAATACTTGGTAATTGGCAAAGGGTTGTCTAGTTTAAAAAGTGATGTGGTGCTTCATGTGAACTCTTATTTAAGCCACAATCCTCTCTTTCCCTCTTCCCCCACCGCCCCCAGATTGTTGCAGTTCATCCTCAGTTTGTACGATCCCACTTCAAGCAATTTGTAACAGGAGGAAAAAAGGTAAGCAGTCATGATGAACTTTGGCTACCTTGAAATAGCCTTTTGACATAGCTCAGAAGGTTGTGTATGTGACTTTTAACACTTAGAACAAAGGTTTCTGCTTTTTCCTTCTCTTCATGCATTGTATTCTAAAGCACTGTTAATTAAAAGTGATTTCAGGGGGACAGAAAGTGCAGTTCTTACGTTAAAAACATCTTGCAACAAGTTGAGATTCAGAGTAGAAATACCATTCTACCTACATAGCCTGAAAAAAAGCCATTGGTATTTCCTAGGCCAGGTTTTCTCCCTTTTGTTGAAGTGGGAGCAGAAGTTAGACCTCAATACACTGATCTTTTACAAAGCACGTTGATCTGGGCTTACCCGTGGGTGATTGTTTGGAGTGGGGTTTTGTTTGTTTGTTTGGGGTTTTATTTTAAGGAGATAAACCCAATATCCTCATCAGCTCTTTCCTGTGGTGAGGGGTTTGGGTTTTTTAAATGAAGTAAGGGGAGTTCTGGTATAGCAGAGCTTACCCCATTCGGAGCACTTACATCTCATGGGAGGCTTCTGTTTGGATCAGCTGGGGTTTGTAATGTGCATTCAGCATCACCTTAGTGTGGGATACAGCTCTGACTTCCAGATTGCAGCTCTTTCCAGGTCCTACAGGTATCTTATATCACACTGCATATTTTCAGTCAAAATATGAAACGTTTTATTTGGAACAGTTTCTTGAATTCATGGAATTTTCTGTTGCCTTCTCTTCAGAATTAAGGATGAACAATCCTCACAGATGCATCAAACCACATGCCACTGCTCTCTCGTACCTGCGTGTAAGAACTACAGACTTCTGGCGCTGAATACATCTTAATTTTCATTAACAGTTCCATATGTTTCAAAGCACAGCTGTGCTTTATTTATTTAAGTGGCGTGTGTGCCTGACAGCTTTTTCTGGCTGGTAGAAGTTGGTGCTGTCCTTAAAATAATGCAGAGTCAGTGTGTGTCTGTGTCAGCCACCAGTTCCTGAGTCTTTCTAGTGCTGATAAAAGGGGCCTGGAAAGAGAGAAGCAAGGAATTAATAGAACAGGGCTCCATCAGGTGGTAAAAGATCTCGCATTCACCTGATGCCGAACAGAAAAAAACATCAGGGAGTTAACGCATTCTCTTTGGTTATCTTTGATTACTTGACAGGTTGTTTTATATTCTGTCCTCTGGGGAATGGTATACTCATTCTTAATACATTCGTGCTTTGCTGAGGAACTTTCCTCCTCAGAAAAACTTTAATTGACATCTTAACATAAGGTATTTAGCATTGCAACAAATGTCCCTTGACACCTGTAATTTGATTTTATTGGTACAGAAAGCCAACAAATAAAACCTCTAGCCGTGTGGTAGAAACCTTTCCCCTTCCCTCCTTTCCTCCAGAAGGAGCTTTATAAAAGCAACAACAAAATGCTTTTTGAAAATTCAGGAAGCTGAGTTCCACCTGTTAATAGAGCTACTATTTTCATTTGCTTTTCCTGAACATTTCCACCTCTCCTTAACGACAAAGCCAAGGAGCTGTGTGGAGGCAGCAGGGAGCTGGACTCAGAGGGAGGAGAAGCAGGCGGGAGCACCCCGCCGCAGGCTGGGGCCCTCGCCTCTCTCCCTGTGCCTGGAGATGGTGTGGTTGTGTGAGCCCCATCAGGGAGGGGGACAGGAGCCCTGTGGCTCTGATGTCTGGGCACTTTCAGCCTTTGCAGGTGTACACTGACTTCATCTTACTAAGAAAACAAAGTGTGTATCGTGTGAACTCTTAATCCAAAGGTTTGCTGGGTCTGTCTTTGGGTTTGCTTTGTTTTTGGGAATGGTGACATAACGTATATAAGCATTTTTAAAGTCGAGTGGGGTTTTTTTGTTTGCTTCTCCTTTACTTTTTTAGAAAAATATTCTTCCTGGCACTATAAAGTATGTAAAAAATACACTTTTCAGTTCAAAGATGCACTGCAGGGCATGCTGGAAATGTTGAGGAGACAGAAGGGGGGAAATGCCCTGGTGCCATGCTTTGGGGGTGCACAGCGCAGGTGCTGAGCTCCCTGCACGGGCGGGTGTCTGCGGCTTGGGGGAATTGCTGTGTGGTACCGGGACTTGCCGCGTCTGGCCTAAAGCTGCCTTAGGAGCAGAGTTCCTGGGGTACCTGGGGTCATCCCTGGGAATTGCTGTGAGCTTAACTCTGCAGTGCTCATGTTTATATGGCTGCTTGACTTTGCCTAAGTAGGCTTATTCCCCAGCCCTTTAAGAGCAGCTTTGCTCTAAAGTATATTATGAACTAATTAAGCGATTTAAATTGTTTGCTTACTAAAGCACTAGTGTTTAAAGAAAAGAACTTCCATTAAGTTTGAGATAATATCATTGCTGTCTATTTTGGGTTGGAAAAGCTCATTTCACCCCTTTTTTTTAGTGAATTGATATTGTCTGTGCCTAGAAATAAGACAGGTACTGTGGAAGCATTGACACTATTGCAGTGCCAGGCAATAGGTACCTGAAACGAGGTGCTTCCCTGTTCCTCTCCTCGTCTCTGCAATTAACCACAGCACCCTCGTGCTGATCTGGCAGGCAATGGGAACCCTGAAACAATAATACTGTATATTGTAAATAACAGGGCATTTCTGTCCAGAGGAGACAACAGGGCTCAAAGCAAGGGAAAAGACAAATACTGTGCTGTTGAAGGGCATAACCTTATACCTTTTAAAAAAGGATCTAATCTCAAAAAATTACAGGGTGAAAGCCAACTAAATGCAGGTGGTAAAGCTGGAAACAAGGTGTTCTTGATTTAACTTTAGAGTGTTGGTCTTTCCCAATACATCAACTAAATGAACGTTATTGTGAAGGCCAAGTATCCATTATGTCGTGAGGGTTAAAGAGACAGGACTAACAAAGAAAGAAGCCCAAAGATGATTTCAGTTCCAAAGTCAGGGTACCAGCTACTGCGTCTCACGTAAAGATGACTTAGGAGTAGGACAAGCTGAAATTCCTCTCTTGGCAAAGACATCATCCCTACTAACGTCAGGAAGTGGAGAGAAAGGTTTTTGTAGTGGAATTCTTGGCAGAGCGAGTCCTCTGAAGTGGTTGAGTCACTCAGCTGAACGGGTGCTAATGCCAGGTTTTCTTGAGGCTTCTCTACCTGGCGTGGGAGTGGGGACCCACCACAAATGAAGCAAATGTGTTCTGAACTATAGGAGCAGGATAGTCCATATCATAAAGGACTGAGTCTCCTCCTTTTCCTAGGACATGCATTTTTTATAATAAGTATTGATTTGCATATCCAATCTGAAACGTTTTAAGGGCTAGAGAACCAAAATAAAACTGCAGATTTACCCTGTGACTGTCAGCAGGCTCATCTCTGTGTATCTTATCTGTGTCTGTATCTACATCATCTATTCATGGGGTTATATATATATATGTGTGTGTGTGTATATATGGGAAATATGTATAAAAACATTTTTAATGGTGTCTGTGTTTGTTTTGTTGGAGAAGATACACCACAAGGACTGGTTTTCAGATACAGACATGTCTAATCACGTTTGTCCCATTTGTGCTCCCAGAATGAACACTGAAGCATATCAATGCCAGTGTTTAAACATTAGACTCTTTTTTAATTTGTCTGTTATAAATGCAGAGAGAACTTAGTGATACCTGGGGCAAACTACTCATTTTCAAAAGAAGAAAAAAACCTATTTCAGTGTCAGAATGCTGTCCTGGACCCAAGATAACTCCTGCCCGAGATGCAAAACAAGACAGTCTCAATTCCTTTCCACTCCAGGTGAAGCAACAACATACCCAGAGAAAGGATGGTGATTGCAAACAGTGCACAAATGGGAAGAGAAAGAGCATTCTTGGGGATCTGCCGTGAACCGCTGTTAGGGGTAGTGGAATTTGTATGTTAAAGTTAAGTCTGCCAAGGAATGTTCCAGATTTTTTTTTAATTGTTGCTTTTTAGTGTCAGCAGATGCACTTTGCGTGGTGAGTGAGTAGATGACCTTACCTCTGAACCCTATGATGTGTACTCCATAATAACTGAACTACTTTGACAAATTATTAAATTGTCAGGATGCTGTTTGCAGCACAGTCCATTTTTAGAAAGCAGATCGTCAGCTGTTTGGCATTATGTTGGGTAGAAGAGTACCAGACAAGAAAGGCATATTGCTTTGTAAGCTATAAAATGTCAGTCAGAAAATACTCAAAGGTCTGATTTAAGTGAAGAAGGAGTAAATACTATGGCAATTGCTGTCCATGTAGTGGATAATTTATCATAAGTAGGAAACAAACTGTAGCAGTGAGCAAACCACAGTAATCCTGGTCTGCGATGTCCTTGCTGCAATGCGTAATGCCCAGATGTATCCCATAATGGTGAGCAGATGAGACTTTTATATGTAGTATGCCCTGTTTGCTTAAGAAGCATTTTTTTTTTTTGCTTGCATTTCTTCTTTATGGGCATTTGGGTATTCGTTCCTTTTTTATCGCTAAAACAAAGATTCTCCTTGTGCTGTAATAAATTTGCTTTGTGTAAAGCGAATGGATCAGAGTCCTGTGTATGTAATCTATAGGTGTGTGTTTGGAAATGTCTGTGTGGAACCCTTTTCTTCATTGCCTGAGGTGGCGAGCAGAGAGGATCCAAGTAGATGAAATGTGTGTCTGCCTGCAAGAGTGCGGGATTTGCTTTGCGAGGTGTTAATTCCGCAGCTCTGTGAATAGGCAACAGATGGAATGTGGCAGTTGAGTTATTAAAAGTGAGGCCTAATAAAAGTCCTGTGGCATTTGTTTGTATTAAACATCTCCGAATTTCCAGCTCCTCTGTCCATGAGCTCCAGCAGCAGCTCCTGTTTCGTCTCTCCCTGCTGCCCCTGCGTCCCTCCCGGTGCCGCTGCCTGCCTCTGCCTCCCTGCTCGATTTCCCTCGGCTGCACCCGCTGCCCTCCTCTCTCTTCACACCCCAGCTCCTTGGACAGCGTTTTGTGACGAAACCTTGAGAGCTCATCTTCAGCTGAAGGCTTGAGGCTTGCATTACTCTGTGCCTTGTTTGAGCCCAGGCAGCCCATCGCCTGTGTCCAGCAGGAAGGATCATTTCTGATGGCTGCTGTGTGTTTTCCTAGGGATGAGCTATTCAGCTGTTACTCTCCATGCAGCGTGCTGTTCCCTGTTACCCTTTGGGATCGGTTAGTCTTGGCCGTGCCTGTAAATACTGGTTTTATGCTGCTGTAGTGATCACTTGTAACCATGGAAATAGCATTTTAGGGTTCTGTGGTCTGGCCTAGCTGAGGTGGAAGTGGTGACAGAGGTGTCAGAACCCAGGACAAGTGCCACAGGTAGGCTCATCTTCACACTTAGACAAAAACGAGGACAAGGAAATTACAGGCACCTTTTTCCTAATTTGTATTTTCTGAAATAAAAGCTAATCCAACAGTTCTGCAGTAGGGAAGGGAAAAGTGGCTCTTCAGTCACAAATTGAAGTCTTAAGCCTTTTTTTTCTTCACTTCACTAAAACTTCTTCAGAACTTTGCACAGAAGGTGCTGTGTTGAAACAAGTAATGATGCTGGGCATCAGTAAAGTGTGTTTCCTTTGAAATGTCTGTGAGAACAGACATCTTTTATTTCAGTAGATTGAAGCTGGTAATTGGCAGTGAGAATAAATTAAATGGAATTACTTCACCATGTTGATACTACCAAAGCTGCAATAATTCACCTCTTTGTTCGGAGGATTGGGAATTCCTGTACAGAGTGTAAAGACTGGGATTACATGTAATTAGTGTTAATGCTAATTGCATGACAGGCTCCATTAAATCCAAGCACTCACCTATTCTCGTTAGTGAATGCACTCTAAAATAGAGTTTTGAGCTCTTTTTGGTGTAGGTTAATCTCCTGTTAGTGAAAGATATGGAGAGATGTACTCACTAATCCAAGAGAAATATATCCACTTCTTTTTAAAAGCAAAAAGTGTCCTGCTCCATCCTCTGGTCTCAGACATTCCAGTGTGTGATTGTTCTTAATGATCTGGTGGACAATCATAAGGAGTTAAGAAGGCTCACAAAATCATTAGTGAGCTAACAGGAGGTTGCAGTGTGGATGGGGATGCTGAAGTTAAAGGTTATTTTATTTTAGCTGTGTTATCAAATTGCCTTGCACGCGAGATACACGGGGAGAGTGTTCCAAGCACAACTGCATTGTTTGTAACAAAGGACTGGAAAGTTTTACAAGAACAAATGAAAAACGGGGAGAACAAACTCTATTGCAGAGCAGGCAAGAAAGTGGGATTTTGGCCGCTGTTGAAATATAAGTACTGTGACTGCTGACTCCTGTAATACAGGATTTATGGCAAATAAAGTCCATCCGAAAATATTTTTCCCCTACCAAAAAGAGAGGGAAGTGGTAGGAAGAACCCCTCCAGAAACTGTGGATTTTTTCTTACATGTCTTCTTCTGAAGTTTTAAATTAATAGCTTCTGATATGATAAACATTTCAATGTGGAGATGGAAAGTAAGACTAAGAAAGAAATCAGTCTGCTTATTTTGAGAGAGATGCCTTCAGCAGACAATAGTTCCAAAACACATAGGAAAGTACTGGGTGCACAAATTCAATTTCCAGGTGTCATTGCTCTAAGGAATAATAAATAAATCACAGTGTGTGTATCAATAGCTCGCAGATAATTGCAGTGAAGATGAATTAGTTAAGCATGTTTTGAGATTACATATTATTTTTTTGAAGCCCCAGTGTGGAGTGGCCTTTGGCCTCAGTGTTGGGCCTGTTTCAGTTGCTGATCTGAAACGGGGAATTCAGGGTGTTGCAGTGATTCATATTCACTTTCCATCCTTATTACAGGTGATACCAGCCTGTTGTCTTCTGCTGCTTTGCTCTGAAAATTTAATTGTGTTCTTAGAGCTGAGCACAGACTGAAGCAGGATTTTTCAGAGTCTCTTCTCTCTTCACCAGTTCTTTCTCAGATCACGTACTTTTCCTTGCAGTTTGTTAGAGTCATGAGAAAGCATGATGTTCAGAAACCAGGAATAACAAAAAAAGATGCAAAGTGTCATACCAAGGTTGCTCTGGATCTTTAGTATAATAAATTGATTTAAATCACAATTCAGTCACAAGCAGAAAAGTATCCAGGTACAATGAATGTCATTTACATCAGCCGGGTTTAACCTTTCACATCATCCACATCAGTTTTTGCAGCCTTTTCCAGTAAGTACCAATGCAAATACCGTGTTATCCACGGCTGTCTTTCTTGGGTGTTATTGAAAGAAGCGTCCAGGCAGTGGTTCTTCTGTGCAGCTTCTCCTTGGGAGTTAGCAAACTGGGGGAAAAGCCGTTTTCCAGTCTGGATCAGCACAGCACTGAGTTTTAATGACATCTGTAGTGTCTGGGTGGGGATCATTCATATGAGCTGAGGGCTGTTCCTGTGCCTGACATCAGCCTCCCAGTCTCTGATGGGAATCCCTCCCTACAGCGCTGCCTTGTGAGCACAGGTGTGACCCTGCTCTCAGTGGCAGCTGTCACATAACCTGTTCTCTGGGAGCCACTCAGTGGCCTTTCCATATGTGGGGAGAAAATCTGCACTGCCCAAAGGGTGGGCCTGCATGTGACCGATGTCAAGGACACAAAGTCACTTTGCTTGAATTCAAAGTTTGATGTCTGCGTCACACAACACAAGAATTTCTCAGTAGACTGCCCTACCTGGTGCTGGCTTTAACTGCTTGGAGAAAATACTTATCTTCTGGTGCCATCTGGTGGCTTTAGAAGAGTGAGAGGCAGTCTGATAAGTGTCGTTAAAATCTCATATTTTGCTAAAAGATGTTATTTTAAACAACTGGTGCCCTAACATTTAATGTATTTCTCCAAATACGAGTGGTGGGAAACCATAAATAATAAAGTGCGTACAACTGGAGGATAGGAAATGTTAGCAACATGAGTACTGCGTGTGGGTTTTGGCGTGGTGGGAGTCCTTGCAGGCAGCTGTTTCGCACCTGGCAGGGTGGGCTGTGAGCTCGGGCTCAGGGGGTGCCTGTGCTCATGTGCGGGTGTGCTCGTGCAAAAGCCGGCAGGGCTGGTACTTCAGAGCAGGATCTCTGTGCATGCTTCAGCCTCTGGCTTGGGTGTCCCTCCACGTGCTGCACTTTGCATCCCTCAGAGTGATCCCATGTAATTGAATAACTTCCTGAGACCTACAGGATCAACATTCTGAGCCAGAAGGGACCCACAGGGATCATCCAGTCCAAGTCTCAAGTGAGTGACCCATAAACGGATGGAGTCTGCAGCCTTGGCATTATCAGCACCGTGGTCCAACCAGCCAGTGAGGACTGTCTCTCTGTGCAGGCTTTCTGCGTGTGCTTGGGTTCTTCTTTGCTGCTGAAAAGCCTCTCCTAACATCCCTTACGCATTTAGATATTCCAAAATCCCTTCCTTAGCTGCAGAACGCGGGACTACGATCACACAGGTTTTACAGGCAGCAGCACCTGTGGCGCGGTGCACTTTACACACGTGGGACTGAACCACAGCATCTCCACACCCCTGGGGAAGCTGTGCAGTTCCACACAGAGCCAAGCAAAGGGTCACAGGCTTGGGGATCTTTGATAATTTTTTTGACTGCCTGTTTTTTTCTGAGGGAAGGAGCCTATGACAAGACCGTTAGATCTCAGGATTGGTGAGGTGACCTGGTTTCTTTACCAACTTTCTGAAGTGTTGTCACTAGTGCTGTAGGCTTAGGTTCTGAAATACCTCAATTTCTTTATCTTGAAAAGGTAAATAATATGTATTTATACTTTTAAGTATTTTAAGTATCTATAATTTATATTTATAAGTATATAATTGTACTTACTGTTCTTTGGAGAAACTTGATGAAAGGCCTTCTTATTCATACTATTAAATTTTAACTCAAATTCTAGAATGTACAAGATTCTTGATGTATACATACTATATCCAAATGCTTGATTGCATTTGCTTTTGTTTTGTGACAGGTGTGTGTTTTCCATTGCCCTTTAATCCAGAGTAAGGGATAACAAAGAAAATATAACTCCCTTGTTTGCATACAGCACTGTGTCACAGAAATATTTACTGTTGCACTTTTTCGTAGCTGCTGTTGTATGAAAGAGGCTGAATGAATAGATGGAAGCCTTCGGTTTTACACGAAGGGGAAGGAAATATAAGAAATGTAAAATGGAGAGGACACTTAATTGCTTGGGCCAATAATATGGTAAGTGTTTTTCACCTCCGTTACATGAACAGAAATATCTCTGTGTTCCGCTGATTACTGAAATTTTTCAATGGTAATTGCCACAATATTCAGTTGAAGAACTGTGTACGTGTAGAATTGGGTTTAAAAGGCATTTAAGGGTAGTGGTTTATGTATCATTGCTGTGTAGAAATGTCTCCCGTTGTTTTCTGCTGGCCAGTCAGTGCTCTCCAATGTGATTGTCACTGCTGCAGAAATTAGGAAGGTAGCTCTGCATATCACTGTGGTGGGTCACTATTGCACACTGGTGTTAATTAGAATTTTGATTAGTGCAGTTTATTGAAGCAAACCGAGGAAGGAATGCCAATGTAATTCTTCTCTATATAAATAATAGAACATCTCCATTCCCTGCCACCCCCTGAGAAAAATTAACTGTCTGGATTTTGTCATTTTTACTGAAATGACATTGTCATATGTACTTTCAGTGTTGCAGATTATAAAAAAATATGGTAATATTTTCTCATTTTGTTAGGCCAGTGAAAAAGTTAAACTTAGGAGAAAATAGGCCCTTTTTGTTCTGAGTGTGATTTTATAGGAACCCTTGCATTCATTGTGAGTGTTGCATTCACCTATCGCTGTGTGTCTCATTGATGGGTCAGGCTCTGTGTTTTGAAGCTCTGCAGTGAGGGATGTTTTTAAGTGTGTATCACATCTAAATCCCAAAGTATTTCTTTAAGTGTGTTAAAATACTTCTCAAACACGAGCTCTTTTTTCTTCTATTGTTTTTCCATCCTAAAGGGAAGCATTTATTAAAATATTTTAAAGCCATTGTTCTTTTCTATCTTTCAGAACCACTTTGATATGAAATTGTTAGGGGTGGACCTTTGTTTATTTGCTTGCCTTTAATGACTCTGTTAGAACGGAAGCTTCACTGAGGGCTTGATTGACATAGCGTTAGGGTTTTTGAAAGTTTTGTTCTTTTCAGAGCCACACAATTAAAATACATATTCCAGGTATCTGCTGGGGAGGATAGGATGAGAGCTCTCCCCAGAGATGGTGTGCCACATCGGAACACAGAATACTAATAAAACCTTGAGAGCCATCTGTCAGAGACAAAAAGCCATGGTCAGGGCCTATCTTTCAAAGAAAAATGAAATGACACCTGCCCTCCCAAAGATTAATATATGTGGTTATTGCCCTTTCCCTTCCCCTTTAGCTTCTTTCACTCCATTCTCTAGCAAGGTTTTGTGTTACACTTTTTTTATTTTTTTGCAAAATCAGAGAAAATCCTTATAGCCTTGGTTCTTACTGTGTGTGCATGGCTACCTAGTTTTTATATTTAGGCAAGGTCTAATTCTCCTTTTCAGATGTGTAAGTAACCCCTGTTTGCTGCTGTGCCCTCTCCTCCTTGCTCCGTGGCTAACAGTGCGAGTTTTACAAACTGGCACACCTGAGGCCCACATCCTCAGAGGTGTTTGGCTGCAGGACTCCCACTGGGACAGGCTGGAGCTCTTTCACGGTGGGACGTTGGCTGTGGAAGTCCTTTCAGCTCATGATGCAAGTGGTGTGCCTGTCAGAGGAGAAGCCGCTGCTCAGGTGTTCCCACCCCATCCCAGGGTCCCATACACACCACCCCAGACTCCAGCTGCAGGGACTGGAGCCTTTCCCAGTGGGCAGCTCCAGTGGGTGCCCCTTTTTGACTCCTTGCTCCTGGGGAGAGCATGGGAAATCACACAGCAGCAGCTAAAACAGCAGCGAGTTATCAACATTATTCTTACATTAAATCCGTAACTCAGCGCTGTGCCAGCTACTAAGGAGAAATTAATTAATAATTAATTACCAGCCAAAAGCATATCTAGGTGTAAGTTCACAGCTTACAGCCTAAGACTTCAAAAAAATCCAGCTACTCATGCTAAGCAGGTAAACCTAAGCCAACAGCATACTGTATCACACAATATTATAACTCCAAATAACTTACTCTTCTGTAAAACTGACTACATTAAACAACTCTCTCAACACTCACAACCAAAGAGGAGCTGGCACTGTTGGTTTGAAAGCCACTTCAAACATGAGAGCTGCTCTGTCCCATAGAAGATTTGCTGCCATGTAGAAAAACAGAAGGTGGGATATGGGTCACTGAAAATCATCCTTGAAGACAGAGTAGTAAGATTTATAAAATACAACTTTATCAAAATGCAATTCAAGCAATATTAAAGATTTTACCAGATGAGCTTAGAAAAGACAAGGCATGAGATCCTTGTTGATGTCACCTAGGGATCTGGGCTCTGGAGGTGGCAGGTGCTCTATGTAAGTTGGTTTTGGTTTGCTTGTTTTTGAAACCTTGATGTCTGCTGGGTGCTGAGATGCCAGTAGAAGTGTGTTCCAAGCTCACAGTTCTTCACTGACAAAGATCACTGTAAAAAAACCCTTCACCCACCCTCATACAACTCACTGTTCTTAGTGATTTAAAAAAATAAAAAAAGGCAAAACCTGGCTTAGACCATGACCCCCCATGACTTTCAAACAGTTGTATCTTTGTGTTTGTAAAGCTGGGGACATAGAAACTCACGGTGTGGGGAACTGAAGCAGGCAGGGGGATCTTTTCAATCAGTTTAGCCACTTACATGGCATGGCGTCATGGATGCTGACTTTTCAAGGTCATTTCCTTCCCTTTTTCTGTGATTTGAAGACTCACTCTCTAAGCTCAGTGAGCAGAAAATAAGTCCCTACTAAAATATTTTATTTTAGAGACTTTTGTTTTAAATTACTAAGAACAAGGCATTACTTAACATGAAATTAATCTCCATTTTGCTGTTGGAAAGGTTATATCTTACCTCACATAAATGACATGGAAAAATCTAATTATTGGTTCTTTTTCTCCACTGTCTCTCGAATGACTTTAATCTTCCTGGGCTTTAACTTTTTGTCCTGTTAGTTTAGGAGATTTTCCTGAGGAGGAAGTAAAAAAGTCACAGCATACAAAACCAAGCACTGTTTAAATATGCTTGCTTTTCTGTTTTCATGTAAGAGTAGAAATGCATATCTTGAGATTGAGTTCATTTATCTTAATGAGCTGTTGCTTTTCTTTTTCCAAGGTGGAAATGTTTGTGTTGTGTCTCTACAGGGGTGTTGTGAAAAAGCTGGGATTCTTTTTATTTCTCCAGCAGTAGCACCAGCCCAAGAAGCCGAACTGGTTCCTGACTGGAATTGCTAGTCTGTCACTCCTTCACTTAGGATGTCTCTGCATTTGGCATGTGAATTTAAAATAACTACATTGCTCTGATCCCCCTGCTCCTCTCGTCACCTCCTGGATTAGATGGGGTTTTGTATCAACAGTTTTTTTGTTGGCACACTGGGCCCTGGTCTGAAATTTACGCTGTAAACTGCTCTGACTGCCTCAGCATACAAAACATCGAGGAGGAGTTTGTCACACTGAATAAAGTTCTCTTGTTTTTAAACTCCCAGGGTGTGAAGATACTGGACATGATCTCCAAGCAGAGAATTACCAACGTGCCTCGGGATGACATAAGCCTTCGCCCGGATATGTATCCCTGCAGCCTTTGCTGGAAGGATAACTTAACGCTGATTATTGGCTGGGGAAATTCAGTAAAGGTGCAATTACCTGTCTTTGTAATAAATGCTTGCTGTTACCACAGACAAACAGAGAATTCTTTCTGAAAAGTAAAGACAATCGAAAAAAATGGAATTTGGTTTGACTAGTGTTCAGAACTCTGGCTGCCTCAGAAGTGTCATTGGGCTGACCCTCGTGAGGAGGACGAGTGAGAGGCACCCAGCGGTCAGACAGATCTGTGTGAGAGCATGCAGGGAATGTGATCCTCAGGGACATTCCACTCCTGTGCCTTGGGGAGATTTCCTCTTTTGAAAGCTTTTGGTGTGCTGTTGAATTCATTTCTTTTGATTAGCATTAAGAAGGAACAACTTACCATGAGGTGTTTTTGGAGGGGGTTGCTTTGGGGGGTGAGGAGGTTGCAGCTGCTAAAACAGCCACAGGACTTTGGTCAACCATGGGGGAAAAAAAATGGGTGGGTGGGAGGACAGACTGCTTGGGGTTTTGTTATCTTTCAGCAGGAAAGTGGCATTTCAAACTCACATGGTGTAGACTGATTATAATTTGCTCAGAGCAGCGCCTGACATGAGTTTGTTACGAGCCTGTTAGCTGTTTTCTAATAACAGACTGCTGCATCACTGCACAGTGGGAAATTAAAAGTGCCTGATAGGAACAGATGGAAAGGGAGGGTAAAGTGAGGTAGGTGACATGTAAAAAGCTTTTGGAGCATTAAGCTCAGAGTTCATAAACGAGGAGGGTTGTCCTAAGTTTGGCATCTGTCTTCCCCCTTCTGTTTGCATGTGCTTCACAACATTTGGTCATTTGCATTTCTTTATGTGTACACACTCCCATCCTCCAACTGGGAGTAGCAGTGCAAACTTACTGAATAAGAATCAGGTACCTGGCGGGTAACGAGATGCAAAGTGTGACAAGACACCAAAACCAAACTCACATATAAACGCTGCTGTGAAGAAACCACAGTGGGCAGGTATTTTCACATTTCTCTTCTGTGGTGCTCTTCTCTCCCAGCACGTTTGTGAGGCTGTGAACTACAACCACAACTTTTCTGTGTGGTTTTCGTTAGTGATGCATCATTGCTGTTTCACAACTTGTGCTTTTCAAAATAAAGAAATCCACGTCCGAGAATTCCCAGAAAGTCCTTTTCTTATTGAGGCAGAGTTAGGATCATTTGAGGAACTGCGGTTTCTTCGCTGTACCAATTCCAATCTCTGTGTCCTAGATCTGCTCAGTGAAGGAGCGGCATGCCAGCGAGGTGCGGGACCTTCCAAACCGCTACGTGGAAATAGGTACGGTTGTGTGAATGCACTCCTCTTCAAAAAGCTGGAAAGTTCTGGCTTGCATCCTGGCCAGAAGAGAAGTGTTACCTTTGGAGGTGACCTGGAGTTGTGACATCAATGTCTCCCCATTTTTGGTTGCTGAGGTTGCCCTCTTGCACAGGTGTGAGGGGTTTTGGTACAGAGCCTTAAGGTCTGTGATCATCTGAAATCAGAGATATTTGTGTGAACAGGGGATGCCGTAACTTTCCCTTCCTCCAGATACCTTTAGAGAACTTGGGTTTTCATCTTGGTTAAATGATTGATGGTCAGTGTAGTAGTACAGAGAAAATAGATACTACTTTATTTGATTATATGTTGTTTGACTACACTGCTCATAACATCTTTCTCTTTTTTTCCCCTTTAAAATCTCTGGTATAGTGCTAGGAAATTGAATTTAATTTGTTTCTTTTCTTGGCTTCTAAATTTTATATTTTCATTTGCTTTCTTGTTTTTCTAGCTAATCTGATGTGAGTAAATTTTTGTTATTGCTGATTACTGGGAAAGCTCTTGACAAAATGTGTGTATTAAGTAAAGTGGAATTCAAAGAAAATTTGAAAGGGAAGTGGGGATGTAAACAAAAAGTGCAGAATTCTAGGATATTTGCAAGAATTTTATCAAGGGAAAGTTCAGTCATGAGTTTTAGCCTCAGATCTTGTATATAATATTTTCTGTACCTGCAAGTAGCTTTTAGAAAATAACTAAATGGGTTTGGTCACATACTGACAAGTGAACAGAGGCAATTTCTCCTTCAGCTCTAACGTGTTTATATGGATGCTGCTAATCTTACCTGACCGTTTATTGGAACTTGATTAAAAAACCAGAAAAAGCTGTTGTCGGGCTATTGAGGTGCAGATGTGAAGGATAAAGATTTTTGTGGAAGTAACTTTTTCATCTTAAAATTTCTGGTCTGCAGTATTCTCTGTATTCTAGAGGACTGGTGTTCTGTCTCACTTAACCTGTTAATGATGAGCTTGAGATTTTATTTCCTGCTTTCAGGTTAAAGCACTGAAACTGCTCTGCCAAATGCTGTCCACAGCACTCATTAGAGCTTGGGAGGACTGGGAGGGAAAAGAGAGAGACGTTGTTCAGGTCTCAGTATAAATTAAAATAGTCTTTCGTAGAGTCACATAGAAGGTCTTCTTGACAGCAGCATGTCATGCCATAACATCTCTTTCAATTTTAGTTCAACTTTACTTTTCAAAGGCACAGCTGGAAGGTCTGATTTTATATCAGACCTGCAACCACAGCAGAGTTCTTTTGCAAGACCACTAATATCCAAAGTGGATGCATAAATTGATTGCATAAAGTAAACAATTTCTACAGGGCAAGAATATCATCCTTCAGTGCGAGGATAACGGAGTGTCCTTCGGCTGTTTAGACTCGTAAGATCTTGTCAACAGACTCAGGAAGAATGGAACCCTTAACGCAGTATTACTTTGGTCATGTTTGGTGGTGTGGGGTTTCTTGATTTTTTTCTCCCTGCTTTTACCATTTTGCACCTGGAACGAAAACCAAAAGTGGAGCAAGAAACTTCATAGATGCTCATCAGGGTAATCCATATGGAGTCTGTGATAAGCAGTGCTTTCTCATGTCACAGCAGTTTCAGGTTCATGCTGTTTGAGAGCCATTCTGAGGGTCCCTAAATTCCGTGGGGGTATCATAGGTAACTGTGATAGCATCAGTAATCAATGTTTCTTGAGTACTTTGCAGCCCAGTAAATAAGGGAACAGTATTTCCTGCATGGCAAGTTAGGTGCATGGGATCCTGTGTAGCAAAGCACTGCCTTATCTTCTGTTTCTGTCTTGCAAATTAGCTGTACTTACTCAAAGGTGGGAAATAATGACGGTATCTACGGTGACACTAAACCAGCCAACCCATAATGTGCGAGAGTTACACCACTGAACTGCTCCAGCTGTTTTATCCTAAATAAGAGAATGCTGTGATTGCCTGTAGGAGAATCAGACAGGCCTCATGCACCGAGATCCATGTGGCATCGCTAATTTTATTTACATCTTTCAGTATATTAGTGGTGCTTTTCTTCAGTAATCTTTTCTGTTGTTTCTGCCACAGTTCATTGCCTCTGTGAGTCTTCATTCAGTGTCACAGATAAACTCCAGTGAGTGTTTCTATTTAGGTTTAAACGAATGTTAGCTGAGCAGATCCTATCAGTTTAGCTCTGTCAGCTACTGCTGTGAAGCAGTGTATTGATTAGAAAGTATTGGTATTGAATTACAGGCTTAACGTGGACTAAATGCCATTGTGATCCCTCTTAAGGAGTGCTTGACCTCTGTGCTCAGTCCTGGAGCCTGCACAAAAGCTGCACAGCTTCTGCTCTGAGCAGGGAACCCTCCTCAGCTGGAACTCCTGAGAAGGCTGGGTGCTAAATAACTCATCAGCACTTTCCAGTTAATGGAATGCCTTTTCCAAGGAACATGGATCATCGCGTCTTCCTTGCTCTTGTCAGGATTTTATGTACTTTTATGCAGAAGTGCTTTATCTCTGCCTGAGTTACTCAGGTCATTCATGATGGCAGAAAATAGATAAACACTGGAAGTATGCAAAAGACTTCAGGTTGATTAGAGGGTTCCTATGTAGTTTATTTTTGCCCAGATTTTACCTGAGGAATCCCGGCTTAATTCCAGGTACCAGCCAGGCACAATGTCTCTGGAGTGCTTGTCTCCCTTTGCATTCTGCCAGATTTCCCACCGAGCAGATTTCTGGTTTAAGAGTTACATGTTTAAGGCTCTGCTTGTACCAACACATCCATGTGTTTTATGAGCAAGTGGCTTCACACCTGCGTGGCAGGTTAGCATCATGCGTGGAGATGGCACATTTCAATCTGAAGGCACAGGAATGTTTATTTTCTTGTTTGTAAAGTGAGATTATTGGGATCTAATGTACTGACACATCTCTTTATATAGACAGAATGTAAAGCTTAACTGATGAATGTGATGATCAGGAAATTTGCTTCATAAGGTGATTTATGCAAGCATCTCGTTGAAGCAAGTCTGCTATTCTCTGAGAAGCAAAGAAAAGTAAGAAAAAACCCAAACCTTGTTATATAGTTGATTCTACTTACACTTTTGTTCATCTGTTTTGCCACAAGGCAAACCTATCATTTACAAATTCCTCCATAAAATGAGTCAAAAATCATCAAGATTTTGACTTATTTGTCATCAAACCTCAGAATTTCTAAGCCCCAAAGTTCTTCAAGACGGAATATTTTCCTTGTTAGTTAACAAAGTTTTCTCGGTTCAATGGAAGAAAAGTTTTTCTGAAAATCGGTGTGTGATACTTACATGGGACCTTTTCTTGTCCTCTGGTTGGAACTGAATTTGCGTACTGTCAGAGAAAAAAAAAAAGTTATATTTTCATCAAGTGCAACTCCATGCACAAGATAACAGCTAATCAAAGCATGCCATTTTGTGTCCTGGTTTGGTTTGCATGAATTACCTGGCACACCGAAAGCCTCTGCAGAATCTGTGTTCATTACTGAGTAGGACACAGTGCAGCAGACCCTTAACTCTGCCCAAGATGGTGTCTCCACCACCAGGGCTCTCAGTTGGAACATTGTGCCCACTGAAATCAAAGGGAAAACCCTCGGACTGGAACCAGAATGTTACTCTTTAAAATCTGCTGTGGTAAAGCAGGGGCTGCTTTTAGAGGTTTGGCTAAACACAACAGACTCCTTTTAGTTTCAGTGTATGGCGTGTGTGTGGATCTTTAAATCCCCGAGAATGGGGCTTTGTAGAGTTTAGGTAAATAATGTCGATATATTGTTTAATTTCTATAGTTTGGTGTATCTCATACATTTCATTTAATGAGCAGCAAAAAAAAGATTTGCGGGTTTCTTCATTCTGGTTCCTGGTAATTTATCTGACAGCTGTACATAGATGCTGAACATGAAGTAGATCCACTGTCAGCCTGTCTTCCATCTTCTCTGGTGACAGGCATAAACACGTGTGACACATGGCCATACCTCAGTCATTTCCATTTCCTTCACTACTACATTTGGTTTAATTATTTTGGATCCTTTTCAAATTAGCAGCATTTCTGCAGTGCCTTTGGGTTGGGTTTTTTTCCTGCTTGATCACAACACAGTGTCCAGGGAGTAAGTCAAATTAACCTATCATTGTTCTGTGCAGCTCTCACTTACATCTTTTTTTTTTCAGTAAGACTTTTTTGATTAGCAGCACCAAAGGTTTTTATCAGGTCAAGAAGCCCTGTCTGTGCCAGCTATTCTTTGTTCAAGGCTGTAGAGCAGAGCTGGAGCTTTGTGTTTCAACAACCCCTCTAGAGAGGGATGAGCCAAGAGAAGGTGAAACCAAGGAAACTACACTCTATTTAAAAACAAAACTTGAAGTGGTGGATTTTATTTGTTTATTTTTGTTTCACAGATCAATACTTCTGCTTTATCTTAAACACAACATTGGGCGTTGCAAGCATTTTCACTGGCAGAGGAGCTAAAGTTCTGGTATGAGACAAAGAAACACACATGGAGTTTAAAGCTGTCTCTATGATCATTATAAATGATTAATGATAACTCACCGTGCTGTTTTCCTCTTCAAATACAAACCACAGGATTTTACATGCCTCTGAGAGCCTTCTCTTGGCCCTTCTGTAAAGCTGAATTTGGCCCTTCTATAAAGCTGAATTTAAAGTTTCTTTGATAGTATTATGGATTTCACTTTGCTTTTTTCTTTGCCATGTTTTTCCCTTATTATTTTGAAATGCCAAATACTAAATTGTAAACTGGGAATAAGTTAGGTAGTTTTTTCAGAACTGATTTGTTTAAAATCATCACCGAGAGCAACATGACCCAGTCCAAGTAATCCCCTCAGCTTTGCGGGTAGAACAGGATAATTGTGTGCGTGGTGACAAACGGGAACCTGTTCTCTGCGAATGGATCGAGTGCTCTGCCCCGATGTTGTGGCGTGGCCCCTCAGTGGTGCCAAGGTGCCAGCAGGCATTACAAGAAAAGCAGCAGCACTTGCTTATTCACTGAGAGGCAGGTGTCAAATGTGTACTTCATGGCAGTATATTTTTTTCTCCTTTTGCAGGAGGGACAATTATTTCTCCTGTTCCTTCTTATTATCTTAGCTAAAGAAAATTAGGTTTATTTTTAATGTCATTACGCTGTATTTTCTGTTTGCCTTGCGAAAATAATTAGTATCATTTAGTAAATATATATATATATTAGTAATGTAATATGCTAAACAGTAAGGAAGGAAACTTTCTTTTTCTTACTTATGCTTAGATTCTCCTAAAACCATGTTTCGGGAGAAAATAGTGAGTTATCTGGTGCTTTTGTAAAAGCTTATAGTTACAGGGCTTTCCAATGTAAACACTTGGGTGATTTCTGTTTTGGGCCTCATGAGAGAGGAGCTCACAAAAAAGGGGTGCATTGTAATTCCAGCAGAATAAAAACAAATAGCTGTTTCTGGGACAGAGGTCTCCTCTGCTGAGTCTTTTTGCAAATACAGTTCAGCACTCTGTTCTTCTTTCCCTTTCTTGAAATATCCTCATGTAACTATCTCGATTTCAAGACCAATTTTAGGAAATTAGGTTTTCAGTTTTATGAACAAGAAAAAATACCATGAGCTGTGTTTTCTTTGTAACGAGTGTATCTGTAAATTATTCTGTGATGTTTAAAGTGATAAATAAATAATGATCTTTGTGTTTTCATATATCACACCAATAGATGTAGCAGGTGCGATTCTCTTATGGCCACATGAACTTGCTCTGAATATGCAAACCAATGAAGTTGTACTACTTATTGCCGGTTTTATTGAATTTGATTTTGGTTTTGCTGCCTCCTTCAATGTGATTACTGAAAATCAGACTGAACCATCATTTCAAATGTTTCCTCTCTAGCATATCCTGGAGCACAAACATTTTTTTTTGCAAGCTTTAATGTAATTTAATCTGTTAAATGTGGATTTGCATCTGATCCAACTGGGAAATCTCTGGGTTTGTTTTATGTATTGAGTCTTCAATTCTCTGAAGTGCTGCTGTATGCTGTTGATTATCACTGGAAATCAGGGTGTTTTTCTTAGGTAGTAGTTCATGCACATTCATGTTTTTAAGTCCGTTTTTCTTTCTTGTGTTTCAGTTTACCAGTTTGACACCGAATTCTACATCAGTGGACTTGCACCCCTCTGTGACCAGCTTGTTATACTTTCATATGTAAAGGAGATCTCCGAAAAAATGGTATTTTTAATCTCAGAGTTCCTTCACAACGTTAATTTGGCCTGTGAGCTGGGCCTCAAACTAGCCACGCAAATAGGATTAGCTGAGAAAAAAACTTGTAGTCTGCTGGTAGTGAAGAGTGCTTGAAACTTCTCTGATCTATAAAACAAGGACAGTGGAGGTGATGTTGAAGACTAATGTGCTTACCTCTCAGAAATCATGTTTAGGTTCCTTTTCTTCCTGCAGAACCAGAGGAGGTCTCTAGCTAGCCCTTCCTGGTCCTTTCTCCTTCCTTTCTGCCCCCCCGCCCTCTCTTTCTCTCCTCTCCTCTCTCTCCCTGATGTTTCTGCACCAGGAGAAATAAAGACTCTTGTTTAGCCATGAGAGGAGCTCGCTGACACTGCCTCTCAAAAGCAGTGAGAGCAGTGACGTTGATCAGCTCAGGCCATACCCGTCCCTGCGGGGTGGAATGAGTGGTTGTGAGCGAGTGGCATCGTGGTCTCCCTTCCTTGTCAGATCTGTAGCTGTGCACACCCAATCCACGTGTGGGTAGGTGGGAATGGGAATTCATGGCATCGTGGTCTCCCTTCCTTGTCAGATCTGTAGCTGTGCACACCCAATCCACGTGTGGGTAGGTGGGAATGGGAATTCATGGCATCGTGGTCTCCCTTCCTTGTCAGATCTGTAGCTGTGCACACCCAATCCACGTGTGGGTAGGTGGGAATGGGAATTCATGGCATCGTGGTCTCCCTTCCTTGTCAGATCTGTAGCTGTGCACACCCAATCCACGTGTGGGTAGGTGGGAATCGGAATTCATGTCAGCCGTTGGTACTGGGCACGCACAGGCACCGCGTCTGTCTCGGCCATTGATTTCCTATTGCCCAGTGAAAGGCGAGGCAGTGCAGGAAACCCTGGAAGCTGCGGCGTGAGAACGGCAGATGCTCTTGATCATCTCTTTGATAAGCACATCTGCGTTAGAGCCATCGCCATGGTAACCCTAAGGAACTGCGCGCACAAGTTGCTAGGCAATGAAACGCCGTAGGTTCAAACAAATGCCCGAGCCTCCTGAAATCAGTGGGGTTAACTGCTAGTTCTACGTCAGGATATCTGTTATCATTTCTTTATTTATATTCAGGAGAAAAACAATGTCACAGCAGTGTTTCCCAAAAGAGGCAGCACTGGAGTCCTCCAGTGTGGGAGAGTCAGTGAAAGAAAAGAAAGCCGGCAAATAGGATAAGGAAGGGGGAGGACAAGGTGGGTTGAAATGTTGGGGAGCAAGGAAATTGGGAAAGCACCATTAATGCAAAAGTAGTATAGGAAAGGCGCTAATATGAAGGAGATAGTGACTGCTAAAGGTTCAAGTCATTTAAATTCCTTTAGGAAAGAAAGATAGAAAGGGAATTTTAAGTGTTGTAATGGTAATTGAACCTAGGAAAAGGTTTTTTTATGTATTTGCCTTTAATTAGCCGTTTAAACAACCTCCAAATGCTGGACTTCAGTAACTCCTCAGTTTTCTGGGTGGCTGCAGAAGGAGCAGAAGCACAATTGTCCCTGGTGGTGCATCTGGGTTCTGTTGTGGTGGGAGCTCCTTTGGTAATGGCTTGGCTCTGTGGAGCCCAGACTGCCTGAGCTTGCGGCAGAACTGCTGCTCACTGCAAATGTCCTTCGGTTGCAAGGAACATTGGTCTTCCTACACTTGATCTCACAGCTTGCAGATGACAGCTTCCTACTTATTACAAATTAGATCAAAATAGAACTTGCTTTGGAAGCTTTTTGCGTGGGGTTTGTTTTTATTTCTCATGGAACAGTTAAATTGAGAAAAGACCTGAGTGGTGCTACTTCCAAATGGGTAGGTTAGAGCTGTATAAATCCACTTTCTATATGTCCTTGCTCTTTCATTCTGTATTTTGCTGTAATTCACAGCCTGAAATAGAAAATGTAGGATTGTCTTGGACCTTGACGTAATTAAAAATGCAGCTAGTTGAAGACAGCAGTTTCCCTTGGACAGAAGGTGAAAATCCATTATGTCACCTTACCATAACCACCTACATTGCACTTGAAAGTTCATTTTACTCCAAGTTCATCAGAAGAGCAAGGGTTTTGTATCATTCTCAGATTAATTTTTCCCTGCTGTAGCTGGCTGCTTAAAATCAAACACCAGCTTAAAAAAAAAAATTCATCTTGATACCAGAATATCATTGACTCATGGAGCTCTGCTCTTCAGGGCATGAGCCCAGCTGGGTGTGGGTTCTAAATTGTTCTGTTGCTTGCTGAATGAAGCAGTTGATAATCATCTGTGATAGCCCTGGTAACTCTGGCCAGGAGCAGGAAAGCAGGGAGCAAACCCAGGGGTGGGATTAGACCTTGTCTTGTCTATCCCTCCCTTTCCACACTGATCTCTTCAAGGGAAGCAATCCCGGAGTAACTTGGGTTCCTTGGAGAAACTTCCCCTGGAGTCCCAGATGCCATGACTCTGTGGAGCGCAGCTTTGCAGCTTGTGTGGTTTGCAGCTCAGTACCCAGTGCAAAGTACAGGATCTTTGTGAATGACTGCAGCTCTTGAATTTCAGCCTGGTTTGTAGGTGACCACTGGTTAGTATTGCTCAGCTAAATCATGCAGGAAGCAGCTAAAATGTTGTCATTTTTCCAGGAAGTGGAGTGTTGTGCAAGGCCTAGACTGGATATTGTACAGCCCCTGCCTGAGTCCTGTGAAGAGATCTCTTCTGATGCACTGACAGTGCGAGGGTTTCAGGAAAATGAATGTCGTGATTACCATTTAGGTAGGTGTTCTCAAGATTGGTTTGGTTTGTTTTCATACTTTGCTTTAAAAAGACTTGATTTGGGAGTACCTAGCCTCCTTTTTCATTTTTATGTCAATTTTTGTCATCTCCTTGAACAGCTGTAACTGCTTATGACACGGAAGTGTAGAGTGGAAATCCACAAGAAGGTGAAAGAGAATAAACCTGTATATTTAAACATCCTGATTTGTAATGCCATCTATGAGGTCGGACACACTGGAGAGGCGGGAGTACAGATCTCACATAATGTCCAGTACTGTGGAAGGCAATTCTTTGATTGAGGTTTATTCAACATGGGATCCAGAGGAGCTCTTTTCACACAAAGAGCTTCAGGAATAACGAAATGAGTGGCACAGTGTCTGGAGAAGCTGCTGTAGAGGGGAGGATTGAATAAGTGTCATTTCAACAGTGAGATGCACCTGGGTCAATTTGAAGGGGGCGCACTGATATTCAGCTTCCCTGCACTGACAAAGCTGCCAGTTCTATAACAGCCCTCAGAATGGCAAAATGGAGTGAATAGGAACTGGGTTTTGGCAAGTTCCACCTAGAGGACAGGTTTAATTATGTAACAGGAAGGGAGATTAAGCCCTGGCACAATAAATTCTGTATTTTAAAGATGGGATAGTTTCCTGATCTAGATGTTGTAGCTCTGAAAAATGCACGGCAAAGCTGAGGCAGAATTCCTTGGTGGAGATTATGTAGCCTGTATTATACAGAAGCATTTCTTCTGGCTTTTAAAGTCCAGGAATCTGAATTTTAAGCATCTCCTCTGGCAGCATGCTTCAAATCATAGGCTTGGGAAACCTCTTTGTGTACATCTATGCCCGTAAGCCACTAGAAATATCGTATATCTGCTCCTGACCTCAAAAACATCTGTGCTGCTATCAAGAGAATGAGGTTTCTGTATACATCTTCCAAAGCAGAACACTGATGTCCACAGCTGTGCTTTCATGCTTTATGAATACTCTAGTTTATCTGACAAGTCTGAATGTTTTGTGTGGCTTTGAGATAAGCATTATTTTGTGAATTGCCTATCACCTCAGGAGTGTGTCTGTACGTGTTTATAGAAACTGCTCTGGACAGTGAGTGGTTTTCTGTACCTACAGAGTGTTGGTGTTTCTCCATGGTTGTGTCTAAATGAGAACTATTCAGAACAGTCATCTTCTGCATTTGATTTTAGTGCTTCTTCTTGGAGCTCGCTCAAAAATAAAGGCTTATGGTATAAGAAATGCATTATACATACAGCCTTAACTTGCAGCATTGCAAATGCATTGCTGTCATGATGTGCTGTGTCCCCAGGGGTTGGGGCATCTATCATTTATGCTTTTGATGGCCTTGACCTCGATGGGAAGGATAAGTTTATTGCAGGCTATGGAGTGTAATAGTCCTCTAAAAGTATAATAATGGGTTCTAAACCATCGGAAAGTTTACACAGAGTGGATTAATCAGAATTTGCAATAAGCTGTAGTGATTTTTTGAAAGATATTTTGCCATTTAAACCAGTTTTAATTTATTGGAGAATACAGCTTCCAAACAAGTGTGTCCTGCAGGAGCAGCCTTGCTGTCTTCCTTGCATCTCCTCTTTTTAAATTCCCCTCAAGGGTGTAGTAAAAAGCGGAACTTTACTTAAAGAAAATACAATAATAGTAGTGAAACTGTGTGTGCATTTGCAGAGTATTCGGAAGGTGAATCGCTTTTCTACATCATCAGCCCAAGAGACGTGGTTGTGGCTAAAGAGCGGGACCAAGATGACCACATCGACTGGCTTCTTGAAAAGAAGAAATACGAAGTAATTGTTACATCATTCTTCCCTTCAGGCTTTCCTGGTTTGGAAGTTGGAGTAGGATAATGGATTTTGCCAGCTCATTTGCATTGGGCAGGTTCTGTTCCTACAGTCACTGACTAAACTCTTGTAAAGGGTGGGAGTTAACTCT
This sequence comes from Pomatostomus ruficeps, assembly GCA_013400735.1. Classification (NCBI taxonomy): domain Eukaryota; kingdom Metazoa; phylum Chordata; class Aves; order Passeriformes; family Timaliidae; genus Pomatostomus; species Pomatostomus ruficeps. Next base: position 106,845 of record VYZT01005956.1, read on the forward strand.
ACAACCTCCATCTCTCACAGAATCAGTCTTACCACTGCAACAACTGATCAGAATTTCACCCAAGGGAGGTAGCTGGGTTAGATGCTGACACTACTGCTCTCATCATCAGTTATGAAATACCTTAGCTGACACTAAAAATTATTAAAGCTGGGTTTTGGCTTTAAAGCAGCACAAGAGTTAACTAATCGGCTGTGCTTTTGAAGTGAAATGCGATGGGCTCAAGCTGTAGCTGCACCTGCTGAAAGTAGTGCTGCTCACAATAAAGCTGATCCAATATTAAAAAAATAACAATATAAAAAAAACCAGCTCAGCATTTGGTTGTGCCAATATTGGTGTGTTTAAGGATGTATATCTAAACACCTAAAATAATAATAATAAATTCTTACATACCAGATCAACATTCATGTGGTGGTCTGAACTCTGATGTCCCACATTTATTGAGTTAGAACATTTGTTATGATGCATGAAGTTAACTTGCAAATTCTTATTTATGTGTTGTTGTGTGCCCATTATAAGAAAAAAAAACGTGGAAAAGCCATTCAGCACGTATTGCTTTTGCTAATATAACCATGATATTTCTGATGCAGATCTGTTTCAATCCATGTGGATGCTTTTGCATTTGAATAGCAAACTTGTCTGATGAGTGCAGTTTTGCAGTGTTTGTAAATGTGGCACTTGGTCCCTGAAGACTCCGGTAATTTGCAGCCGACAGCTGCGTGTGTGCCTTCATGAACGCCCTTCCAGTTAGTAGATGGGCATGCTGTGATGTATCTTAAAGGTTTCGTTTTTATTTGTTAAAGTGCCAGGGGTTTTGTTTGTTTTGTATGTTGGAAAGAAGCAGAAGAACATCAAATGACAAGTAGAAGTCATTCTGGCTGGAGAAGCCATTTGGGCTGGGGAGGTGGAAGTGGCCTTCCCCCAGCCGCCCCCTTGCCTGGTGATTTTTTTCCCAGGTTTTGGTAGTGAAGTGGTCTCATTTGAAAATGATCGAATGTGATTGCATTGTGTGTTCTGTTGTAATCTTGCGATTTGATCCTAATATAATAATGTGGAGTGAACCCAGATGGAAACAAAAGTAGTTTTCTCTTTGGTTGACTGCTTTTGTTTGAGTGTGAATTCAAAGCTGTTCATCCAACCATGGCATTAAAAATTCTAGTGCTTCAGACACCGTCCTCTGAAAAACAGTTGATTTATACAGTTCTAGAGCTTTCTGTATTGAAAGTTCGTGTATTTGACTAGTATCTCTGATTTTTCCTTTTTGAATATAGGAAGCTTTGATGGCAGCTGAGATCAGTCAGAAAACCATAAAAAAGCACAAGATTTTGGTAAGTCTCATTCAAAACAAAATATCTTCTTTCTTTTGGAATGCTGTAAGATGCCACAAATAAACTCCCTGTTTTTTATACCAGGAAATAACTGTTAGGCACACTCCAACTAGCACCCAGAGTCTTGGTTTCAGCTGCAGAACAGGAGTGTTACTCTGTGAAACATGAAAGGATCTGCATTTCATGAAGGTGCTATTGACATGGAAAGAAGGGAATTCCATTTCTCTGATTGCTGATGGGGGTTTTGTTTGCTTTTACATTTGTATTAAATTTACTGTTGTTTGAAGTAACACACAGTATTGCACTACTAGAGATTGCAGGCAGGAGTGACAAATTTCTCCTTATCTTTTATCTTGTACATGTGACAGGGATTTGTAAAGAGTTTAAGAGATGCTCCTTTTCTCACATACAGTTATTTCCCATGTTTATAGTCCCTTTCACAGAGCAACAAAGGGTGTTGATGTTTAAAACAAAAGGGGGAATGGTGTAATGACACAAAAGCATCACTAGTTTTAGCTTTGTTTGTTTTTGTTTAAACTCACTAGTACTGCTGCTGCTTTAAATTGAAATTTGTACAAAATGTTTGAAGATGTGTTTCATTTTTTGGCCAAATTAATGATGTAATAAGCAAATTGACCAGTTGAAGTTGTTGCATACCCCTGTTCATGTTCTGTTATGGCCAGTACTGTCCTTGTTATTGATCAAAGAAGTGTTGTGCCTCAGAAGATGCAAACGTTTATTTTTTGTAGAAACAATGACTTGTTTTTCATTGTACAGCTTTGTTTTCTTTTTCTCTCTTTTTTCTTTTTTCTTCCTAGAAACAATGTGCATTTTTAGTGCTGGGGTTCTTACGTTAGGCATTGAGTACACTGGGTTGTGTCCAAATGGACATGTGTGTTGGGATTACAGTGGGAGGCTCATGCAGTAGTCAAGTAGTTCACTGAATTTCAAACTTTCATAACTAATTCTCTACTTTTATTCCCTCTAGGACATTGGCTTAGCCTATATAAATCACCTGGTGGAGAAAGGAGAGTATGACCTGGCTGCTCGGTAATGTAGTATTAAAGTCCTTCTTTGCTGGCTAAAGTGTGTGGGGAAAAGTAAAATTGTTGATTCTGAAGTATTTGGGGATGTTTATTTTCTATGTGTTCTGGATTTTCTGAGATTTCAAAACACAGAGATGTGTTGCTGTGCCGTATTTTTTTTTTTGCCTATAGTCACCTAAAAGTTACGTAAACTTTAACTGGAATTGAGACATACAGTTTTGAAAGTAAGCCTTGGTTTTTCAAAGTCTCACTAGATTTCCAAAACTAAGGTTTACTTTGAATTTTGATAAACTAGATACATTAGCATGCCATTTGACGTAAGACCGTCAGAAAATAATTTGGTTTTGTGTGGGTATAAACAAAAATGTCAGACATGGGAATCTAAAGTAAGGACCAGAAATGACCCAAGGTTTTTGTTTTCATGTATGTGTAAGCATGTCTTTTTAAGTGTTCAGTTTTTTTCGCTGAGATTTAAAAACTTCACTCATAAAGCTGATCGAGAGGGTGGCATCTCGGCCACATCTCTGGTGTGTGGGTTTCAGCTGGATGATGCTGAAGCTCCCTTCCAATCCCAACCATTCTGTGATTCTGTGAAAGTTAATACGGCTCTAATCACTACGGGTGAGTGCATAATAGGCAGTCAGTCCCCTTGGATGCCACAAGATTGTAAGGTTTGAAAGGAGAACCTGGCATACTCTGCTTAGAGTGGCGGTTGCCAAATAAGTCACTTCCTCAAGTGTCATGATAGGGAGAAAAAGAAAGGAATCCTTGTAGCAATGCTGTCACACTTGTATTACTTTCTGTACCTAGTTTTGTTCTCAATTCTTTCATTTTCCTTCCAGAAAGTGCCAGAAAATCCTTGGCAAAAACACAGAACTCTGGGAATTTGAAGTATACAAGTTTAAAGAAATAGGTCAGCTTAAAGTGAGTTAATTTCTGTATCTGCACTCCAGTGATTTCTGTGCTGTACTTACTGTCTGTTTGGACCGAGTATCTAAAGCCTCACATTTAATGGCCCTGTTCTGGTACTGCTGCCCCAGATCTGTTTCTAGACAGTTGTCTTTCCAATTATGTGTGTATGTCTTAAAACAAGATTGGAGGCCTAGTGCTATGTGTTTTTACTTGTGGGCAGTCTCCAAGTAAAAGGCTCACCTCCAAGGCTTTTGCTTGCAAAGGTGCTCACAGTTAAATACAACTTTCCCATTTACTTTTCATTCATTTCCACTGTGTCCTAAAAATCCTACCCCAAGTCTTAAGGGAAATAGACTCTGTGGGTGCCAGTCATCCTGGCAAATACAGGTCCTTTGCAACAAGTGCACAGCTTTAAGTGTCAAAGAACTGCAGAGCAGCAGTGAAGACCTGTGCTGTGTGCTGGAAACGGTGCTAAGAAAGAGGAGCAGCCTGCACTGTCTTGTGCTTTCCCTGGTCACAAGGCAGCTACTACATCAGTGCACGTTTGATGTGAGATTCTCAGTTAATAAATTGCCCAGGACATAAAGCCGCAGTACTGTCATTGCTAAACCAATTGAAAACATTATGCACACTCCCTTTGCTAACATGTGTACATTTACTTCTGAATTTTATGTCTTCCTATTCAAGCTCAATGAGCCAAAAAGGACGTATTATTAAGATCTCACAGCATGCAGTCCCATGCTGGTTTTGAGATACTTAATTCTGTTTAAAGACTGAAAGTGTTTCAGCATTACGAATTTCAGAAACGTCTGACTTCTGTTTTAGAGCCACTCCAGTGATGTTTCAAATCTAGCGTGATTTGCCAATAACTAAGGTGACAGTAAACTAAAGGCTTAAAATCTCCTTCCTGCACAGAGGAACTGGTGATCCCGCAGTGTCACAGTCTGTGGGGTGAACGTTGTTTGTTTGCATGTGATTTTAGGGGGTTTTCGTGTGTTCTGCACTAAGCAGCTCTACCAAAGGTTGCATTTTGATATCTTGATGTCTCTCATGTCTTCAGTGAATTGAGCAGAGCAAACCCAGCTGTGGCAGTTTCAAGATTCTAGAGCCTTGCAGGGATTTGTTCCTCTCCTCCTCCAGCAGTGGTGGCTGAGGGAGTTACATACTTGTGCTCCAGTCACTTCAGTATAAAATCTGATGTCTCAGCTCAAACAGCTGAGGAAGGTGGATGGATTCAAAGGAAGGTTTCAAACTCTGAGTGCTGGCTGTTGTGGCATGAAGGATATGCTCCGTTCCCTTTACTCTGCTGTGACAGCAGTGAGTTTTAGCAGTGGTGCAGACTGATCAGCTAGCAGCAGCCGTGCTTTAACCAAAACAGTGGCTGGAAGACATTTGAAAGACTTCACCTGACTGTAGTGAGCGTAGCAGAGAGCAGCACTATCCTGACAGGTTCTTTCATCTCTCAGATATCCTTTGAGGAATAAGTAATTGTTGTTCTGGCTTATTCGTGATATGGTTCAGGCTATCTCATGTCAACTTTTCTGTCAGCTTTCTTGTGCATACCTCATCCTTACATTTACTGATGAAATGTCTGAAAGCAGATCTTGAAAAGAAACAAGGGAAGAAAATATTTCTGTGTATAGCACCCCTTTTTTATTTGAAGTCATTTTAACCACATGGTTCAAGAATTGGTCCAAAGGCGGTGTGATTCAGAAGCTTTTTAGTCTGACCTTGCTCCCTAACTGCAGCGTAAAACTAAAAGAGGAAGAGTTTGTAACCTCCAGCATGGGTCTTAGTTTGCCTTTGAGCCAAGGCTTAAAAATAACTTGTGTGCTTCTCACACGCTTCTTGTATGCTTGGTCTTTGCTGAGCACGGTGGCCAAACTGCAGGAGGGAGCTGTGCTTTTTCTTTCAAGCGGGGGGACACGGGGCAGGAGAAATTTCCTTCCCCAGTGTCCATCAGAGCCAATGGCAGCCAGCTCCGGCATGGAGCCACTGCTGGCCAAGGCCCAGCCCATCAGGAGTGATAGGAACACCTCTGTGATCACAGATTTTAAAAGAAAGAAGGAAGTTATTGCACAGTTGTAATTGTGAGCAGAGAAGAACAGAGTGAAAGTATGAGAGAGGAACAACTCTGCAGACACCAAGGTCAGTGGAGAAGGAGGAGGAGGAGGCAGGTACCAGAGCTCCAGTCAGGGTCAACCCACTACAAGACATTTTTCAGCTAATGAATCCTTATGCCTTTTTACAAGACTTAACAAAATGGATTTTGAAAACATTCTTGTTTTGAGGGGTCTTTTATGGGTTTTGTTTTCTAAATGACTATTGGTCTCTCAAGGCCAATGGCTGATTCTCCCATTCTAATTAGCATCTTGGCACCTGTCTCTCAATTTAAAGCTCTTTCGAATGAATTACACAATTCTAATGTGTATAATCCTACAGTAAATACCTTCAGGGTGCTGCTTACAGGTATGAGTTTATAAGGCTTCCAGTGATTACCAGGGGCCATGTTTTGCGTGTAGCTTTGGTTTTTTGTTTCACAACAATTTTTTTTTCTATCAGTATACCAGGATGTTACACATCATTCCCCGTCTGACACTTTGTTCTCTTTGTTCCTGTAGGCAATTAGTCCTTACTTGCCAAGACGAGACCCAGTTTTGAAACCTCTGATCTACGAAATGGTCCTGCATGAATTTTTGGAAAGTGACTATGAGGTACTGCAGCCTGATGTGTCCACATCAATGTGTCCAGTAGTTACTGCCAGCCAAATACCCTTGGCAGTGTAGAACTCTGACAGCAAATTCTCAGTCGTATTCAAACAGATTATCAGTGGACAGTTCCACAATAATGAAAATATTAAAAGGTTTAATTTTAATTCTAAGAGAATAAATAGAATGTTTTTCAGAGCATGCAAATACCGTGAGATTGATTATTTATTAGGCTGTTATTTTTAGTTGGTTTAATGTAGCATAAGTGCTTGAGGTGATGCACAAAGCCTACAGCACCTGAAAGAGACTCAGCCTCATGAATCTTAATAACATTGCCCTAAGAAGGAGAAACTGTGCTCTGCACTGTACGTGTTTGTGGGCACGTGAAAGTTCCTTGCAGGTGAAGCACAGCAGGTATCCTCTCAGAGGCTTAAGCTGAAGCTTTGATGTTTTGAAATGCTCCTTAGGCCATTCTTTCTGTTACAATATCTTATACTTCCAGGGGTTTGCAACCCTAATAAAAGAGTGGCCTGGAGATCTGTACAACAACACAATCATAGTTCAAGCTGTAGTGGATCACCTGAAGAAAGATCCACAGAACAGGACTTTGCTACGAACACTTGCCGAATTGTGAGTACAGTTTTTAATTCCTGTTAGAAAAAGTACACTTAAAGTAGGCTACTGTAGTTTATCCATGTTTGCTTAGCTCTCTTAACAGAAATCTTCTTTGCTGCAGTCTGCAAGAGTACTGGCCTTTTCGCCTCTCCACTCTGCGGATTGCACAGTTTAGCAGTTCCTCACCCTTCCTTGCAAAGTTCACACTGAGTATGAAAGCAAAGTGTTAACCATGAGATTGGATTTCCCACTCCTCTTCCCAAATAGCTGATATTCCTCTTCATGTTGTCAGAGGGAACCTCTTTTGTGAAGCCTGCGTTTCAGAATTACCCACGGGAAAATCAAATGGTGGGGGTTTTGCCCACTATTTAAGAAGCAGTGTATTTAGGTTTACTGCATGGCTGGAAATAGGTGACTAGAAAATGTGCCAGAACTGATCTGGTTCTGCATCACTTTGTACAGGGATATAAAGCCCTTTGATTCTCTCAGCCTGATCACTGTGTTATTTTCACACTGCTGAAGAAAGCAGAATTACTGGGTATTACTATGTTACAATCTGCCTCAAAGTTTTAAGAGAACGATGTTTTTTAGCTCTGAAGAGCATTCCAGTTGGTTTCCAAGAGTTGAAAAGGTAGTGTTTTGTGTGTCTTCCCCTGTGAGTGGAAAACAGAAAATGAAAATGCAGGAAACCGCAGGTCAGAACACAAATGAAGGCCCATGTAAACAGAGGTGAAATTAATGTTGCCTGATGTTTACTTCCCTTTAACAGAAATTAATCACAGCTCTGTTTAGATATTTGTAAAATCAAGTGGTATCCTAACATGTTTTGCATACTAGAGTATGTTTCTATTTTCTCTCACAGGTGATTTTCCTACACTTAGATATGTAACATTCCGTGTGTTATAATCCTGTTTTCCTCAGGTATACCTACGATCAGCGCTATGGCAGAGCCCTGGAAATCTACCTGACTCTGAGGCACAAAGACGTCTTCCAGCTGATCCACAAGCACAATCTCTTCAGTTCTATCAAAGACAAAATTGTTCTGCTCATGGATTTCGATTCAGAGGTGTGGTGATCGTACTGATTTCATAGTCCCTTTCCACTAGATATATTTTAACAGATTAAAAATGAATGAGCTAAAGATAGCGTTGAGGCAGAGAGTGTGTTTGCTGCATCTGGATACTTTTTGAGATAAGAAACACTGTTTGCCTACACTACAAAATAATTGACCTGAGGATTATTTTTTCCTTCTTATTTCCATTTGTGCTTCCTTTCCATTTCCATTTGTCACTCTCAGTGAGAAGAGTGCTAGATTCGAGGTCGTTGTTGTGATTCTTGAGTCACAACATTAAATATCATTTCACACAGAGTATCATTTCACCATGTTATTCTTTCTGTAATTTGAATCAAATAATGGTATTAATAAGCCAAAGAAAGGAGACAGTGAATTTATTTGGGCATATATTAAATGTACTTGCCATTTTCCTTTCACCACAGTCAATTAATCTGCTTCTGAAAGTTTGCAAGGTTATTAACAGCATTTATTGCTATTAGTGAGGAAACTTGGGAGAAGGATTCTGGAAGAATACTGTAGTGCTGTGCTGTCAGGGCATGCTGATGTTATGTAAATTGCTCTCTGGATTTCTGTTTCTGAAAAGAGTAGGTCTGCAATATCCGACACCCATCAGTGAATAAGCATAATACTGTACAGAGTGTGAGAAAATGTGTGTACCCATTTCCTCCCTGAGTTCTCTTTCTCTGTTGTAGAAAGCAGTTGACATGCTCTTGGATAATGAAGATAAAATCTCCGTGAGTATAACAACCCATGGCATGGCAGTCCAATGCTAGCTTACATTACCTTTCCTCCTTTCAGTCTTGTAAATGTGATGTTTATCACGGGTTTGTTTGCTTCCAGATTGACAGAGTTGTCGAAGAATTGGAAAACAGGCCTGAGTTACAGCACGTGGTAAGTACTCATATATTCTGTTGTTTCAAGTTGAGCTGAGTAAACTCTTTGCTGGATGTGTCTTTTACAGGTGTGTTTATCTTGTCAAAATGCACCTGACACTGAAACGTCATAAATCACCAGAGCCAAAGAGGCTGCTTCTGCCCGTTTGCTCTTTAACATGGTCAGAGCATCTTTACAGTAGTTCAATGATCTTGAAATGTGTGCCTGTGAGAATTTGATAACATTCTGCGTGCTTGTTAACATGCTCCTCCTTACAGCGTTGTAGGCACTTGTCTTCTCTGGTCAGTTATTTCTTGCTTTTATTCTTCCTTTTTCCCTGCCCAACAGTGGGATTGGTTGGTGGGTGCAGCTCTGAAATGTGTTTTGCTGATCCATAGAGAAAGGGAATTGCTTGTCTTTCTGGAGCCGTAAGGTCCCTGCATTGTTGGATTGTTCTTGTTTGTACAGAATTACGGTATCTCTGTAAGCCTGGGGCTCCACACTGCTGTTCCAAAAGCTCCTCCTTGGTTTGAACATGCTGGAGTACAGAACGTGTGACCGTGGGCTTGGGCTGTGCTAGCGAGGGAAGTTTAACTAGCTGCTGGGTACAGATGGGACTCAGGTATTCACCTGGTAGAAAGGTGATGTATGGCTTAGAGATCTGATCATGGGAAGCAGATCTGTGAAAAGTGCAGGCCACAGCCCAAGAGCTTTGCAAAGGCAGCTGACAGACTGTCAGTTTATGGAAGGGATGCGAACAAAGGGAGGCAGCAAAGATGGGGAATGGTCTAGAGGAGAAACCATACAAAGACCAGCTGAAGTCACTTGGCTTGTTCAGCCTGGAGAAGAGGAGACTGAGGGGAGCCCTCGTAGCTGTTCACACCTTCCTCACAAGCAAAACGTCAGGGCAGGCACTGATCTCTTCTCTGGGGACCAGTGACAGGGCCCCAGGGAACAGCAGGAAGCTGTGTCAGTGACAGGACCCCGGGGAACAGCAGGAAGCTGTGTCAGTGACAGGACCCCGGGGAACAGCAGGAAGCTGTGTCAGTGACAGGACCCCGGGGAACAGCAGGAAGCTGTGTCAGGTGAGGGTTAGGTCAGACATTGGGAAAAGCTTTGCCCACTGGAGTGGCTGGGCACTGGAACAGGCTCCCACTCCAGGGAGGTGCTCACAGCATCAAGCCTGGCTGAGTTCAAGAAGCATTTAGACAATGCTCTCAGGCACATGGTGTGACTCCTGGGGCTGTCCTGTGCAGGGCCAGGAGCTGGAATTTGATTATCTATATGGTTCCCTTCCAACTCAGGAGTTTCTGTTATTCCATTAATAATATTGAATAAATGGGTTTGAATTCTGATTCTTTTCTGATTCCTAGTATTTGCACAAGCTTTTCAAAAGAGACCACCATAAAGGCCAGCGATATCATGAGAAACAGATCAGCCTTTATGCTGAATACGACCGACCAAACTTACTGCCATTTCTCAGAGACAGCACACACTGCCCACTGGAGAAGGTAAGCCCAAAACTCTAAGCACAGCTCCTGGATTTTTATGTCTGCTCTGTTGCTGGCAGTCCTGCGAATTTCTGGTTGTGTCTGGTACTGCCCTCTGCTGCCAGTATGAGGGATCCTTTGAGTTTGTGACCATCCCCTGCAGTTTGGTTTGCAGAGCTACTGGCAGCTGAGACGTTCCTCTCTCAGCTCACAGGGCAGGAATTGTTGGGTGTTTTTGATGCAAAAGTTGTGAATTCACACTCGATATGTGCTCATCAGTGCCTAGCCTGACTGAACAGTAGGTTATGGTTGCAAGAAATTGACAGTCATTTTGCCAAATCTAGGAGCTGTCAGTGTTAGATCTTGAAAAATCAGTAGCTGTAACTGTAGTTTTTTTATCTCTTTATTCTAAGGCCGTAAGTTTCTCTTGAATAATATACACAGTATAAGTCAGTGAACTGACAGGGCTGAAAGTATCTCATCTTTGTACTTTGTAATACACCTGAGGTTTTACAGAGTACCAGGTTTCCACCTGCTAATAGTTTTATATTTTTTTCTATTTTTCTTCCTTGCTCTTTCTTGTCAAATTACAAAATGCATAAAGGTAAGGCCAAACTTGAGTTGTTCCCCTGCTTGAACTAATGTGAAAGGAATGGAAATTGCAAGTTTTCCCATTTAGATGGGTCAGTATTTTGTGTTTGGATTGGTTGCTGTGAATGGCTGAGCAGAGCAGACCTTGTGAAAGGATGCCTCTCCGTATGCAGCTGTAATGATGACACAGTGGGGTAGTTTTCAAGTGTAATAGTGAATATCGTATTTTACATGGTTAACATTCCAAAGCAAACCAGTACTCTTCCTGGTGCCTCTCTTGTTTTGCATGTTTTTGTCTACTGGAAGATACTTTCTCAGTTTTGGAGAATTGGGATTTGTTGAAACCATTACCTGAAACTAGATTGCCTAGTTCAGGCAGTGAGCCCGAGAGGTTTCCAGCCAGAAACCTTCACCTACAATATTGGCTTACTTGTTTTTAACTTTCTGATTCCTGGTTTCTGCCTTATGTATTATTCATGTGATTATGGTTTGATGTATAAAACCTTACCTGCATTGTTTTTGAATTTCGAGGCAAATTAGTTTTAGTTCCTGCACATCCAGCCTCCTGTCTTTAGTGACAGGTGGTGTGTGGAACAGATGCCCATTGCTGGCACTGCTTTGCTGAAGATCTGGGCTAAGAGCAAGGGTAGCTCAAAGACCCTCAGCTTCTGGAAGGTGTGGTGCAGTAATCACCAAAATCAAGAGGGAAGGATGTTAGAAAAAATGTGTTATTCTAACCTTCATGTTAAAATGTTAACATCTTTCAGTAAGAAGCTAAGGAGGAGAGGAAAAGATACCACTGCTAATTCTGTAATTGCACCTTTTACCACACATGTCATACAGTAACACTTCTTGTGACATACAGATGTTTGTTCTAAAATGAAAAGGGACCAAGAATTTCCCAGTTACCAATATTTTCAGTTCCTGTTAAGCAAGTTCCAACACAGTGTATAAATTGCAAAAAGAAATTTCTGTTTGAAAAAATCTCATTATTGCTCTAATGAAATTGCAAACTCATCAAGAAGAAATAATTTGTGTTCTCTAGAAGTAAGCCACTTCTACTCAAGTGCAGTTTAGCAAACGTTTTAAAAATGAGCTGAAAGTAGGAATGGTCCCTGTTTTCCTCTAGAGGGAGCCTGACAGTCAGGAAATGTGAAACATCTACTGCATACCTGGTGCTTTGTCGTTTATCTTCCAAGTGGAGAGGAAGAAGGTGGCTCTCAGCTGTGTATATATCTTATTAGTATTATCCATACCTTCGTTCACCTGAAGTAGCTGGTTGGTAATTCACTTAACCCCCAGCCCAAAATCCGTTGTCCATATCTCTAATCTTCATAGGAACCCATCTGAAATAATGAGAATTGGAAGAAAAGTTAATTCCTACCTACATCTTTGGTTGTAGCTGTACTTTATGTATTTAGAGTTTTGATTTCCAAGTGTGAAAGTCTTCACTGGGGAACAGTTGTCCTTACAGGAATGCTATGAATCTCGACTTTGCTTTCTCTTTCCAAATTGGAAACAGACATAGAGGCAGAGATTGACATAGTCCAGACTGAAATACCTGCTCTGTCCCCACATTTATTCAGTCTCAGAGAAGAATTTTAAAAAGAGTCATGGAGTTTCTCTTCTTAATTAAGGCCAGGGGACCTGACAGTGCTTATTAAGAGAGCTGTGTTCCTGTCGAAATGAATAATGTAACTTGGTAGAAAAGTATCCTCAAGCCTCTTGCAGCATTTATGATCAATCAAATTTCATGTTACACGGTTTCTTGTATTCTCTTCTCTCCGCTCTTCCCTCAAATTCCAGGCTCTTGAGATCTGCCAGCAGAGGAACTTTGTAGAAGAGACAGTCTATCTTCTGAGTAAGTAACTTTGAATAAATAACTGTGATAAACACTTTGAATCTTTTAATAAAGTTTATGCCGTGAAAATGTGTTGTCTAATATCGTTTAACATGCTTTCACAGAGACAAAGTTGGTATGCAGTCAGTCCAACCAAAAAACATGAAAATAAAACAAAGCACTGGACGGATTGTGATGTCTTAACCTCATCTATTGTGTTACTGTGTTTCTTCCTTGGTGTTCTCCTGGGGTTCTGGAAGTGTTGTAGATACATGGGGAACAAGTTGCTTGGGGAGGTATTTTTGATATCGTCTCCAAGAGAAGAGTAATCCTGTTGGTTTTGAAGAGACATGAGAAATTAAATATTCTATTCTGCTCAGAAGCTCATTATTATCTTTTGCTGAGGTGAAAGATTTGCTTATATTGCTTTCTATCTTTTTTTTCCCATAAAATTAATTGTAAATTAACACCAAGAATTCTATCTCTGAATGAGAGGCACTGGAACACTTACATGTATATTTATGTGTGTCATGAACAGAATAGTAAGCACTTTCTTTTAAACAGTCTCTGGTTTAGTAAGAAGAATATTTTGTGGACTATTTCTCCTGTGGAGAGCAGGATTTACTAATGAATTTATTTAAAGAATAGTTCATAATTTCTGCTATTTCTTCCTGTTTCCTCTCATTTTTCATGGGTGTAAGCTGTGCCATAGTTACTGCCAATTAAGAGGGCCCATGTGGGCCCTTAAGCTGGTATTTAATGTTGTGTCCATGCATGTACACACACTCCCCCACATGTCAGATGTTGCTACAGTCGAGGACCCCAAACATGACCCAGCACATCCTTGAGACAGCCTGCAGGTCCCAGTCCAGCAAACTGCTCCAAGAACTTGTTCAGATGATACTGATTTGCATTCCTACATCTGAATAGACCAGATTTGGTCTTAGTTGAATTAGTTTGAGTCAACTTCATACTTCTAAAATTCTTCCTGAAAGAGCACTGAACACTGATAAGCAATTAGCGTTTCTAATCCCTTTTCATTATTTTCCCTTCCAGGCAGAATGGGCAATAGCCGCAGTGCCTTGAAGATGATCATGGAAGAACTGCAAGATGTGGATAAAGCGATTGAGTTTGCCAAGGAACAAGATGACGGGGAACTTTGGGAAGATCTCATTTTATATTCTATCGACAAACCACGTAAGTGGGGTAGTTTCTGGGAAGCCTTGCACGTGTAGAATGCTATTGCAGTTCAGGGAGGCGTTGTGGTTTGTGAAGCACAACACAGCAGTCCTGCTGTGCAGAAAAACTTGCAGTATGAGCGTATGCTACAGAATGAGTGCTTAGAGGCTTAACAGTGAATAAGCTCTGTACAGTTACGTCCTTAATGACAAATCAAGGGGAGAGTGGTGCTTTTAGTTCAGCAGAATGAGGCTTTCTTTTTGGACAGCCTCATAAGACAATTTGCAGGCCTGATGAGGATGTTGTGTAGTGTGTTACTACAAATGCTTCCCATCGAGATTCTGAAAATGAAGAGCCTACACCTTTCTGCCCCTCAAGTGAAATAACTGATTGATTTTGTTTCTGTGTTACAAAGGTAAGATTGGTAATAATGAGCGTATTTTGCCCTTCTTTGGTTCTATGAATAGGTACTCCAAGTTAAATGTTAGATGGAATCAGAAATACAAGCATCAGTGTTGTCAAAGGGGCAGATTCAAAGAAGTTCAAAGGACTAAGAAAATAGGGAATTTTCTTAACTATCTATTCCATTAGTTATGGAATAACCCCACCTCTTTTGGGGCTTTAAATCAAGACTTTAAAGTCTCTTTTGGGACCTCTTTTCTGGGGGGTTGAAAGTCTTGTAGAATTAGTGTCAGAATACGTATCTTTTCATCCCTGGGCTGCTAATTTTGACAGGAAGAAGTGCCCAGAATCTGTTAATCCTTGAGAAGAATGGCATTCTCAAATTACCCATACTTGAATGCATCACCAAAAGTGATGCTACAGTCAGTGACATCCTGAGAGAAAAAGGGATTGAAAGCACACAGAATTCTCTCAGTTCCTGTATGTTACAGTTTCTGCCTATATGCAGAGCAACTCCAGTCACATTTCTCAGTTGTGGGGGTTGAAGAGAAAACAGCCTTGAGTCATCACTCTAGTGGATTTTTTAGCCAGATGCTCTTCAAAAAGCAAAAGACTTCTATCGTGTCGCTCTCTCCAATGTTTAGAAACACACTGAAATCAGGTTAGGTGCTTGAAAATTTGCTTTCAAGCCCTAGAACTGTGAACTGAATTACCACATAAAGGAGTTAATTTTCTCACTCTATTTGCTTGAGTGCTCTTTTTATTGAATGAAAATGCATTTTTTACCTGTGAGTTTGTGCAGGAGACTCAGTTACCACTTTGCTGAATATGCTGGAAGTTCTGTAAATTGCCAAATTGTGTCTTTCTCACTTCCCCAAAGGCTTGTATTTGAGTAAACACAGCTGCAAGAAACATACAGAGACTGTGAAAGAGACTTGGTGTTTTCATTTAGGAGAGAACTGTCGAGGAATAAGCCAAAGCCTGTAGCTCCTCACCAAAGCATCCTTTAATCAGGTATTTTGCTGGGTTGTTTTTCTTAATTTCTTTGCCTCTTGGATTTCACAGCTTTTATTACTGGTCTGTTGAACAATATTGGAACCCATGTTGATCCTATTCTTTTGATCCACCGCATTAAGGAAGGCATGGAGATCCCTAATTTGAGAGACTCGCTGGTGAAAATCCTTCAGGACTACAACTTGCAGGTAGGTGTTGCATTCTTCATGGGACACTAACTGGCAGAGAGACAGCAAAACCTCTTTGTCACCGAACAGCACAAGAAATTACTGTCATGATTTGTGCAGTCATCGGTCACAGGCACTGTGGACCAGTACAAAACTGTGACAGAAACAGTGGAAATTTGCCGAGATCTCTAGATGGCTTCTGGCCCTTCTCAGTGCCTTTCATACTCTCATAATCCTGGTGGGTGAGTAGAACTGGAAGCACTGTGGGTGATCCAGCCTATTTTACGCTGCCCAGCTGCCTAATACTGGAAAGTTTCATGAGCAGTGCTTTTCATTGTTTCACATGAATGCAGAGCTAGAATGGAGGCAGAATGCAATATGCCCTTGCCCTTTTCAAAGGAATTATTGTCTTGAAAAACAAACTTCCAAACATAAGTTTGGGAGGAGGAAGAAAAAATTCCAAAAGACTTTCCTTGGGTTTGTCATATTTCCATACTTCCTTCATTAAGTATTGTGAAATAAGGCTCTGTGTAATTTTTATGCCCTTGCTGCTTCTGTTTCAAAACAGTTTCAGGCACGTCAGTCTAATGAAAAATACCAAATAAGTCAAAAGGGAGCTGAGAGTTTTGCTAAAGAGGAATGAGCTAGGGACCTTTGGTTAGTTGTATGGACATTTAATACTGCTTATTAAATGACACCTCAGCAGGATATAT
Source organism: Pomatostomus ruficeps (assembly GCA_013400735.1). Lineage (NCBI taxonomy): Eukaryota > Metazoa > Chordata > Aves > Passeriformes > Timaliidae > Pomatostomus > Pomatostomus ruficeps. Next base: position 122,795 of record VYZT01005956.1, read on the forward strand.
GTTTGAACAAAGTACATTTTGAATCGCTGTGTTTACAAAGGTTTTATGATTATCAAATATCTTTTCCGAAGAAGACAGGAAAGATATAGGCAGAACTTGTTTTGAAATTGTTTGGAAATCAGTTCTGAGGGGCACTGTAAAAATTCCTCTCTGTTGTAATTTGTTAACACCATCTCATGGAAAAACATTCATCATTTATGATAATAGTATCTTTATAGAGGATTTTATATTTCTTGATGTTTGTTTTTGTTTTGGGGGTTTTGGGGTTTTTATGCTGGGCTTTTCATTTAGGTGGAGGTGATGGCAACAAAAGGTTCCTCCTTTGCCTCCTTTCTAATACCTTGAAAAGTCTTAACCATCCCTTGCACCCACTTTGGCAGCAGAAGCACGGTGGTGACTTGTCAGGATAGTCAGGATGTCCATCTCTTCAACAGCCACTGTCTTTGATGTTCTTTGCACCAACAGATCTTGCTGCGGGAAGGTTGCAAAAAGATACTCGTTGCCGACTCTCTGTCTTTATTGAAGAAAATGCACCGAACTCAGATGAAGGGCGTTCTAGTGGATGGTGGGTACAGAGGAAACGTGATGGCTGTCAGAGTTTTGAAGACTATTTCTTGGATTATATACCCCCGACTGCCTGCTTTGGGAGCTGCCCAAAAGCCTGGTTCTTACCTTACCTGTAGAGTGTTGATGGACACGAGATGGTTTTCCCCTTTGCAAAGGAACCACTTGTGTCTCAAAAACCAAAAGCCCCAGCAGGCAGCTGTTTCTCTGATCCGTCTCTGCACAGCCAGTGATGGATTTTGTCCTGCAGTTTGTCTGTGAAGGTGAAAATGCTGTTTGGTGGTAACACGGACAGTCAGGTGATAATAATCCACAACCAAAGCAAAAGAAACAAAGCAGTTGTCAGAAACAGTTGAAAATATTTTGCGAGGTGCTGGTGCTGCCTGTGAGCAGCGCTGTAATTCACACCAGCTGAGTGTTAACAGCGAGAGACAAAAGCTGACAGGACAGAGCACCAAAGCTTCTGCTCCAACATGCTGCAGAGTCAACAGCCTCCCATCCCATGCTCCTTTTTTAACTTTGCCTTTTGTCTCTACAGCACTGATCCTAACCAGCCTCAATCCCGCAGTTGTATCATCATCAGATCTAAATATTTATCATCTAGTTATTAGAGAGGCTACTTCAGTATTGCTCTTTAATTCTTAATAGATTCTGTGAGGCATCTGAAGTCAATGCTTTAAGAGCAAGCTCCATTTCTTTAATAGCAATATGTTCGTGCCTGCTGTATAAAAAGGTAAACATGGAGCTGGCTAACAAACCTGTTCCAAGTTTTCTTTTGTTTTGTTTTTCAGAGGAGAATATCTGTGAATCGTGTCTGTCTCCAATACTTCCTTCAGGTAGGGTGCTTTTCTAGAAAAAAAAAAGGTTGTAATTTTTTTTATTAATAAATGAAGAGGAACTACTGTTTGCTTTTCTACATAAAAATGTGTAATCTCCCTTTGTGATCACTGTATAAATTTCAATCTCCTATGCAAAGCTTGCTTTTGAATTCGGACATGGGAGTGGAGTCTAACTGGACATTTTTTGTTGCAGTAAACTCAGATATTCTTTCTTATTCAACTTTGACTTCCTTATTTTCTGTTTTGAGTACATGAAATTCAAGGCAACTTTTAATTCCATCAACATACATATTCCCAAAGATTATTAGAACCACAAAACTAAGCTGCTGCCACCAAATCTTGTCCACCACTGTTGTATGATCAGACCGAACTTGTAGATTATAAAATTTTATATAATATACCTTTTTTCTGAATGGTGGAGAGTTCTTGGCTTCAGTCATGGCTGCCGTATTTGAAACATCATAAAACAGACTAGCTTTAAAACACCTTCTAAAGTTAGTTTTGAAACTAGAAATTCAGGGTGTTATTTTGGAGATGTACATTCTTCAAGGCAAATATAGTCCAGAAACATCAATGTAGTTGTTGGGTGTCTAAAAAGTAATTTTGCTAAGAGAATATCTGGGGTGGCATGTTCAAACAAGAATATGTAAGATGAAGCATGGGTACAGACACTTGTTTGTTTTCTAAGTGTTAATAGCCCAATAGAATCACTTACAGTTTGTCTGGTTTCTACCATTTTTCATTGAAATAAATGAATAAAAACAACTGTACTGGGATCACGTGCAGCAACATAGAGAGCAGTAAAGTCTGGCAGAGTTGGATGTGCTGGTGCTTTGAGGTTTGTGTGTTGAGGAAAAAAGAGCCAAAGTAGAATGTGAATGATGCTCGTGAGTGATTTGGTTGTTCTTTAGATATGTGGATGTTGTATTTAGGGTTCTAATCTGGCTGAATATTCAAGTGGGAATGAAAACCCACCTCGTGCACCTGGGCAGCTTGTTGCCAGATTTCAGGATCATGGCTTGCAGTGCAGGCACTAGAACTGCTCAGTGTTCTGGTTCTCCTCACACTTGTGCAAGAATTGTTCTGCTAACTTTGCTTCAAAGCAGCTGAATTATTTGGTGGCAGTTTACTCTTGTCCCTGCCCAAATTCAGCATGGAGCATTTATTGAGATGATAAATTCCTGGTGGAAAGGTATACAGCATTTAAGCCACGGAACAAAATTGTTTTGTAATTCCATCACTGGCACACATGACCTGAAACCATCACTCTTCAAGGTTTCTGTGAATGAACCAGAATAATTTGGAAATTATTTTGACACACGTTACTTGAAGTTTCGTTTTGTATAACAGAGTGTGGGCATATATTGCTGTAGCCACTAAATCAATTGTTTCGTTGCCCTGTTGAAACAAATTTCTTTTTCTGTTTCCCAGATGCATCCAAGTCCTTCAACGTGGTGGTGTTCCACTGCAGACACATGTTCCACAAGGAGTGCCTGCCCGTGTCTAACACAGTAAGGAATTAGCTTAGTATGCCTGACACCTTTGACAAAGATGAAGTGACACATCATTTTTAATTCATTCTCTTCCATTCCAGCGTTTACTTTAATTAAGCATACTCAAAGACAAGAGTAAAGGTATTTTCTTAAGTGAACCATACTAAATGATTCTGACTGGAAGATGAAAATCAGTCATTTCAGAGTGAATGTATAAATATCTTTGTAATCATACTTATGGTCAAATTATGTTTTTCTTTCTAAATTTTGGGGAGGGTTGGTTTGTGTTTTCAATTAACACAAAGCAAAAAGGTAACAGGATTTAAATTTAGGAACAAAAGCATTCGAATGGTAACAAAATCACACAGAAAATTGAATTTAGGCTTTTAACATTCTGTATCTCTCTGAAAATGAACATGTAGTGAAAAAATAGCTTTAGTGAGTCACTTCATGTGTAAGTAAACAAACAAAGTGCTTGTAGCCATATGGTACAGCATGTATACTTAAATATGTCATGAAAAGCTTAATGTATTAGATCATTTGGACGAGGAAGCCCAACAACTAGTAAATATTTCTTCAATATTTACCACAAATTTCATGGTGAGAAATAATCTAAAATTTATCTAGCATTCTCAATTTTCTGGGGCAGGTGACTGTTTGGGTGGGATTTTTAAATGTTCCATTAATATTATGTGATGTATATATTGATACAGCATATGTACAGATAAATGGGTGTCTGCATGGGACAGAGCCAAATTTCCCCTGCTCTGTTGTATTTTGTGACCTTAGGTCATCACTCACGTTACTGATACCGAGTTATTGGTGACACTGAAAGGAAAATAGTGCATGCACAGAACGTACACAGAGCTAAGCACAGAGTAATAACAAACACATATTTGATATCAAATGACAGTATTGGGGCCTTGATCTCAGTTGCTGGGAATCTGTGGAGCATTGTTCAAAGACAGAGCTGTGACTAAGCACTGAGGGGTTATTGGAGCTGACCGAGCGACTTTGCTCTCACCTTTACATGTGAAGAGAATCAGAGATGCTTTTCACTGCGTACTTTGCATTTTTGGTGTGGAGGGAGTTTGACCTGACTCTCCTGGCAGGCGGTGGCAATGCCCTTGGAGGGAGTGGTGAGCTGTACTGCCTCTGGCTCCAGAGCAGCCTGCCTTGCTGTGTTTTTCTGTATTGTCTTCCCTCACCTATCCATGGCTGTGTGGATAGGCAGCAGCCAGACCGTGAGCAGGGTGTTAGCGTTTTTCATTCATCTTCACACATTTCTCTGAGTGATTCCTGTTCTCTTTTTTGATTCAGGTATCTTCTGTCCAGTTCTGCAATATATGCAGTGCCAAGCACCGGGGCCCGGGAAGTGCGATCCTGGAAATGAAGAAATAGCAGTCACCTGGTTCTTCATCTCAGGCAGTGACACCAGATCTGTTAGGACCATGCAGAGCCTCTGTATTTTTCCGTTAGACATCATTTCTGTATATAATTTTGATTGTGATTTAAAAGTGGTTCCTGTAATTTGTCCTGTTTATTGAATATTTTGAGGAACGAGAAAATGTGAAAATCTTTCTCTGGTAAGTCTTTGTTATGCAATTCATATGTCGTGGTTCCTTTGCTCAGCTTGGAACAGAAAAAAAAAATTAAATGAGAAGAAAAAACCCACACAATTTAGAGATTTGTGTTTGCTGTTAGTTAATGTGCTTTACAGTTTGGATGCACATCAGGCTTATGGTTGGGTATTGTAGAGAAAAATATATTGCCATGAATTCAGCTCCCCAGACTGCTTCAGTCCTGGTTTGGTCTGTTAGGGACCAGTTTACCTTGAGACCTACAGGAGTCGGACTCCTTTCAGTGGAATCACTTCAGAACTTGAAGTTGTCTGCGTGCCAACTCAAATCTCCAGTTAACAAATCTGTTAAACGCGAATTCTGTGCATTGGCAGTTTGCCTTGGTTACACACTCCGAGTTCATTAGAAACTGGTCAGTATCTCAATTCATTTGCACAGTGCAAAAGTTTAAAGGGAGCTTTTCTCATGTTTAACTCATCCAGAAACTTTATTTTTCAATGGCAGCAGTAGGCCTTTACGCTTATTTTATGTGTGGTTGAAGTGTATGATTTCATGTAAGTGCAAGGGAAAAAAATGTGTCTGGCCTTTCAAAGAGATGATCTCTAGAAGTTTCCTTTGGCCTTAGCAATTTAAAAGCTGAGTTAAATAAGTCAATTGGATGTTAACAAAACCATGTTTTTCATTTGATTTGTGTTCTCTTCTGTTGATCCAAAGGAAGTGGTCTTTCAAATGTCTTCACAGTAATGTAATCTGTTTGTAATATATGCTAAGTTCAATATAAGCATCTTTTCCCTCAGAAAAGTAATCAGAACTCCCACGTTATTTTTCTGCTTTTTAGTGACTTGAGTTTGAAAGTAAAAACACACTGTTTTGCCATCAAATTGTACAGTTTAAAAAAGTTAACATGCTAAGTTCTAAAACAATGCTATTGGGATACTGCGGTCTATCTGTAAAACTGGAAAATACAGCACCTCTAATCCAACACCTTCTTCTGTACCTTATTTCCATGTATGCACACCTTAAAATAATTTCTGCTGTGGAAACTTGGATTTCTAGTTTACATATGTTCATAACACCCTTTTAAAATCCTCTGGGCAATTGGCTAAGTTGGTCTGGCAATCTGAAGAGTGATTTTTGGTTGTCCTCTGTGCAGATCTGTATAATACTGGAATAAAATGTTACGTATTTAGAAATGCTGGGATTTACTCTGCATGATTATATAGGCAAAACAATCGTTAAAAGAATAGCTCCCTCAAAAGCATAGTCATCTGTTAATACAGACAGCTGAGGAAAAAATAAAAACTGGTGCCAATTATTAATGAACACGGAGTAGGTGGAATAACAGACGGATAGGAGGTTGTAGTGCGGAGCATAATCTGCACACATCAAGCTTCACGCATAGGAATCAGTGCCTGGCTTTGCAGCTGTTTGTTTTCAGCAGCTAGTACACACATTCTCAGCTATATGGTTCATTTATCCACTCCTCACTACATTGATCAGGAAAGCTACTTTGAGCACTAGGAAATGAAATGTTCCAGTGAGCTCGAGGGTTGTTTCACCATGGTGTTTGAGTTATTGCATGCCATGTCTGTAAAAATTTAAAAACTTTTTAAAACCTCCCTTCTTCAGTAGCTTTAAGCAGCTTTTCTATATTATGTCCTGGGAATGCAATAAACTGTCAGCTTACAGGAGGAAAAAGCCAAATTACTTCTGTACATGTATATAGCAAAGTGTCCTGTAGCTTAGAGTTATAGGATAATTTCAAGAAGGTTTTTTTTTACTTCAGTTTGGCCTTAAATTCCCTAAAGCATTTGAGCATTCTGTGACTCAGTTTGCTAGTCTGCCATCATAAGCAATCATATTGCATTATACCCTGGCATATTCTTTGCATTATGCAAGTAATTTTAAATCACTGTAGGAAAATCTAATCAAAATCTTCTCTAAATCCAAAGCTTCTTTCATTTGGGCTTCAGGGACGACCCTTTTCATGTTCCTGAAGTCTAAATTTGCTCATTAAGATTCAGCAAGAAGTGTACAGACCTGACTTTGATTCAGTCTTCTTCATAAGAAGCCTTTACATCATAGAAAACATCTGAGGTTAGAGTCTCAGCTGAATATTTTTCAGTTACCCAAGAGCTTTTTTTCTGATTTTGCCTAGGAAGTAGCCTTAAAGTTGCAGAGCCTTTCAGAAAAGTACAGAATAACACTTAGTCTCACCAGCACTTACTTCAAAGTTCTTGTGCTTCTAAGGTAAACTTAAAATACTCTTAAAAGCTGATTTTTCTCTGATACATCCAGTTCTGTGTGAGTTTGTGACCAAGAAACTAACTGAAAGGATTTGTGATGGATCCAGTACATATTGGTTTGTCATATCAAAAGAGAGAAAGCTGTTTTGGCTTATAGGACATCTCACCCCCCACAGGAGCTTGTCTTGTTAACCAGCCAGGTAACTCAAACAGGACAAGCTGTCTTGTGCTGAGTTATTGTGCTGCCATGGGGTTAACACGGGTCTGGAGTCTCCCAGCTGCCAGTAAACCTCTTGCTGTTGAAGTGAGATCTGGCGAGATAAATTGGATTTCTGACTGACAGACACTCACTTTACAAACTATAAAAGCCACACCAAACTTTCCCAAAGCAGAAATCTTCTGTACGTTTTCCTGGAAATGTGTGGAGCTTCTCCCATGAGGAGGGGTGCCTGCTTTGCAGTTACTCTCCAGGGGTTAAGTGAAGGAATCCACGGACATTATCATCATTTTGGCAGTAAGTTACATTCCACTCCTAATCAATGCTATTTCTTTTGCTAGCTTTACTATAGGTGCCTCGATACAGTGCAGTATCAGATGTTATGCTGCAATCTGCCAGTAGTTCTGTACTTTTTTGCTGTGTAGTAAGTAATTCTGATTAAGATCTGTTACCTCTTGCCTGTTTTAAAAATCATTCATTTTTATAAATAGACCTTACCTGCCATCCTTAGAACTTGCCAGCCAGAGTGATTTCTTAAATTTAAACTGCTTCAAACTCTGGGGCTAAGGCGGGGCTTGTCTGAAGCTCCCACCTGTCCCATGACAGGCTAAAGTGAGTCTTCGGATGATTTTTCTCATCTGTCCTTGTTCTGTTATTTGAAACCCTCAATGCTCTGTGACAGACTTGGTGACAATTTTGGGCTACCCTGAGGATTTTGCTGGGCCCAAGGGAGTGGGGAGCTGGAGGTGCCTGCTGAGCAGGAGGCTGTTTGGTCCTGCTGAGAGCTCAGGTAAAGTGCACAGCATCAGGACAAAGGCTGACTTCTGCCAAAGGCGGGGTGAATTGTTCTGCTGGATCGGTGATGTATTGAACCAGCTGTGTGGGGCTCTGGGGCAAGGGTTTGCTGCCCACCCTGACGTGATTCTGCAGATCGGTTAACACTTCAAGGAGTGTTTCTACAAAGAAGTTGCTCTGGATACAAAGGTATGTTCTCTCTAGCTGCACTGCAGGAAACCTTGAACACACTGGGTATTGTGTGTTGGAACAGGAGTAAGGTCAGTGTCTGACACTGATCTTGTGTTGCAGAGCAAGAGCAAAGACAAAATGAATTGCTTCTTGATTTTTTGATCCATATCATATTCCGTATGCTATCATATTCCATGGATCCATATCAAAATATATTTTGGATCCATATCATATTTGGAATAACTGTTCTCATGGACAGTCGCTGCCAAGGATTTGTCAAGCACTGCTGTAAAGCAGCTAACAAGAAATAGCAAGTTGTCTGTTATGTTTCATAATGTGTTTTTAGTCAAAGACTGTGCTGTAACATCTTTTGCTGCATTTTGGCTGATAATTGGGTAGAGGCTGTCAATATTCTGTATAGAATGCACAGGTTGGTCTAGCAAGTTTTCATCGTAGGAAATTTAATCACTTTCCATCTTGGGCTTAGTGCTTATTGAGCTGGAGTCTTTTAAGCAGGCACAGTTTCATTCTTTGGTGTTGAATACACTACCACAGTGGTTTTCTGCTTGGGGAGTAGAGTTCCTGACTAATTCAAGGGAACTGGAGTTGCAAATAATCTCTTGAATAAAAACGTCATGGTGGATTTCCCAGTTCTGAAGTGTTGTGATTTAGCATTCAGGTATTGTATGTGTGCAAATGGCCTTGGAAATGCAGTCACTCTGCAGGCTGGTTGCACTGGTCCCTGCCTGTGTCATCTGGTAGCAGTTGGGAAAACCACTTGGAGGAAAATTCTGACCTAATGCTGAACAAGGGCAGTTATCCGAATGAGAAAAATCTCTCTAACAAGCCAGTTTTCCCTTTCCTGTTGTACAACTCTGGCTTCTTATTTGGGCAGTACAACTTTCACCCGTGTTTATAAATGCTGGACATAACAGTAGGGTCTCTTCCTCTCCAGAAAGGTTCCCCCTTGAGTGAGTCTTTGCCAAATACTTGCTATAAATCAACTGCTGTACTTTCAAAACAATTTAAACAAGACTGGTAAGAAAAGAAGTACCTCATTTAGAGAATGACTCTTTAATTATATACTTTTGGGACTGTCTCCTTATTCTGCTGTGCCATGAAAGATTAATTTTCTTTTGGCATTAGAAATATCGCTAGATGATGTTTTTTCTGTTCTTCAAGACAATGTGTGCTTTCTTTTACTGTAATCAAATATTAAATTATGCGGAAAACAGGATATCTGAAGTGTCTGAGGCATCCAACGTAGAAGAGAATAGATTGCATGAGAAGTTCTGAGAGAAGTCAGTGAGTCATAGTGGGAATGACCTAAATTTAGCCTTGAAAGCCTTCCATAAATGGGGATCAGAATAAGCTTTTGCAATAGAGCAGGTCTTGGGGGTTCTGGTGAGTTCTGACTGCGACATTCGCCCAGGAGTCTGTAATCTGAATGGACAAGGCTGCCAGGGGCATCTCCTGGGCTGTGCTTGGGACCGGTCGTGGTGCAGGAGTCAGAAACGCCCTGAGGGGAGGCTGATACCGCTCCAGCCTGAAGGAGCTGCCGGAGGTGGAGGTGGAGGTGGAGGAGTACAATTAAGGGCTAGGCAGTGGCAGGAGCCGCAGAGGGCAGCTGAATTGTTGGTAGGATTCTTCTCCCCTTGCTTTTAGTCAGATCCCAGTAGGATTTAAGTCCAGTTAGGTTGACAAGGTAATGATATCTTGGTGTCTGATAACTATAAAATCACATTTAGCAAGGTGTCAGCTGGATGAGATGTTCCAAATGTGTTTACACAGGATGCAGATTTATCTGCTTCTGGTGACAGTGATGGATGGGAGCCACAATAAATAAGTTGTGGATTTTTTAAAAATCAGTTTAAATGAAACGTTCTTAAAAATAAGTAATTGTCTCACATTTGATCATGTTGTGCTCACAATAAAGTAGCAGCACTGGAAGGTGCAGATGACAATAGTGTTTTTATTGTGTAGGACCCATTCAGTAGCAGCTGGTTTTGCACATGCTGGCACAAGAATCACTGAAGCACTTCTCAGTGTTTCCAACTCCAGTGTGTCTCTATCAAGTCATCTGGAATCTCTTCAGAATCATGAAGATCTTTAGTTAGGTAAAGCCAAAGCTGGGAAGCATTCTCCCTGTGTTTCCCTGAACATTGAGCCAAGAATGTATTTCTGGCCTAAGCTGGAAGACCAGCACAGACAAGTGACAGTCTGTGATTTTATTCTCCACCTAGCAGGACAAGATAAAAAAATTCAACCAGAACTATGTGGAAACTTGGTTTGGTAGATTTGTAATGTTTTTTAGGAAAAAAAGCTAAGGGTAGATTCACATTTTGTATGGTAACATAGTTAATTTGGTTTTTATACATGCTGTCCCTCAGATGTATTCAGTTTTGCATCTGCAATTTGTTGTTTTTCTGGACTCCATTTGGATGAGCTGTGTAAAGCAAGAATTATGAAAGCAGAACCTCAATATGGCAACAGTTAAATTCACTGCAGTAATTCTAATTATATTCAAGTTTTCATCCTTCTTTTCAATACAACATTTAAGCCTAATTTAACTATGAAAAGCAACAGAAAAAATTATCCACTCTTACTCAGAATGTATTTGATAGCTTTTCTCAGTTATGTATTTTAAGAAGCAATAGGGTGGTGCGTAGCCAGCCCATAGCACCTCCTCTTAATGTTGTGTTAATCTGTTTATCAGATTTCTTCTTTGTGTCTGCAATACACTTACACCTCAAGCTGCCGGTGAGCATTCTGCCCGAGTGCAGAAATAGCCCTGATTTGCAAACTAAATCAGCGTCACTTGAATATTTTAGAGAGCACCTTTGAGATAATAAAAATAAAAATAACAATGAGTAAAAATATTCTGGTGACGCATCTTTCGTGTGATGTTTTTATTCGCCCATAAATCCGTTTTTCAGTTAGTTATGTTTTAGCTTCAAAATTAAAACAGAAATGGGTAAAAAAAAGCATAGTGCAGGCATTGCCATTGTTTCCAGGGTTTTAGTTTTATTTTATATTTCTCAATGCTCAGTAAAATTCAGTTTGAAACCACATGTTCAAACCTGGAGGTCCTCCCTCAATTTATACGTCTGACTTCTACAGTTTTAGCTAGTAGCATTAATGAATGTATAAAATGCTCTTTTCAGAGCAAAGGGTTTGTTCCAAAGTGAACTTGTTTTCTCTAGGTTATCCCATCATTGGCGTTCTCTCCTCTGTTACCACTGACCAGTGCTACAATGCACTAAATATATTCACATCACTGGTTCTTATCAGCACATGCTTTGTGTTCTCACCTGCACAATACTCAAAAAAATCACCGGATTATTGACAAGGTAGTGCCAGGAGTCTCAATGCCCTCAGGAAACCTCTGGTCAAATTCACACCATTTTGGATAGCTAATAAAATCTTTCTGATCACTAAACTTTTCAATTTCTCTGTAGGCAGATGAATTACCAAAGACTGGTAAGAAGATTTTCCTATTGAAGGTAATTATGCACTTTAGAATGATCTCTGTAGGTGAAGGAAAATAACATTGGTGATCAGCTTGCTGCCATTTGTTGTCTTGTCTATTCTGAAATTGTAACCAGCTCTCAGTCAGCTGCCTCTTCTTTTTCTGTGGTAAGTCATGCCCAGCATCTCTCAGGATTAATCATGGCTGTTCCTAGTATGTTCCTCTCATTTCTGATGTTCCAGTATAGCCATAATCTGATTTATTTATAGTCATGATCTGATTTAAGATATTACAGTAATATATTGGGACTACTTCTATGGCTACCTTACAAGGGATGCACAAGGTATCTGGAATTTATAAATGCAGTGGTGGGACACATGATGGATCACCAGTGTAGAAATCATGGCATCAAAACGATGTTGAAGATCCTGGCACAATGAAAAATATTTTAAAAATTTAAAACTTCTGAACTGGTGGTCCTGTATGAAATTCGTGTGGTTTTGTGTTGATATCAGCTTTACTTCTGCTTCCATTGCAGTTCACCTGCCCCATCTCTTTAAATATTCATTGTGGCCACCTGCCTGAACTGTGCTGACTGAACTAGACACCATAGCCTCACCTGATACGCATCCCAACCTGTCCTCTGTCTTCCCTTTCAGCCTCTGCTCTCTTGGGCACTAAGCAGCATCCACCTGGCTTTTACTTTGAATTGGTGACTTTTCTTGGTGATGACTTCGGTTCACCAATTACAAATGTTAAACTTCACAGCACACAGGCCGTAGGGAATTGCTGTCATTTGTTTTAGGAGTGTCCTCCCACCCATTTGTCTAAATAGAGCCTAATTTCTGTTCAGAGGGCTGCAGGGAGGGGAGACGAGATCCACCCTTAACAATTCTTGTAAAGGCTTACAAAAGGAATTTGATTTTCCCAGCAGTCTGAAAGCCTGGCCCTGTGCTTTAATTTTGTTCCCTCTAGGATGTGATACGATTAGAGAGATTGGGTTTGTACTTCTTCCATTTCAAAAGGACCGTGGTTCACTTTTACTTAGTGATACCGGTTCACTAAGAAAAATATGTGTCTTTAAAGTCACATTAAAGACAAATTAAAAGTGCGAGCTGCAGAGAAACTTCAGAGCCAAGCTGTTCATATTTGCACAGGCAACTGCATTAAGGCTGGGTAGTACCAAGCCTGTGTTAATAAAGTGGGTTTGTGTTGCACAGAGCCAAAACACACGGATAGATGGATCCTCTGCCACGAGATCCTAATGAGAATGAGATCCTAAACCAAAGCATATTCAAGACAAACAGAAGTTTTCATTTACTTTGATAGCAACTGGGACAGGCCTCAGAGCCCCAGAATTTCAAAGAAGCTTTGTAGTTTTCTATGCCTGTAATTAAAAATCCATGAAAAATGTAAGGAATTCCACCTGATCCTCTGCCGAGGGCTGCTTTTGGATCATGTCAGGTTACAAAAGAGACCAACATTAACAGGCCATTGATTTGGTTTTGGGAATCAGGCAGTAGGTTTAACACTCCTAACAGTCATTGATGTGATCCTTTAATTTTCATTCCCTGTGAAAGCTTTTGGGAAAGTTACCTTGCTCTCTTTTTGGTTTTTTCTGAGACAATTCTCATACTGTACCAAAGCTCAATGTGTATCTTAGTTAGAAAAATGATAATCAATGAAGAAAGCAGCTGCTGTTCAATTGCATCGTGAAACGCCTCAGTAAGAGCACAGACAGCTCCTCCCTCTCTCTTGCTGAGTGCTGGTGACCTTCTCCAAACCCTTCACGCAGGGGAGTTTTTCAAAGTGACGAATGTTGCAAAAGATGATGTCAGCAGAGAGGCTTTCTTGGTTGGTGCTAAATGATAAATGATCCCATCACACTGCCCCTCTGACATCTGCAGGCTACATTTAGAGCCCTGGAATTGGCAGCACTTTTGGATCACGGTTTAAGTTATATCTCAAAGCATGTGGAAATGTGTCGTGTAAATTCTACATGTTGAGCAATATATTGATGAGTCATAAAGCATGATTAAAATAGCTTTTCAAATCTACACTACACCAAACTGGCTCAGTCTGCTTCTGCTCATCTCCATCATGTTCCACTGCTCCCTGAAAACTCCTGCATCTCCATATGTTGCCCTCTCGTTTCATTAGGCCCAGATGTAAATAAAACCTCAGCAGCTCAGTCCTGCAAAGCCTACACTGCATTGCAAAGTTGGGTCTAGAGGGACTGAGATGGTTTCTGAAGTTTCCTGACCTCTGATGAGTGAAAAAGGGAGAAAAGACTCATTAACTGTGCAGCCCAGACTCCCTCACTCTGTTCAGGTGGCTTTTACCATACGTAGATGGAAATAGCAGGGTTTACAGAGAATATCCCCCACACAGAGGACAAAGTGCAAACCAGTTCACTACTGGCGAATTGCTGAGACTGGGGACTTGTTGAGCCACCACCATTTATTGGTCATCTACTGCTTCACTAACCTTGACCAAAAATTCTTCCCTTGACGTTGAAGGGAACATGAGTAGATCACAGAATCACAGAATGAGCTAGGTTGGAAAAGACCTTTGAGACCAGCAAGTCCAACCCATGACCTAACACCTCATCCACTAAACCGTGGCACTGAGTGCCACATCCAGTCTTTTTTAAATACGTTCAGGGACAGTGACTCCACCACCTCCCTGGGTAGACAATTCCAGTGCCCAATCACTCTTTCTGTGACAAAATTTTTCCTGACGTCTAAACTAAACTACCCCTGGCACAGCTTAATACTGTGTCCTCTAATTCTGTCAGTCATTGCCTGGGAGGATCTTTTGCTTCAAAAGAAAAGTAGGACGGTACTTGAAAATACTGGGTTTGAACAAAGCTTCACTGAGAGGAAGAGAAATCTGGGCACAGTGAAAAATATTCCACCAGGTTCTGCTCATGTATTTTCTGCAAATCCTTACCCCATCTACAGAAAATCTTTATTCTAGAACAGCACCAAGAAGAGCTGCCTGCAACTTCAGTCTGCTCTCTAACACTGCTCCTCCTTTTCCTTGGCATGACAGATTTTATTTTAGTTTCCCTGTTTTACACATGTTCGGGGACTACAGAGCAGGATTTGAAGTCCATGACCTCTCTCTACACGGTAATGCATTCACTACTGGTTATACAAGATGCAGTCATCTAGAGGCATTTGCAGTTTTAAAAAATTTAATTGATATGTCAGCGTTATTAATTCATCGGTAATTAAGATTTACTAAAGATTTTCCTTCTGAAAGCACATTTGAGAGACCTACAGTCAGTGGATATCATTACTGTGTCGTTAGCTCTCTCATCTGCTGCATGTAGTTTCTGAGATACAACAGGGAGATGAGTAGCAATGTGTGAACATCTCTCAATACTGTTTTGAAGAGGGGAAAAGGAGGAGAGGTGTTGAAATTTAATTTTCATTTTTACCAAGGCTGCCTCTGATAAAAGCTGTGAGAAGCTGCAAAAAGATGCCTCTAAAATAAGAATAGCATAACATTATTAGCTAAAGACTGCTTTTCCCCACAGTGTCAGAAAAATCCGTCTCGCATGCCAAGGACGAGGAAGAGTTTGGTTCCTATAGTGACTGTTATAGCAACTGTTAGCATCCAAAGTGTCTCTTTTCATCTAATGATAGAAATAGTTCAGATTTCCTTCCAGAGACAGTTGGTGGATGATGGAGTATTTACTGTCATGCATACATCTACAATAAGGTGAAGCAGATCAGAAATGGAGACTGGGGAAGGACCAAGGAAAGTTCTGCTGGGATCTGGTTGAGAAGGCTATTTTGCCTCCAATCCCTGCTGTTTGTTCGTAGCTCTTTTGAATGCTTTCTGGGGGAAAAGAACAAAACAAAACCAACAGAAAAACCCAGAACAAGACAGACGTGGAACACAACTTTTCATCTATGCTGAAGAAGACACTAGCCACAGCTAAATAAGAATCTCTTAAGCAGTCAGGCCACTTACAGGGAAGACAACTTTAACTGACTCCAGGGATTGCTTCTCACAGCATCTGTCTAGGACACACTTGGAATGAATAATAATTTAGACAGAGCCATTGTAAATGAAAGATTTTCTTGATGTAAAGAGAAATGTATGCTGCAGCTTTTCAGTGCGCTGCTCTTCTTAATTTTATTAAGGAACGTGCTGGCATTCCCAAATTCCTGATGCAGAGCACAGGCATCAAAATCAGTCTGGGATTCCTTGGAAAAATTTGTGGATTATGGTAAGAGAAGCCAGGACAAATCTAGCCCAGTCAAGAACAAGTAATGTACTGAGAAAGAAGAATGGAGATATTTGAATAAGGATCCTTGATAATCACAAGATGGGGTTCTCTTTGGAGAGTCCGTAGGTTTAAAACCTGACTTTTGACTACACAATTTAAAGCAGCAGAACCTGCAGCTTGACAGAGTCTGCAGCCAGGCACTCCAGGGGTGCCTTTCTGGAGTCTGGATTAACTCTTTGCTGTGTTATATGGTATTCATGATGACAGTGCCTCTCCCGTGGCCAGAGGTCCCGTTATTCCCTGCAGATCGTGGTTTTTGGGATGTGACTGATGCATGCAGGGCTAGCAGCAAGAGCTGGGCAGTGCTTCTTTGGCAGGCCCTCTTCTGCGTCCCTGCAAGCAGATCCCTGGTGGCTCTCAATTGTTATTTCTTCCCTGAAAGCAGAATATGAAATTGGTGTGCTTGTCATGGGGATGTCTTTGATCTGCCTGTCTGTGGTGGGAATTGTGAGTGTCCATACGCTGTGCTTTGTGGAGGTGCAAGTCACTGGTTACTCCTCAGCAGCTGGTATCTGTATTATCTGTATTTTAATTATTATTGCAACAGAGATCACTGCAAGATACCTGCCAATTTTCTCTATCATCAATATTGTAAAATTGACTCTTAGGGACCAGTATCTTTTAATTTTACTGCTTTACACAAATGAAGAGCGATCTGAATAGCAGAAAGGTGTGATGAGAAACCATGTTGTTGATGAGCCAGAAATTATCCAGATTTCATCTTTTTCTGACTAGCACTTTGGGTGAACAGTGATCAACAGCTGGAAGAAGTGGTGACATAGCAGTTGTACTAATACTTACCTTCTCCCGTCGCTTTAGAGATTTTATGTTGAAAAATCACCGCTCCCTTAGGAGTATTTTTCCATGAATGACTGCTATTCAGGAGGGAAACTGAAGTGAAATCTCATTTAAAAACAACATTGAATAAACAATAACAAAATAGGGAGAGAACAGGGTAAATTGTAGTAAAGGATTAATCATTTTTAAATATCATCTATTTCAGACCAAACAATGAGCAACAGACGGAAAAAATTGCTTTGAAACACATTTTAATGGAGAAATTTTCTCTAAGTATTAATTACAATGAATGTTACATGCAACAGACAGAGAGTATGGAGAGAACAGCCTGATCATTCTTCAAGTGGTGGAATCAGAAGCCAAACTGGCCAGAAAGAGAAACCCTGAAGATGTGAAAAATTACTTCAAAAAATCTGGAAGCCTTATGCACAATGAGATTTTTTTTTTTTTGATCTTTCACCAGCTTAACAGAATTATAAGAGACTGCCTGTAATATTTTAGACAAAATAATTTCCTTGGTTGCTGTGATCTGTGTTCTTTGGTTTTGTGCATTTGTTTTGGGTTTGAGGTTTTTTGTGTGATTATTTTTTTCTTTTTAAATAATGTTTACGTGAGAATTAAGTAAGCACCTACTCTTAGGTCACAATTTCTTAATAGACATTGTTACTGCTGCAGTTGGTGTGTTAAATCCACTTCTTCATGGTACAGGGAAGTGTGTCAGGCACATGTGGGAGTGAGCAGATGTCAGAAATACAAGCTCTCAGGAAACACAGCTGGACTTACCACATGTATGGGACATTTTCTTTTGGCAGGAAGAAGAGCTTCTGATGTGTTTCGTACCAAGCTGAAAAATCAATGAAAATTATTGTGAACATTGGACAGTTCCCTATGGAAGGATGCAGGCTCAGGCTAAGAGCATTTAGTTGCAGGGTTTTGCTTTGTGTTGCTTTGCTGTGTTTGCTGCTGGATTTCTACTCTCCATGTCAGGGAACTTCATGCTTGGCCAAACACCAGAAATAAATGCCAGGAGTGAATTAATGTGGGGCTTGGGATCTAGGAAGGATGACTTTGCCAGCCTTGAGTACCTGGTGCTGTGTGATCCCGTGTTTAGAAAATTTTGGGGCACTTGAGTGACAGGGGAGGACAGAGAGTTTTGTTATGACTGCCCTTCAGTTTTGACTCAAAATTGTAATTTCAGAAATAAGATCAAAAACATGGAACCAGTCTGGAGCCGGTTTGTTGCTGTTGGCTGCTACACGGAGACAGGAGCGAGGGATGGATTGGGGGAGGATGTCAAGAGCAGCACAGTGGCAAGCCAAGGTGTCCCACATTGAGCAGCACGACCCCAGAAGGGCTGATAGCTGTGCCAGCCAGCCCAGCCCGGGCCGAGCCGGGTGCGGGTCCCCAGCCGCTGCATCCACCCACGGCCCGTGAGGCTGCAGCCCCGAACCAGCGAAAAGCGTTAAAGGAGCTCGGACCCGGAGGGACTCTGACCTGAGGAAACTTCTCGGGGGAATAAGCAGGTGCCTCAGGTACTCCGGCTGTACAAGGGGCTTGTGCCAGTGGTGGCGGCAGCCACCAGCTGTGCTTCTAGAAATCACCGTCCCGATTATCTCTCTCGATGTGCTTTATTATCTGGAGGAATCGCCTCATGCCCAGGAGACGCCACTCGCCCTGAGGGGCCCGGCAGCCGCCTCCCCGGGGCCAGGGGCGGGCCGAGGCTGCGGGCCCGCGGCTCACCTGGGGCGGTGGCGGTGGCCACGCCTCTCCCCGCTGTCTCTTTAAAGCCCTCCTCCTCTCCATCCCTCCATCTCTTCCTCGCCGCTGCCGCTCGCAGCCGCCGGGCTCTGCCTCGCCCGCCTTCTCTCCCCCCCCTCCCCATCCCCGCCGCCAGCCATGGCCGACATGAAGACGGGCATCTTCGCCAAAAACGTCCAGAAACGCCTCAACCGCGCCCAGGAGAAGGTGCGCTCCGGGCCGGGGGGACTGCTGGGGAGGGGCGGAGGGGGGAGAAGGGTGCGGCGGCGGCGGTGCCCG
>VYZT01005958.1:0-23604 GCA_013400735.1 Pomatostomus ruficeps
ATCTTCCTACAAACTTCTCCAAGAATTCATAATTTTACTGAAGTCAGCAGGAGTAACTCTGGATTTATACTAGTACAGTTGTGGTAATAATCTGCTCACTGGCTCTGAGGGTTTAGGTTTGGTTTAAAGAGCAGAGTATTAATATTATCGTTAGTCACCACGAGAGAATGAGCTGACATGAGTGTCTCCCAAGACTGAATACACATAGAAATAACTGGATGTTGTATCAGGAGGAAGCACTTTAACTTTTTTTTTAATATAAAAAACAAAATTTGAGGTTTTATTCACCTCTATTTTACACATCCTATATAACAAAACTTTATCTCAGAGCCCTGACACAGAATCCACTTCATTTATTCTCTCAGTGCCCACCACTCACCTTCACATCTGTCTTCTTGTTAGATCAGAAGGGCTAAGCAGCAACAAGGAAAGGATGATCCATTTAGAGTCACATTCCTCCAAATTCTAATGCCCTGTTGAATGTTCTCTCACCTCACATCTCTCTGTTGCAGCTGCAAATGGTTTTCATGCTTATGTTGCTCACAGAACAGCAGGAAGGATACTCGCTACAGTTACAGTGAATGCATTCCTTTTTTCACTTCAACAATATTTTTTTTAAAGATCTGTTTTGCCCTTTCAGTTTTCCATAGGAATTTAAAAATAGTAAAGCCATGCTTAGAATAAATAGCTTGAATTTGCTACCTAGATTTAATTTCTGCTTGTTTCAGAGGATGAGTTAATTTGCCGTAAAACTTTAACCACTGCTGATACTGGATTCCAGCATCCACAGTTCCCTACAGAATTTTATTGCCCCTAATATAATAAAATGTAGTTTAACCTTCACTACTAATTTCAGAATTAACTACTACAAACCTGACTAAATGGCCTTTTTTATCCCATGCACATTATCTACTCATCATTCACCTGAACCTGCCTTCTTTCCACAGCTTAAAGTTCAGAAAGGGGTTTGACAGAAGCTTCAGAGTCACAAAGGGTATCTAAGCACAGAAAAGCTTCCAGAGGAAGGATATCAAAAATATTCCTGCAGGAGAAGTCTTCGAAATCCAACACCTCTACAATGCAAAATAATCATCTAATTAGGGATCAGGTGAACAGTGCAGAATAAGTGTAACCTTGCTAATAAAGAGGTTTGAGTTATAGCAACACAACAGATGATGCTGTGAGCTAAACCTCTGTAAAACACCCAACTTCTGGCACTGATGGCCCTCACGAAAGGGATACTCACTGGTCTAAAAAAAGGCCTTTTGAAAGCCAGGTGAGACAAAGCAACAAACCTTTTCATGCCTTCCCATGCATTTCCTTTTGGCAGCACCAAAACCAAACAATCAATCTGTATTCTTTTTGTTTGGATAGGCACACAAAAAGGAATATGCTGTTTATTGAAAAGGGAATATGGCAAATTACAGTAAGTTTATTTGCTTGCAGGATTAAAGAAACAACAATTTGATTAAAAACAGCAAAATATTTTTGGTCATTGTCTGTCTCCAAAACCAAACCTGTCTCAGTTAGACCTAAAAATCCCATTAATTCACACTTCCTACTGCCAGCGCCCTGTTGCATTGAATGTCACAGGCACTGCGATGGGCACTCACAGTGTGGATGCAGTGATGAATAAAACCCAGTTTAATCTCAGTCTAGACCTTGGGCCAGCCATTCAGCAATGAAACCTAAGAATAAGCAGATATCCTTAAAACCCACCAGTTTTAGTGATCCACCATGCCTATTATTGCAGGTTCTGTGCTGTAGCAAGCCTACATTACAAAGGTGAAGCAGGGATTAAATGACACAAATCTTAGTACAACCTTAAACCTCACACCTCTCATTGCAAGTCCCAGAGTTAAGTTCACAGAATCACTGAGTGTATGGGAAAGAAAGTTGGACTGGTGGGCAATTCCACCACCAGCCAATATTTTTCATTCCACAGATGTGCCAAATGACTCCCTTTGGAGGCCGTGGCTTCGTTATGCCAGCAGCTCACTCTGAAGGCTTGAGCCGACCCCCACAGGAAGAAAGATGCTTTGACACGAGACATCTTCTCTGACCTCAGTTTGCCTGTGTTTCCCACCATAAAACATTTCGAGCCTGCCTTGACTCCCTAAAGCACATCTGTCTCCCACTTCTAATCTGGATAACACCCTCAAGTTGTCTGAACAACCCTCTACCAACACTCTTTTGTTTTCCCCTTCCCTTATTCTGCTCAATAAAGCTGGCTTTTGGCATATTAAAGCTTAATTTGTTTAAGAACAAACAGTTGGGGGCCTGCATCTCACAGACGAGAGTGACAGATCACACGAGGAAACCAAAGACTTCGGGGGCAGAAGATTTGGCAGGTTTGTGTCTCAGCGGAGATGCAGAGCTCATTGTCATGTTTCCAAAAGGCATTACACAGGGCTCCAAGGTGGAGCTGTTTACCAATACCGTGATCTCTCCCCAGATGCAGTTGCTACTGCAGCTAATTAAGAGAACAATTAAGACTAAGGCAATCAGTCAAGTACACAGATTCGAGTCATTTTCTCCACTCTCTGATGCTGCGCTGGCTCCCAGAGGGCTAAACCTTATTCACTCATTCAGAAAATGACAGGAAGAAGCTATTAAATATCTGAAAACCATAAAAATGCAATCATACTGTTCCTGAGCTAAGCCACTCACCAGAGACCAATGCCAGGCAACTTAAGAAACTTGCTGGCCCCCAGAATTCACATACTTACAAATAAGAAAATTAATCAAAAGCAGTTCAGATCAAAATTTAATTAAAAAGAAAAGGATTGCAGAAGACTTCCTGAGATTTCTCCGTTTTATGTTTATGACTGATCAATATTACGTGTTATCAGCTCAGTGTATGACAAATTCCACTGGGCATCTTTAAAGAGGAAGTAACAGATTAAATATTGAGCTAAACAATTTAATCTCTGCTTTAAAAGGTTTTCAGATATTTGTAAAGGTAAATCCTATTAGAGTATAAATGTCTCCATGTGCTAGTGCTGTAGTCTCGTCACAAAGGAATTTGTAAACACCAGGAGACAGGACCTCATTAAATATAAATTTCCTTGTTTTGTAGAACTATTGATGAAAAAAGAGAAAGCATTTATGTCTTCAGCGAAGGGGGGAAAAGGTCTTAGGAGTGAGATTTAAATGTATCTATAGGTATAAGTAAATATTTATCACACTTCTAGAACAGTCAATGCCAACTGGCTCCCTAAATCCATTTAAACACAATTGAGAGCACTGATCCTTCACGCCTTACAATGGCAGTGGAAAAGACTCATCTCCTGGAAATAAAAACATAGCCAACTGTGCCAAGCACATACAAGAGCAGAGAGCTACATGTGAAAAAGAAAAAAAATTAAGGGAAAGATTAAATCCAAAACATACTGCATGCCTATTATATACAGACACTACACATTATATACACACGCAGGCATGCAATAAGCGTGGTATGTCACACACACGAAGGTCAGACTGGCACTGCAGATGTTAGAATCATGCAACATCAAGGAAGAAAGCACAATGCATGTGGCCTCTGAGCTGCAGGGCAGAAATGTCAAAGGTGCACAAGGCCTTCAGAAATACTGCAGAACCCACCCTCTCTTCACTGGGGAATGCCTTACCCCACTGACCAACATCTGTTCTGCCACATCTGCACACACATATCTTCACTGGGACCCGGAGCACACACACAACCACAGGAAGCTTTGCTGCAGTCCAGAACCTGGTAACCTTCAACACAATGCAGTCCAGAACCTCTGCTTATCTACCTGTGCTCCCCTGCCCCAAGGACCAAACCCGTCTCTGATAAATCAATGTCAGCAAGTGACCAGCAGGAACACCATCAGTTCCCCAAAAGCACTTACTCAAGTATTTTACCACCTAGGACCACCCCACCATACCACTGGTGGAGCACCAGGCCAAGCCAGTCTCCTGCATCCATCCACCCCAAGCCCTACGGGCAGCTCTTCTGTTTCTGAGCCAGTGGCTTTCTTCATTTTGCACTTGGGAATTATTGTATTTCTTTTCCCAAATTTTATGTGAAAAGGCATTAAAGTAATTAGAGGTTTCACACGGTCCCTTCTCCTATCCCCCGTCATCCCCAAAACCATTAATCAACTCTTTTCAGTTTCAACCCAAGACAGATAAAGAGGGAGAGGAGGAGAAGAAATATTTTGAACATTTGTTATGAAAGGCTGGGTGACTTAAGAAGCAGAAATACAAAACAGATACAAACAAATCTATTGTATATAATGTCACTGTGACAAATAAAAACATTAATAAAATGAGACAATCTTTCTATCAGATGAGAACAAAATGACAGTAATAAGGAATTTAACAGTTTCTCAGTCAAAATTAAATAAACTCCCAAGAGCTAGATTTCAAAAACAAATGTGTTTACAGGAAACTTCTTTAGTACAAAAGTCCAAGTTAATAATATATAGTTACTACAGATTTCTGTAAATAGAATCACTAATATTTCAAAATAATGTCTTTGTTTCAGAACAAGCCTACATATAAAAGTGTTAAACTTGGTCCTTCCAATTCCCACTCTCCTGACATTTACATGTTTGGAAAAAGAGATAAAATTTTGTCAGGAAGATGATGACCAGCACGGTCAATCTTCTCCAACCCTGAACTGAGGGATGCCAAATGAACTTCAAAGGAAGTGGTATAAGATGAAAGGGAGACTCTCACCTTGGTGGTCCTGCCCCAGGACACCAACCACTCTAACAGCCAAAGAAGGAATGGAAAAGTTATGGGAGAGGACACAAAGGGACAAAAGCTCCCTGTTGGTGAGCTTTAAATAAAGGCTGGCACTTCAGAAAACCCCATCACAACAATCTGGTGTAGGCTAGAAGAACCTGTGCAGGAAATGCCTGCTCACACACTGTCTCCTGCAGCCCAGGACAAGCAGCTGCACCAGGTGGGACTGAACTGTGGCCTTGTTTGACTATTATGTTTTATAGAATTGATTTTGAGAAGATTGTCACCACTGAGTATTTTCCTTCTAACTCCTGTTCAGCCTTAGATTCCCATATCACCTTAACACCAGGATCCACATGTTTGGGGGCCTTAGTTACATATTTTCATCAGTAGTGGAAAAGGGAAAAGATCCATGGCCCTGGGTGATTATGTTTCAATACAAAACAAGTAGTGCAGAGAAAAACAAGGGGGTTTTCCCACCCTGTGTTGGATGGAATCACTGCTGCGTTTGACTAATTATAGCTTTAGTACCAATGGGGCCACAACCAAACTGTTCCTTTAACACTTGGGATAAGACACAAGAATACATTTCTGCAGACATCCTCCATCTTCTCCCCTCAGCTACATTCCTGTGCTGAACCTGAGCAGCACCTACCAGGCAAAAATCCATGGGGCTCCTTGCAGGCACAGAGATCAGGCTACGCACAGCTGGTAAACCTCGGATCCAGCTGCTCCAAGCAAACTCTTACTGAGGTTTGCCTTGACTGGAATGCGCATGGGAGCTGCCACGAACAGAATAAGCCCAGCCTTCTCTTTCAAGATTAACATTGGGTCTAAATTAGGATTTTTACCTTAATACACTCTAACAGTACACATGCATTACCTGCCTCTATGAATCTCCCTTCATTAGCCCACTTAAGTAAACACTGAACAAATAAGCAGTGGTATAGATGGGAAAATGGAGTTTCAGAGGACTCTCATGCCACTAGACATGGGGAAAATGCAGAACTGGAAGAAGCAGATACTGAACAGGTTCATCACCTTCCTCAGTTTGCTTCCCTCTGAACTATCTTGTTTCTGGTTTTTGCCAGTCTCTCTCACTCATGAGAAATTGAGCAGCTTTACAAAGCAAACAGGAAGGTGCAACTTAACCAGTACATTCAGAAAGGCAAGTATTCCATGTGCTGCTTTTGCAAAGAGAACAGAAAGCATCATGAATATGTTCAGTACAGCATTTGAGGACATACCAGGGTTAATCTGCCTGGAATTCCAAGAATAAAGGGGAGTTTGCCCTTTAAATGAAAACCATCTCATCTCCTTTGTTGTTTTAAAAGTGTTTGTTAAAAAGCCAATTCCTTGATATAGTCTCATATTGTGCTATTGATTATTATGTGGAACCTCCCACTCCCTTCCAGCTGAAATTTTGAAGGAGTTATGCTTTATAATCAATAGCATGCTCCACGCTGAATGGACTTGCCAGTGCAGCAGCTCTCCTCCAACACCCCCAAGGACAGCTGCAAAAAATGAGCAGGCTACCTCCCGGAGCTATCTAAGGACCAGATCCAAACTTCATTGAATTCTATGGAAAAATTCCCACTGACTTCAATGGGCTTTGGATCAACCCCCTGCAGAGGAACACTTTTTAAAATAAACATTAGGGGGAAAAAATCATTAGGACTATAAAGCCTTTCATATTATCTCCTGGATACATTTTAAAGCAAGAGGGTGGGAATGTGCTCTTTTCTCCTTATGAATGTGTAACTCCCGTTAATGTCAGGAAGCAGTCATTCAATTGTGAGATTGAAAAGGGGGAAAAAGAAATACGGCCTAACTTCTATAAAATCAACCTCTGTCTAAACCTAGATTTCATTAGGAAGTTATAAAAATATGAGTTAGCCACACAAAATTTCAAAAATCCCTTTAGAAAAAGATAATTTAAAATTCCCTAGATTTGTAAAGCATTTTGACAGTATGTATAATCTTGGAACTGTCTAAAATACAAAGGAGAAAAGGAAAAAAGTTAGAATAAATTACATTCCACATGAGCTTTTGATGAAAATGTAATATTATGCGGGCTTAAATATTATTAGCAGATACATTCAGTTTATTTCCTGTTCTTTGTGCAAGTCATGCTTACCAATGTAGGAATAATTCCTGGAGTTTTGCCTCTCTAAATGTACTTCTACCTGGGACCCATTCAGGCTGAGCTCACAGGCAGGTACACACACTATATGCTTCCAAAATGTGCAACCAGAATCATTCCAAAATGCAAAATTTCCTCCTGCTCTCAGAGGAATGACACCCAGGGCTGAGTCTGAAACCAGTAAGTTCTGACAGACCAGTAAGCACTGAAACAAGTAAGATCTGATCATTTCTAGGATCAGGATGTGAGATTTACCATCCATCTTTGCTAGTTCCTGGACAGTTCCTTCACAGCAAGACAGAGGATCTCCTGTTGGCAATCCCTCTACAAAAGTCTCATTCTGCTCAAGAGCTGCAGATGCATTTTCTGGGCTAGGTCATCCTTTTAACCTCAGCTTTTAAGTTGCCCCTGCAGACTGCACACAGAAAAAAAAAAAGGCTTGAGCTTGGTCATGAATGTTGACTCCAGTTTGAAGAGGTCACCCACAAAGAAGTGACGCTGTCAGGACCACGGGGTGGATGGGCTTCAAGGTAGATTTGGCTCAAGGTCCAGCTGGTTGCAGGCATGAACTAACAAACTGCCTTATCTGAAGGAGGCTCCATGCTGTGAGAAGCTTCTGCAGAGGCAATGTCCTCCGACTCCCCCTTTCATTCAATTATCCCCATGATCTAACCTTGCAGATTTAACTACAGCTACATGAATATGAAAGAAAGTTTTAAAATGCATAGGCTCAGGATGACCAGAAACCAAATTTTTCTCAGCAAAAATGAATAAATAAGAAAATCTTTCTGGGCATAGAATGAAAGTCTCATATTGCACCAAAAGTATTTTAAAAACAATATATTCTTTAAGAATGAAATATGTTATTAAAAGAAAGTTTCACTTAGATCAATATTAAAACATTTTCTTTACACTTTCCCAAGATTTTGTCCTTTTACTCAGCCCAAACTAACATTTGAATTTCATCCAGACTTGCAAATAATTTCAATAACCACAAAACTGAATTTCCATTTCTCTTTTGGGATAGCTGAGAATGATATTGCCTGAAAAATAAAATAATTCTAACTGGAACACCAAGAAAGAATAAGTCATGCTCAGGACTGAAGTCACTGCATGGGACATTTCAGATGCCTGTGCGAGTCTACATTTGAACACACGTGCAGTTTTGGTTCTGGGAATTCGGACAGAATCCTTCCAGCTCTCTAGGTTCCCACAATTTGTGACAAACATAGCATATTTAAGGATAGAACTATTTCTTTTACTATAATTACTTAATGACACTAGTGAAATGATCAAAGAAGTTCCAGAAAGTGAAAATTCATTCCAATGCAGACATAAAAATAATTGGGCTAAAGAGTCATGTTTTAGCACTTTCTTCTCAGGTATGCCCCAGAGATTCGCTCACAGCCCACAACAATTTCAAAACCATACTTCTGGGGAATAGTACAATAGAACCATAAAATTGCACTTGAGATAAGATTTAATTGTCATTCTCACCTTTCCAACACCTTTCAAGATGTAATCCTTAAAAGCCTCACAAGAAAGAATATTGCAATTAAAATTATAGCATGCAACAACGATATTAAAAGAAAGACAAACTGCTTTGCAGGTTTTACAGAAGCTTAAGTTCAACAGCTTTATTCAAAGATATTACAAGTGGTCCTGTCTGATGGATTTTAGATATTCACTTTGGGCCCAAGGATGTTAGAGCTAAATAAAACAAACCAACATTCCACACTAAGAGATCTTTTCATTTGCTTGAGCCATGAGGCTGGAGAAAGCCAGTGGACCTGCAGCAGGTGAACCATCACAGAGGAAGAATCATATTCTCCTGTGGCTTCATTTCAGTGCTGTTGGATTCACAAGCAAAGCAAATGCTACTGTGAAACAGCACAACTCCATGGTACCAACTTCCACCTTCTCCCTTTCTTCCTTCTGCTGCTACCCCCTCTACTCCATGTTCACAAGTCTATCAACAGTACAACAGAAAAAAAGAGACTGAACCACTCTGGACTGCAAGACGAGGTTCAGCAGCAGCTAACTTGGCCTTACAGTCTTACCAGAGCAGTAGTTGTCACACCTGAAGGATGTGACTTTTTTGTAACTTGTATCTGGAGCAGAGCCCAACCAATTTGTGCTTGGGAGATTTCAGGCACAAAGAGAGAAAGCTTGGGAGGACAGCCAGTTCCACGAGGCTGCCAGCATCTTGGGAGGGTCAAAACCTTATGCTGCAGCTGCCATTTTGGTCTCCTGTGCTCTCAGGGGATGTATAAATCATTCTCCAACTGCACAGGCAGTGCCTGTAGGCAAGACACACCTCAGCAAAAGGGGAAGGGAAGCACAGCCTCAGTCACGTATCCTGTAGCCCACATTACTTCCCCAGCAGATAAAAGTGTTGGGGCCAGCTGAACCTTCCAGACAAAGTGGGGGTGTGCCCTGTAGACACCCAGCTACCTGGAAAACTGAAATTATTTTAATTGCTGCAGCAGGAAGCTCTGATTTATATTCCTAGGAAGGTAGCACTTCTTAGGGTAGGGAGTTTACTCATGGCAGTTGCTGCCTGAAGCATCAGACGAGATGAAAGACAAGACTTAGAAGTTGTTGGTGAATCCCTTAAAACAAGTATCTTCAGGCTTCCTGAACCAAAGGCTAAATGGCAACTTTCGTTCAACTAACCTGGAAATTAAGAGGGGCAGGGGGAGAGAAGGGAACGGTCTGGTCTTACTTTTTAATCAAAGGATGCATTCCCTTCATAAATAT
The DNA here is from genome assembly GCA_013400735.1 of Pomatostomus ruficeps. Lineage (NCBI taxonomy): Eukaryota > Metazoa > Chordata > Aves > Passeriformes > Timaliidae > Pomatostomus > Pomatostomus ruficeps. The sequence goes on from VYZT01005958.1 coordinate 9,617, forward strand.
TCCCAGAAATGCTCCCAAATAGAAAGGCTGATCCTTCACTTATGATTAAGTATGGAAGAGAAGAGTTCTATTTATTGCCTAGACCTTGAGCAGAAGAGAAAGAGCATCTTCCAATTAGACAAATACCTATGAAAAGATGGACTTAATTTTATACTCTGAATAAATTTATTGGGGTCTATCAAACCAAGATTTCTTCCTCTCTTTCCAGAGCAAAGAAAAACCAAACCAAAACCATTACGTTTTTTATGTGTTTGCAAATAGAAACTTTCCTTTTATTCTTTCTTAAGCCCAAGTCCAGCTAGTAGTACTGCTTTTAAATCTCCTACAAAGAAGGTAAGACTATTGAATTCAGACATCAAATCACTGCAAAGAATATTTTACATTAAAGCCAAACACCACATCCTCCTGAAGCAGCACGAATGCCTTCAAGGGAAGATGGAAAATGTAAATCACTGGAAACCCTGAATACCCAATAAATCACTGGCAAGCTGGCCTGGGTTTCAGCGCTGAACAGAAGGAAAGCAAAAGAGTTCCAGAGTCCAGCAAAGATGGAAAGAAAGCGTTCATTGTATTGGGTATGTTACACGATCCGTATCAGACCTTTGTGCACCATGCTGGGGCAGAGAATTTACACGGATGCAAGGAAGTGGGAGGTGTTAAGAAGGGAACGGCACTGGAGTTTATACAAGTGTTACCAATGTTAGAATAATGTTTATCAGCTTACAGTATTTGACTTAGCATAGCTCAAGGGAGAAGGGAGAGATAACAACAGTCCAAAACACGTTCCTTTACCTGAAAAGCCGGAAGGAGGTCTAAATTCTCCATTTGAAAGGGAGCCCAATTAAGTTTATCTTGTATATCTGAGCTCCTGCTGGGGAGACAAGTTCACTGGGGGTTATAATAATAATAACCCATGTGCAAACATTTTGACTACTGCATATACTGAAACATCAGAGGAGGAATATAGTATTGTGGAGAAGGTTTATTGCACCAACTCCTTTTCAGCACTGTTCTTTGGAAGATGCTTAAGGTCAGGCACACTCTTAACCACTTTTATGATAGGAAACTAAACAGTTCCCATACACATCAAAAGACTTGGCTAACCCAGCTGTACTGCTTTTCTGAAATCACCAGGGCTGTGCTGATTTGTATCAGCTGATAAAAATCCACAATTCATTCCTCTATGCCAGCTCAGAGCAGGAACACAACAGAAACAAAGTATTCAGCTTCTCTGCAGGAGAACTGGTCGACAACAAACCCTATGATGATGTTAAGGGAAAGAACAACAAACACTTCACTAATTCCAGAAATTAATTGCTTGGAGTGGACAGGCATGAGAATGAATGAAACTTGGATCCAGCCACGGCCTTTGCAACAGCGTTCGTACACGGCTCAGTCATCAGCCATCCACCACAGGCAGAAAGCTAGGATTCATCCACACACACTCGCACACTGAACAACGTTTCTATGCAAAACAAAACAGGCTGTGACACTTCAGTCTGGCAAGAGAAATTATTTTCTGTGTGGTAAGAGCCTAAACAACTGCACATAACCTCAAGAGGATGAAAGGGAAGGACTGTTAGCCAAATCTTCCAATACTAGAGCAAAGAAAAGGATCATCAAATAAAGCTTGTGGAAGCAAAATTCAAAACATGCCAAAGGTAGGTCTAACACCTTTGTTGTACAGAGAGGCACCCAGAGAACTCCTTAGAAAAGGATGCTGGGACTACATATTTTCAGTGGTTCAAGGTGAAAACTTCATGTGTGCATACCGCACATTGATCAGGAAATCCTTTGATTGGAAAGTACTAGAGGATTAGGAGAGTATTGGTAAGGACCCATTAATCTTAACACTTACTTAATCTTTTCCAAGTATCCATTCACAGCTATCAACAGGAACAGGATGCTGGATTTGCTGAACCTTTGGTCTGATGAAGTACAGTGGTTTTCATTTTGTTGGTATGTGCGTGGAGATTCTGATCATTACTTAGTTTATCTTTAAACATGAAAATATAGGGACAGAAAGCTGAAAACTGGAGAAAGACAATAGATGGTGAACAATACCCAGTAAAAAGGAGCAGAAGACATTAACATTTAATAGGGAGCCATTACACAGAACCACAGAATCATTTAGGTTGGAAAAGACCTCTGAGTTCATCAAGTCCAACCTCTGATCACCACCTTGTCAACTAGACTGTGGCACTAAGTGTCATGTCCAGTCATTTCTTGAACACCTCTAGGGACAGTGATTCCACTAATACCCTGGGCAGCCCATTTCAATGTTTAAAAACCCTTTCTGTGAAGAAATTTCTCCTGATATCCAGCTTGAACTCCACCTTGAAGCAACTTGAGACTGTGTCCTCTCATCCTGACGCTGGTTGCCTGGGAGAAGAGCCCGACCTCTGCCTGGCTACAACCTCCTTTCAGGGAGTTTTGGAGAGTGATAAGGTCACCCCTGGGTCACCTTTTCCCCACTAAACACCCCCAGCTCCCTCAGCCATTCCCTGTAGGACGTACCATCCAGATCCTTCACCACACTTGTTGCCCTCCTCTGGACTCCCTCCAGCACTTCCTGCCTGAACTGGGGGGCCCAGCACTGGACACAGCACTTGAGGTGCCAAGTACAGGGAAAAATTACTTCCCTGGTCCTGCTGGCCAGTGTTCCTGATACAGGCCAGGTGCCATTGGCCTTCTTGTCCCCCTTGGCACAGCTGGCTCATGTTCAGTCACTTGTCACCCAACACCCCCAGCTCCTTTTCTGCTGGGCCACTTTCCAGCCACTTATCCCCCAGCCTGTGGTTGTTGTGGCCAAAGAGTAGGACCTGGCACTTGGCCATGTTCAACCTCTGACAATTGACCTAAGCCCATGGATCCAGCCTGTCCAGGTCCCTCTGCAGAGCCTTCCTGCCCTCCAGCAAATCAACACTCCCACCAAACTGGGTGTCATCCGCAATTTACTGAGGTTAATCTCAATCCCCTCACCCAGATCATTGATAAAGATATTAAACAGAACTGGGCCCGATACTGAGCCCTGGGGAACACCACTAGTGACCAGATTACAGGTAAGCAATTTAATAGGAAAGATGGTGAAGGTTCTAGAAGTAATTTTAATGTGCGCTACCCACTGCTGAGATTAACAGGAATTGCAAATATTCACATAGGACTTTTGGCCCTGAGCCTATTTTTATCAATGAAAGTTAACACCAAGTCTACAGCAATCAGAATTTAGGTCTTTGGTCATCAGAGCTGCTGCAGAGAGGTGTGGGAGCTACTGAATATAAAAATAAAGGAAAGGCAATAATGAGAATTATCATATTTTCACACACTCCAAATCATGCACTCTCATTTAAAAGTACTATTCCACAAAAAGAATTCCTCAACTTTGGGTTAAACCATCTATGGAGAAAGAGATACAGTAGGACCAAATATCTCTATGCCAAATAGGTCATTTATAAGGCTCACAAACTTTTAGAATCAAAGTTTAGAAGTCTTATTTTCAGACAGATAATCTTTGGATTATGCATGTGAAAATGTGGTGTAATATCTACCTGACTGGTAAATTCATCCTTGCCCTAAATCTTTGAATCAAGGAATATTTTCCTCCCTGCTACAGGAGTAGCTTTATGTCCAGAAAACAAATCTGGCAGAGGTCCACTTGCCAACAGATCTTAAAAAGTTCCAGTTCTTTGATTAAACACATCTATTTCTGCAGAGTTCAGTAAATGCGTGAATGGAGCATGTGACAAGCTGTTGGCAGTGTATTTATTTCTACAACACTCTGTAAATCTTGTCTAGGCTGCCTCTATCCTCTCATTTTTTTTGTCTCTATTACTGTTCTTCAGTGCAGCAAGTCTGTGCCCTTATTGGGCACTGAGATATTTGGGGGTGCTGCCCTTAACTTCTATGTGAGATGTGCAATGATTCCTCAGAAATGCACTAGCTCTTGTGTCATATTGCTTAAATATTTTTCTGTGCTCAACTGGGAACTTGCAAGGAGTACCTCTCTGCCATGTAGATCTCTCATAAAGTATTGACATTGCTAGAAAGGAGGACAGGAGGGGAGTGGAGGTGAGATAAATCTCTAAACTCAAAAATGTCTGAGAAAGACAGTCAAGGGTGTGGATGAAGTTTTCTAGGGAGTCACTTTTCACTGTCATATGAATTTTCTGACAGGAAGATACACCCTTAATGAAAAATGCCACAGTGTCATTATGATCTGACTTAGAAACAAATAAAACAGCAAATTAGGCAAGACAGCTTAAACGTGAAAAATTGCCCTCTGGCCCTGAAATTCCAGGTTTATTTCCCGCAGAAAGAGGTAAAGCCACCAACAAAGGAGCAAAACTTTTCCTTTAAGGTTAAATGGACAATGGGACCTACAGAACAATGTGTGTCAGCTACTCATGGTATAAGAAGAATAATTACGATTTGACATCCCAGTTTAAAATCAAGGAAGAGCAAAAATTCATTTGTACAAAATTTAGCACATTTCACAGTAGCAGAGAGCTGAAGGAAGAAGGGTCAAATGCTCATGCTAAATCACAAAAACAGACAGAAAAAAATAGGGCAAAATTAAACCAGGACCAGTGAAAAGTGACGTTGGAGTATTTAACTGCTCAAACACAGGAAGCACGTGGCTAAACAGCAGTTCTCCAGAAACATGTTTAGGGGTTACTGGATCAGAGTCAACATGACTCTGCTGTTGAGGAAAGAGAAAACATAATGCTCGAAGAGATAAACAGGGTATGCAGCCTGCAAAACACACAGAAAACCCCCTGCTCTCTGCAGCGCTGATAGGGCTTCATGGGAATACTGCATCCACTTCAACAATGGATGCAGCTGAGCACCAATGGGATGAAGTTTCTGGGAGGTTCAAGACACATTTATAAAAGGTAAGGACTACAGAAAACACCACAAAACACCAGAAAGAAATGCCACAAAAGAAAGAGCAGCTACATAAACCTCTGCCCCTCAGAATGGGTTGGGCAAACATGCCACAGGAAAGCAATCAACCATTCTACCTGGATTGCTGTAACTCCACACACACAGGAGGGACACCTTCCAGCCCAATTTTTATAGGATTCTGTATTCCATGGAATTGTAGGAGAACCCTCTGGAAATGAGTCAAGGGTATTCACTGCTTTCTCTCCAATATTATTCACACATCCCTCTCTTTTAGGTCATCCTTACCTTCACATTCAGAGAACCTTTTGGTTGGAAAAGATCACTGAACATCATTTTCAGAGCTCAGTTTGGCTTGGCACACCTGTAGAATAGGTACACACATTTAGACCTGAATATTTATAGCATTCTGGGGCTGCATCCCATTTGCTGTATCATCAGGACCATTCTGAGACCTTTCCTTTATGCAGGACTGAGCTAGCTTTGTGCTGACTTGGCTTCACAGGTACACCTGAGCACCTCTACCTTGTGCTGCATCATTCTCCATCCCCACACTTCCTGCCTTGGAGTTCCACTGGCACCATCCCCAGCCCTGCACCAGGCTGCTACAAACACATCTCTCCTTTTCGTGGCTGAGGCAGATACACTATTAAAAAGGATCTCTGCTGCCCTCTTTCACCAATTTTAGTCCACTTGAATACGGCAGAGCAGAGAGAGAGAGAGAGAGAGAGAGAGATGAAGAAAAGCCAGCATTTCAGGGAGAGGAGAGAGGCAGTAATAATGCTGGAGAGACATCAGGCACTCAAATGGAGATGGCTAGAGAGGATCAAGCAGAGAATTTAAGGGAGTTATCCCTGGAGAAATGAACTGAAAACAAGCTCAGACCAAGATTTCATCTATTCTGCTGATCTGTGTTGTAGTGAAAATCTTACTGAATTCAAACTGAAGCAAAGCCAACTTCAGTCACAGCTAGACCCAACCCCAAAAATGAGTAACTGTTTCATTTCCGTGATATTTGATCAGTGATGCATAAGGGGAACACTCGAGATGATCCTAGAACTAGGATCTCAGCTGGAAAACAGAGAAGTCAGCAGAATTATGATTTCCATTGCCAGATTAAAGGAAAAGAAAAAGGTAATGGCCACCACAGCCTAGTATGGCACTGATGTCAGTAACTCACTGATATGACTGCGCCTGAGCCTTAAGTTAAAACCCTTATTATGACAACCTTAACATCAATTAACAGGAGTAACAAACACTCACATGAAGAAACTCCTTACAGTCATTCTTTTGCCTTCACTGTCAGCATAGAAGGATTAACAGAAACATTGTTGTCTGCACATGAGGACAAATATTAGGACTACCCCACCCAAAGACCACGAGGACTTGTTCAGCACTAGGTGACTGGACAATAAAATGCCAATAAACTCAAGAAAATGTGATTGTGACAAACTCACAACAAATCCATGTCTGGAGGACTGCAGATAGTATTGGTTGCCCCACCCAGAAAAAAATCAAACAGAACAGGGAAGAAGCAAAGAAGGAAAACCAGCTCCTGACTACAGGAGGAGACACTCAGAGTAGGAAGGCAGTAATCTTGAGGATGGAAAATAGCTATTTAAAGGAGACACAGCAAATTTAAAATCATAAAGGGGACACAGGAGGTAAATATGTAAGACACTATTTTTCACAACAGAACTCCAAAACACCCGAACAACATTAGACAGGTCAAAATCCTAGCAAAAGGAGTAAAATTTCAACAGCTCTCTACTAAATTGAGGAAGGCACTGAAAAAGGAGGCTATGAAGACAAGAGAGTGGTTTGGGAGGAAAAAGATCAGCTTCTTCAAGATTAGCCAGTTAGTGGTTATCCAACATGACAGACTGAATGGAAACTGTAAGATCAAATTGTCCATTACACCGAGTTTTTGAGTACTGCAGAGAACACACAGGTGAGAAACAAACAAAAAGTTAAAAAACCAAGTTTGCCCTTCTGCAGGGACCACCCTAACATCTCTTCAAATTTCCTAGCCCCAGCTCTAGAATTTGGGGGTAGTCAAAGACTCCTCTGTATACACCATATGCTGTTGGTTGTGCTACAGGCTGAGACAACAGGCAATGCTGTGGTTCCGCAGTGAATTGTTTGATGGGCACATTCAGCAGTTTCAGTGGGCAGCACAAAGTGGTCTAAGCAGACCAGAGAATTCAGATCCAGTAACCTAACCCACCTTTGTTCTTTCTGTCACTAGCTCCAAGCACAAAACACCAGTTGGACTCAGCTGCTGGTTTTAATTTAAAACATATACAGATTTTGCTGAATATTAGCAAGTAGAGCTTTGAAAAGGGAGATGAAAAAACACCTTCTATTAGTCCCATGTTAGAAGTTATTTCTTTTCTCTTGGAATAGGTCTGAAACACTGTCAGCTCCAGCACCTAAACAACTCTTTTGGGCTAGGGCAGGTTATCAGACAGGCCTGAAGAAAGTACAGTAACTCCTAGAGTTACAGAGTCCCTCTAATATTGTGTGTTACTAAATATGATTTACCACTCCAGATAGAGTACCTCAATGCATGAGGCAGTTTAGCAGATGCAATCCAACAGTGCTTTTAGCATAAAGAATCTTTTTTTAAAATGCCTAAGGGTCTCAAGACAACCTAAAACACACAGTCAGTCTAACCGAACGAGAGATTTGTGTTCCCTTTGGCAAGGAATGGCCCAAACGTTCTGATCCAGTGCCCTGAGTCAAGGCACAGCAGCTCTGCATCTGCTGGGCAGTGCTGCCAGGTCACTGCCTCCCTGACCTGGCAGAGGCCAGGCACAGGGGCTGCAGAGCCAGCTTTGTGCCCCGCCAGGACTTCTCTGAAAACGAGGAACACGCAAAGCCACGTCTGCAGCAGCCTTTAACCGGGCAATCTGCAGCCTAAAGTTTGAGCAAGAGGAGGCTTGGCTGGAGCTGGAAGGCAGAAGGACGTGATCATCCCGGTATAGGAAAATCGAACATACCCGGCAAGAAAGAATAACGCTGCAGTGCAGCCTTCAAGACAGATTTTTCAAGGGAGGAGAAGGAAAACAGCCATGAATCAGTAGGAGAAATATGACTTTAAAGCCCTAACAAAGGGGAACAGATGGGAGCATAGCAAAGTGCTCACAAACTTGAACTGGAATAGCTGTCTCTTAATAAAACCTCTCCAAATATGAAAGCTCCTCAGACATCTGCAATTAAATCCCCTATTAATCCCGACTATATTTTAAAGGCAGTTGAGCCAGGCTACTAATAGTGCTATCGACAGACTGAAAACTATACCAGGAGGACAGAGATGGTGAAACAGAAAAAAGAAGAGCCAAAATACAAACTTAAAACCCAGGATGATGGGGCTGGTTTTTCCACCTCGGTCTCCACATAATTAAGATCCTCCCGTAGGTTTTATCTCTAAGTGCTGGAGGGGGTTAGGACTTCAGTATTTCTGACTCACCCTGATTTCTTACATGCTCACAGGAATGAAGATAGGGAAAATATCACCACTTCTGTATTATGGAAACCTTGCAATTAATAATTGAGAATCTTTTTATCTCTCTCTCCCTTTTTCTTTCAGAACTAGAGTGCTCTCTTCAGCTTGTTAAGCTTAGTTCACTCCCACTGATAATTCACTAGAGATCATAATTTATGGACAATTGAAGCTGCAGAAACATCTCTTAGAAGGAATAGAGCAGATCCATAGCAACAATTCTTCAGGGGAATATTAATCCCCAGCTTTATGTAGTGCTAAGTGTACAATAGTAATCAGAACTTGAGTAGAAGCTGCTAATCATTGAGGGAAAAGGCTGTATAAAGAATTCATAATGGAATTAGCCTGCGGCAAACAAAGAAAGACAAAATTAAATCAGCCATCAAATTGCACCAAGGAATTTTAATTTACAGGTTAATGTAGGATTATGTAACTAATCACAGCTAACATTTTCAATGAACAACCAATAAAATTCTGCTCTTTTTTTATTCCTGCTAATGGTATTCCAATAACACACTTTTATCACCATATAATGCGTTAAGAATGATTTTCAAAAATTCTAAAAATCTTCCAAAAAGCATTATGACTGAGCAATCAATGCAAAATGCTGGCTTTAAGTTAATTAGCATAAATATACATCTAGATGATCTACTGTTTGTTTCAATCCAATACAATAAAGTTCCTTGGAGTCTGCACGGGAGAGATTTACATAACCAAATGTGCATATCTGTAGCCTTAAAATATATGCATGACTTCCAAAGAGGGAGATACAGCAATACAGAAAGTCTCCAAATTAAATAAGTCAAACAACTTCTGAGTACTAAAGTGCATCAGCTAATTCTAAATAAAACCCTTATTATAGTTTTTTCTATCAATACAGCATACATATCCTATGACATACGCACAAAGGATTGCTCTAACGGAGTTTGTGCTGTTTATAATATGAACATCATAAAAAAGAATAAGGTTTCTGGGCTAAAAAGTTGATTTTCTTCCCCTAGAGAAAAAAAGAAAGACCTTGTATTTGACCCAGTTATATATTGATATTGGCCAATGTGAGGAGATTTTAAAAAAGACAGAAGGAAAGGAAAACCTTTCTGTTCAAAATCATGTATTAAAAGACCACTAGTTACCGTATGCAAATGCATAGAAAAGACTCGCATAACTCTTTGCACATTTTTAAAGGGAAACACCAAAATTATACTGTATGCTTCAAAACACATCAGCTTAATCAAAAAGATCTTTTTTGCAACATATGGCAGATGAAAATTTTTATAAATGGAGTAAAAAGCACTTTCATAAGCTTTACTTCACTTAAGAGGAATGCTGGGAAGAAAGGCAACAGCATTCTTCCTGCATATGTTTTTCTTGTTCTGAACAATGTGGGAAAACCTCATTTTACTTTAATCTAACAGTTCATTTTATGGAAGCAGCAACATTCTGCCCATTTATTAGCACAGAGGGTTTGGGGTTGCGGGTTGTTTTTTTTCCCCCTTCCTTTTATAAAGTCTAATTTTAAGATGCACACTTCCAAAAAACATTATGGTGTCAATTGCACTACCCTTCAGCAATCCTGTAATAACTTTATTCAACCATTTCTAATTATAATTATATTTTCAATTCCTTTTAGCTATAGAAACTCTTTATCAATCAGAGCACAAGACAGAAAATTACTTTATTACAGCTACAGCTCGTTAGTCTGAGTGCTCTTAATGAAGCAGCCTCATAATCAGATGAAAATCATGCTGAAGAAAACTTGCATCATTAGTCTGGGCCTTAATTACCAAGAAATATAGTCACTAACAATGATACTCCATTTCATGATACGGTGCATGCACCTTCTACAGTACTTGCAATTAATAATTCCGCAGACTGCTACAGAATCTTTCTATTTATTCATAACAATGGAGGGGAAAAAATTCTAAATTTAATTGAGCGGCTCCAAATGCACTCTCTCACTCTCTCCTGCTCAGATTAAAATGTCAAAAGGCTAATATTCTATCTTACAATAATTCATCATTTTAATTACATATTTTATGTATGTGGAATGTCCTTTTTATTTTTTCTCCTCTTGATCATTTAGGGCGACATTTTGGGGGGACATGTGTATGGAAAAAATCTCTCCTTGTATATTGGTGGCCCATGCCACACAGAGTTGCAATAAAGAGAAGAAAAAAAGCATTTATTTTCCTTTTTGGTGAACGAGGATAAGCTTCAGACATAAGCACAAGACATTCATTTAAATTAATGATGTCCTTCATCCAGTACACGTATCAGCAAGGATGCAAAGATTCTTGAGCGAGGAATATGTTGATCCCTAAAATCCTTTACGAATATGATCCATCGTAGGGTTAGTAACTTTTATACACAAGCCTCTTCTAATCCTCTGCATTTTCTGTATTCTTTCACACCAAATGCTCATCAGAAGTCTCCAGTAAGCTTCCTGCACACGAGAGCATCAGGAAATGCCGTGAGTGAGAGTCCCCTTCATCCAGCTAATGAACCCGCTAAAAGATCAGATCACAGTCCTCGACACCGAACACCTGGAGGATATTTCACTCTAATTTGCAGCACGGAAAATGATTCCACAGACATCGGCAGGAGCGTTCATACCTCACAGCAGTGTCCCCGAGATTTGTACGTGCTCCAGCTTTCTCCCTCCTGCGCCTCGTCACCACCGAAGCCCGACGGGCTCCCGAGGGGGATAAGGAGCACCGTGTTCCAGCGGATTAACCGAGGCGGGGAGCAGGTCCTGCTGCTCTGCTGGCTGCTAAGCCACACGTCGGGAACTGGGGATTCCACTCCACATCAAAAACAATTGACATTATGATTTTTGCAAAGTGCCCGGTCCTTGGCTGCTCAGCTGCTATCAGAGTAAGTCACACTACAGCAGGAAGAGATCGCTCTGGAGTTAAGTTACCGAGCCTGTGATTAATCTCAAGGGCACAAACTAAATAACTCCCTGGTACCATTGCATTTTCTAGCACTCACACGGTGCTGCGCTTTCATGCAAGCACTTCAAACAACAACTAGCCATTAGACAGGCTGGATGAACTTGCTGTAAATGTATTCAGCATATCCTGCTTCCTGGCACTGCGCTGCACAGGCATCCTCGCTGTCGCCTCTGCTAAACGATCTGCTGCATCTTCCCATGATCTTTGACAAATCATTGGCATCTTTTGAAGCCTTTTACATCCCCTCCTAACACAGAGAGTAAGCTCCCTTCTCCTGAAACAGAAAGTAAGAGACTTCTACTCTGTTTTTGCTACCTCCCATATGTGGCACAGTTGAGGGCTAGTAAGCAAGAGAAGGAAAAATGAAAATCAGCTTGAAGTTCTGTAAAACAAATCTGCAAGTAGCTGGAATGAATAAATAAATAAAATAAATAAAAAGGCTTTCCGCCCAGTCTCTCCTGCAACTCTTGTTTTCCTACCCTCCCACACACCTCAGTATTTTTTATTTTAGGAGAACTTCTTTTACGTAGTTGCTTCAAGAATTTGCATCTGGCACTAGCAGCCGACAGAGACAGGAGACTAACAAGATGGACTGTTGTGGCAATTCCTATGTTCCTACTGCATTCCTAAGCTGTGCTTTTTGGCATTGAATATGGCAAAAAAAAAGACAGTGTATTTAGAAACGTGACAACTGGAAAAAATATTCTTAAACCTTACAGTGCCTTCTAAAATTGCAGAATAAAATTAATTTATAGTATGACTATAGCTGGCCAAAAACCAGAGGCTCACAGTAAACCAAATGGGGTAAAAAACTGGCTCTGAAAGCAATTCTGAGGTTTTGGCTCTGTCCAACAAGTACACTTATAAACTTATTGTATAACTTACTGACAAGAGAGCAGCATCAGACTGACCTCCACTTGCATCACAGAAATTACACATTCATTGTCTTTGAGGGGAAAATGTTCTTATGGTACCATATTAATATCCTTTGTGGGTTGGGTCATGAATCAGCATTGGCAGCCACCTCTGAAGCCGTCTGCCTGCCAGCCTTCCCAGCTGGAAAAGTGGTAACGCAGGATAGATGTATACATAAGGGAAGTGATGGTTTCCCAATTCCGAATTGATTTGTACATGAATCTGCTCAAGTTTAAGGCGCTCCAACCTGCCAAAAACCTGGTCCAAGGAATATATAGAATGGTGAGCACTCCCTGCGTGGTCTCGTAGGGAAGGTCAGCGAGGACGGGTTTGTGCACCCCCAGCCCACGCAGGTAGCCCTGCAGTCCCACGGCCGCCTGCCGGAGCGCTTCCCGCGCTGGTCTTCGCGGGGGGGTGACGTTTCCCGGGGAAAAAGTTTGGTCTGGCTAAAATTCGGATTTTTTTTTCTCCCCTAGATTTTTAAATTTTTTTTTTTTTATTCTTCCCCTCCCCTTTTCTGTGCCGTGCCCATGCAGAAGGAGCGCGGGGAGGGAAGGGCGCGGTGTCCCGGGGGTCTCCGGCCTCGGGGCTCCCCCCGTGCCTGGGGGCCCGGCGCCCTCTGCCGGCCACCGCCGCAGCGGCCGGAGATGGAGCTGCGGGTTCGAGTCCCGGCTCCGCCGCGCCCACGCCCCGCAGCCGGCCCTGCGGTAATGCTCACGGTGCGAGCCCCGCCAGTGCTTCCCGGCTAATTAACAACCACGAGCAATAAACCACGGCGCCGCCAACTCAGGGCACAGCTCTCAACCCGCGCCTAAAAGCATCAAGCAACTGGGACAAGCAATAATTTATATCTGCCGGTACCAATTATTAAACAACAAGAAACCACTTTGATAGGTGCGGGCGACCGGCTGTCCCCAACCCACCTTCCCTGGCAGGAGGAGCATCACGGCTGGGTTTCAACACGGGTGGCAGAGCAGGACCCTGAAAACCCTCCCAGACCATCAGAGGCTTGGTGCAGTGGTGCCCCAGCTGTCGGGCACTATTGTAACCTCAGTCACAAGCCGTTGACTGCCAGACCCTCAGGCTTTAGACCAGGAGGACATGCATACACCAGCACAGAGAGGAACTATTGTATTTTACCTGTCCAGGTGTTTCTGTAGTCCAAGCCTCAGCTTCATACCTCACATCCCTGAACTACAGTTTGGCGATCAGATCTGTCTAAGTCAGCATTTCTTCACATTTTATCTTCTTAATTCTTGTTCCAAGTGACAGTTGTGTTTGCTTACTCCTCCTCTTCTTCCCCCAGAAAGATTTGTCCCAATCTTAGAAACTAATCCTTCAAGGAGAAAACAGGATTAGACAGGCAAAGCCATGGTTTTGGTAGAATAGTTGTGTTTTCCCAAACGCTCATAAATTCAACCCGCAGGTACAAGTCATTGGTCTGAGCTGCCACCCAACTGTTCCAAAGGAGCACCACGCTGCCCAGGTTCCCTGGCCATGCACCGTCCTTGGCTGCACTCCCCGTGAGCAGCCAGGAGAGAAGCTCCAGCAAAACACAAGGAAGTTCCAGACATGGAGCCAGAGTGCTGCAGCAGTAGGAAAGACAATTTTTCCTCAAGTAAAGACATGCCAAGTCTCTTAGTTCCTGTGGCTCTCGCTGAAATTGCCTGCTATAAAATCCAGGTGGAATGTAAAATGCAGTTTAAAAAAAA
>VYZT01005958.1:23632-37215 GCA_013400735.1 Pomatostomus ruficeps
GACTAAACCAAGACAAACAGGATTTCCTGACTTTTCCTTGAGAAAGTAGGTTTGGCTGCACCCAGGGTGTTTTTCTAGGCAGAGATTACAGGTGAGGGCATGGTCCACCTAGATGGAGAGCAACATGCAGCAGAGACAGTTTGCTTGGAAAAGAGACTGGACATGAAACATCTTGAAGAAATGAGAGTACAGCTATTCTGTGTGACAGTCTCCAGTCACCATATAGATACAATCCACTTCCACATAACCTGTTGCACCTTTAATGACAGTACAGCAGTAGATCCATGTGAGATGCCTGCGCTTCCCTCAGGAAGACTGTTCTCATCCCTACCCTGGTTTTGCACTTAACCTCAAGGCCCCCCTGCCTGCTCCAAGACTGCAGGAGCTCACACAGACCAGGGCAGGCCTGGAGGGGTCCCTAGGTCCACCCAGCTCTGGACATACTCCCTGCCTTCTCACGGCAGAGGGCATGGCTGCTCTCCTCTGCCTCCTCCCAGCTGGTGGCCCCAGCCACTTAGACCAGAACACAAGAGGGAAGTGCAAAAGCCAATTCACCTACACCGATCCCCAACCTGGCAAAACACCCAAACCTCTCCCTCTCTCCAGCCTGCAAGAGGCATTGCACAGAGGTGTTCCAGCTGGCCACAAAGACCAGTCACCACCACCAAGGTACACAATTCCTTCTCCACCTACACCACCATTCCCCCACCTCTTCCCTCCCTGCATTCAGGCAAGACTCACTATTTATTTCCCCCACATACTCTGGGACAAGGGAACCACAGTGGGATTTTTTTAGGTGGTGGTGAGGTACTATTTTGCTTGTATGTTTTCCAAAGCCAGTGGGCACAGGGTGAGGCAAGCCCGTGCAAGTGTGCAGCAACACTGCCATGAGCTCCCATCAGCCCAAGTGGCACATTGCCTGGGGACACTGACGAAATGGTCGGGCTTCCTTTTCATTGCACAAAAGGCCCCCGAAATTGCCCGGTCAGGAGGAAAGGTGCAATGCAGGAGGTGACAAACAGACAGCAAAACCCTAAAAGTCCAGCCAAAATCCATGACCCCTACTGTTCCTATACCAGTGCCCATGGGGCAGGAAAGCCGCCCCACACCCTTCAACAACTGGGGATGGAGTGCACAGATCCTGAAAGTTTATCAGCTCTTCCTTCGCAAGCATCCACAGAATCACCCCCAACCTGTATCTTCCAAGCACTTTTAAGACTCTTGCCATATAAAAACATTCAGGAGTTTTTTGCTGCTGTTGGATGATTTTTTTTCCTCCCTTCTTATATGATGACGTGGTTTATCTTATTTGCTCAATGGGATCACTGCCTTTCCACAGAAGAGCCTATTTTAAATATCAACACAGGTTGGTATTTTAAGAGTTATTTAAAATGTCACCAGTCACAGAATGTTTAATTATTGCAAACATCTTTCAAAAAATTCCACCGTGGGTTTCTTGCGCCAAGTGATTTATTTCGGATATAATTTCTGTTTAATTAATAGGGGATTTAGCTCTGACCTGGAGGGTGTGAGAACCAGCAGAGGAGCTGGAGTTGAGTTAACATTAAACCTGCTTGTGCCTGTTGGAGGCTGAGAAAAAAAAACCCAACAAATCGGGCTGGCACTTATTCAGGTGTTGCTGCTACCCAGCAATATTCTCATGTTGATTGCAATGGAAAAATTGTAAAGGCAAACAGAACTTGGGGGAAAAAAATTAATCACCTGAATATGAACACTGTGCTTTGTTATTTATTTTAACTATGTATATAATTTGCTATGGAGTATAATTACCCCTAATTTCAGCTGAGATAATATCTGGGCCACACTTTGTTATTCATATAAGCTCAGAGAGCAGTTTCTCAATCAGTCTGGCCTGAATTTCCTTACACCTTGAGAACAATTGGAATCAAGGACTAAAGGCTATTTTGGGAGGGGCAAAATAAAAAAAAAAAAGCACCTACTTAAAAAAAATTACAAACACGGAAAATGCCTAATCTATGCTGCTCAAAACACCAGGTTACATCAGAACCAAGTTTAATATCCTGTAAAAATCTCTTAGAATGACGCACATACAGCTGTCTAATATTGCTGCTTAAAATGCCCCCGTGTTAAATAAGATTCTATGCTGTAAAATTTTGCAAGGTGATAAAACAAAAAAATTATATAATAAATATAAACCATCTGCATTTTTTAACAAGCCATTTGGAAATGGATTTAATTTATATTTAGAATTGTTTTGAAGTGTTCTCTTTTTTGAAAATGTCCCAGTTACAGTATATTAGGTTTTCAGTAGAAAGATTAAAAGAGCTGACGCACAAATAAACACGCATGCACACCCAGAGCAATTTCCAGAGCTATGAGAGCATTTGATTCTTCAAGGATACTACAGCTGGCTTTCAGTCACATAAAAAGGGTTAGTGTGTGCAATCGGCAGCTCTGGAAAATGGATTCACGAACACAAAAATGCATTAAAACAACATTAAGATTTTGGCAACAACCAACGTAAGCCAGGAAACTGAGCTCCGGGCTGAACTCGCATCCTTAACTCCTTGCACGGCGCTCCCTGAAAGGGTCGGTCGCGCTCTGCAGGAGGGGAAAGCCCGTCCTGGGGCTTCTGAACATCACAGCAGAGACACCGAGGGGAACCAGGGCTCAGCATGGGCGGGGCAAAAGAGGGAATGATGCTTTTTGGTATGACCCTGCTGCCGTGGCATTGCCTCCTTTAACAGACTCACACCCTGTGTCAGAGGTCTGTTCAGCCCGGCATCTCCACTGGAAACGCTTTCCACTTAACTCCTTCGTGTTGCTTCTGCTGCCCTGCACTCCCACCTCCGCTGCGCAGGGCGCTCCCGAGTGCTCCCTGAGCGTTTGTTTCCAGCAAACCTCCAACTCTGTTGGAACAGGGATGAGCCAGCACTGGTCAGGGATCTCAAAATTGCAAAAAGCTTTGTGTGCCCTCGCACCACCGCCCAGCACCTGGGGCCCCCTCCGCTCTCAGCTTCCCATCAGCTGCACATTAACCCCCCAAAGCTCAACCCAGTCTGTGGGAGATTGGTATTTGCCTTTTTGAACTCGCTGCAGTTCAGCAATCCCAAAAGCCACAGAGTGTTTTTATTCTGCTGAATCCCACACCTAGAAGAACTCATAGTTTTGGCTATTTTTGCCTCTTATTAGTTTCCTCTCTACAAATCCCTTCTTAAGATTAAAAATTACCCCCCCCCCCGTATATGAATGGTGGTATAATAAAAAAATAAAAATAAAAAAAAAATTAAAAAGGATTTTTGCACCAGACCAAGCAGGCAAGGCATAAAAGGGATGGGGCTGTAACTGCTTTAATTCTTTTGCCATTCCTTCTCCCAGTAAAGCAACATCTACCAGGAAACATTACAAAGTCAGAGAAAGTTACTTTTTAAAATAAATTGAGCACTGTATTAGAACTACAAGCATTATCATGCCTACTAATAAATATCTGAACAGTCATTTGTTTAATTTTAAATTATTCACTCTATTAATAAGCAAATGCACTATTGACCAGATATCAAATATAATTCTTCTGCCTGAAAACTGCTGCTGAGAATGTTAAGTTCATCATCATTAAGAAAAAAAGGAGCTTTTATTGGACTTTCTCTTTCTATTTTATCATTTAATTACCTGGTGCTAACATCTGATCAATGAGATCAAAGTGTGAACAAGCCAGGGATTTTTCAAAGATGCACCTCTGGACAGAAAACTGCATTTACAAGCCCAGCATGTTGCCTTTTTTTGGCACTTAATTGCCTTCCTGTACAATTTAATGTATAGCTAACAGAGATCTGCTCTCTCTGCTGTAGGATACACAATCCAAACTCTCTATGCCCGCTCTAATGTGCTCCTTCACAGCTTCTCTGTCAACATCATCACAGCTCACTCTCTGCTTGGGTATTCGAGCTTCTTACTCAGTTTTTTCTTTGCTTCAAGGAAACCCCTCAGTGTTCATGCAGCCTGAAGAATGTCAAGACTCAGAAGGAAATTTTTTAAATCTAATTATAAACTTGTATTTATATTTTCACCTTGCAGTTTTTAAGCTGTGAGGGAGAGGAAGAATTCTTTCCTACCTCTGAAATGGGGAAGTTCTGCCAAAAAGATTTCCACAGCTGGCATCTCACCCCCAAAACATAAGGTGGGCCAGTCATCTCCAAGCAATTCTTTTTTCCCTTTCTATGTAATTCCTCTGTTTCATTTTCGTATTTCTGGGGACTTTGAATTTGTGGTTTCTTTCCTGAACAAAATAAAACATTAGAAACAAACAGAGGAACTTCTTATCTCATTTGTATCTACTTCCTCTCTCAGTCTTCATTCACTCAGTCAAGGAGAAAGGAAGCTGTATTTCTGGAAGAGAGGAAGGATTTAGAGGGTAAAACACCATCCTTTGGCTGTTTTCTGAATTCCTTGGTTCCAGATAAGCATTCATGCCAAAGAAAGAGTATCTGCCCAGGGAGTTGGAGCTCTTCAAACAGAAAAGACACTGGAACGGCAAGGTGGCCAGACTTTTCCAGCAGGAAGTTAGCCTTACAAATAACAATTCCTCCTGTGTTCCCTAGCCACCTATTTTCAGCATCAAAATTCCCCAGAAGCAGTGGTGTTATGGTACCCACAGTGTCAGAATAAGAATTTTAGACAAGTAACTCTACAGAAACAAAAGAGAAAGTTAAAGTGATAAAAGTCTGAGATGAACATAAAAACTGCTTTGGGGAGACTGTTTTCCCGTCTGGGCTCCCCACTTCCTCCTAACAAGGACTGGAGAAGCAAGAGACTCCTATATTAGGAAACAATTTTGTCCCTTTTTATCGGATCTCTGGATGCACACAGAGAGCATGTTCCAAATAACAAACAAACCTATAAATATTTTTTAAAAATACAACCACCACCATGAGGGCATGAAGCAGGCTGGGAGGTGTGTAATACCAGTGGAAATCACTGAACAGGACAACCTAAACTTATTCTGAGTAATGGACCAAGATAAGACACGATGCTGTTTACAAAGCAGCAAAGCAGGACTTTTTCCTTTGTCATCAAAAAAACAACCAAAGAAACAAAGACCCCAACAAAACATCAGTTACAGGATTTGACCTCAGAGTTCAGCATAGAGCGATTCAGCATGAGACAACAACCCTCAGTAGAGAGAAACAAAACCAGAAGTAATTCTCATGTTACCTGGGGTTTCTCCAACACCCCGGATCTCCTCTCTCAAGAACACACACACACACACACACAGAGACACACGCACTCTCGTGAAAGCACCAATAACCCCTACCCTGAGGATGCTTCAGGCACCACCCTGGCAGCCTTGGCTCGTGTGAGTGTGGGCTCAGTGAAGATCTGGGTCTCATTCCAAAGCCCTGGAGGGACTCCAGTTGGGGCTGCGTCAGGGGCAGGTCTGCGAATCCACCCTGCCCATCAGAGAGATGTTGTTCAGGGGAACACACGTGGCTGATTCGCTCCTACACGCTGGAGTCTTTGCACACCCAGCTCTCCAGGTGTTTTATGCAGGGACACAGGAAAGGGCCCATGCCTGCATCCATACCTCAAGAATACTGACTCTGATATTTTTCCCTTGCTGTCTAGAAGTCCCAATTCTAGGACACACACTGCATGTCAGTTAAGCTCAGACAAGACTGAAGTGCAGCCTTCCATGGCCCAGCTCTAGCTCAGTACTATTGCAGTGGGATGCTTATATTCCACTGGACAGTCACCCAAAATTGGGACAGTTATCCAAATTTTCACAGATTCAGGCTCTGCTCAGGGACAAGTGGGGAAGCTGCAGTACACTACAAAAACAAATTGGGGAAAGGTTGCTTATTACTTGCCTCTGCACTGAATTTACAGGGCTCTGTATTGTAGAACACCCTAAAGTCTGTTGATGGACTGTTGCACAGGCCAGAGGAAAAAAAAGGCATTTCAGGGCTTCCTCCCTTCTTTGCCTGGACCAGAATATGAAAGAAGGATGCTCCTTTACCTTTTTCCACCCTGGGCACAGCTCCAATAATGTATTATTCCTCTTCTGCCACCCCTTTCTCCTCCTTGACATCTCCTACTGGTGTTTTTCTCCTCATGCTGCAGTAGAGGCAGTGGATGTTGATGAGGTGATAGTTGGGGTAATTCTAGTAAGGCACCTTTTCAGATAATTTCTCATGACCTTGATATTCAAACTGTTCCTTTTAACACAGAATACAGATGTACTTGCCCATATATAAGCATGTATTTTAGTAGTCACTGGAGAAGTCTTAGAGGTAGGAATATCTGACAGGAGCTCTGATTTCATTCTCTCACCCCTTCTCTCAAGCAAAGTTACTTGCAATCATTATCTTTGCTCTAAGAGTGCACATGTCTAATGGGCAGCCAAGACTGCAGCAGAAAAAACAAAACGTAAATTTCAGTAAAAGCATTATTACAAAATCTAGTCAAGCATTGTAAATAGAACTGCCATATTATTATTGAGAAAAGGTGTAGTGCCCATGCAAACTACATATTTGATTAGGATCTGAACTCTTTGCTGAACCATGAATCTGAAATAATTTAGGTGATACATATAAATTTAATTTCTTTGTTCAACATTCCACATCTGAAATGATGCACTGCAAATGTGCAGCTCTCACTGAAGTCTGCAAAATGAGTCTTCTTATAACTCGCCTATACTGTGTGGAAATAATCTGAAATAATCTTAAAGGAAAAGGAATAAACCTATTTTAAAAACAGCTGAGTCCTTTAGATCGTATACCATAACCAATTTATGGAGATAAATGGAATTCAATATTTAAGAAATACTGGGTTTTTCCCCTCCTGTGGAAAATTTAAATGCAGAAAGAAAAGGAAAGAAAAAGAAAGAAAAAGAAAAAGAGAAAAAAAGAAGGAAAGAAAGAGGTGGTAAGACACAAGCAACACTTGGCTATTGTTTCTGTATCAGTGCCTGCTAGAGGCACTGCACCTTGTTTTTCCTGGCCCAAGCGAAAGGCAAGCTGATTGTGGAAATGACTCATTCCGTCTCTATAATGGAGATACACCAGCTATTGGACATCTTTATTTCTCATTCATTAAATGAATCCAGTGTCTACTGCTGTGATAGCCATCAACAGACATAGACGAGGAAATAAAAAAAAAAGGGGGGAAAGAGCAAGAAGGAGAATACAAATGAATATTATAGACTACTGTATGGGCCCTATTACTAAAAATGAATACAAAATACTTTAAAAAAATACATTAAGCCAGTATTGGCTTACAATGAGGTCAATATTGTGATTCATTTAACTCAGGGGACAATAAATCTTGATATTGACTGAAAACATAAGTCAATATGCGTACTGTTGTGTGCATTCCATTATAAAAATGAGGGGGGTAAGTGTAATGGAGGACACTTTCAGAAGAAAATTAGTTTTGCCAAAAGATTTTTGTCTGCTTTTTAAATTCACCACTGCAGAGCACCATAGCTGAATCCTTGGTCCTCACCTTTGAGGCTGTAGGTTGGGCTGGGGCTGGTGACCATTTCGTCCCAGACACACTAGAAAGCTCCAGCTCAAAAGATAGCCTTAGAGGCCCAGAAAAGGTGACAGGCTGTAGAAGACAGCGACCTCTAAATGGCTGATCTCATAACATTTAAGGCTATTCGTGCCATCTCCAGAGATAACTTCAATGAGCAGAAGGCAAATATGACCAAACCTTTCACACTAATATGGAGGAAAGGAGTCGTAGGATGTGTCTAGATTCCTTCAGCTGTAAGTTGTGTTGAGCTGTAGGATTCCCCCGCTCTACCTCTAATGAGCTGAAAAAAGAATTATTTAAAAAAAAAACAAAACAAAAAACCAAAAAGAAATCACACCCACACAAAAAACCCCCAAAACCAAACACATACATGCAAAAAGAAAACCCTCACATTTTAAAAACATCAGTTAAAATCAGAGACTGCATGCCTAATATCCAAGCTCCCAGCGCAGCTCAGCTCCCAGTCTGGACTCTACCAGTGCAGCCTGGCACTGGCACAAGACCAAGCAGAACAAACAAGGAGGCCTCCTGGTCCTCATAGCTCTGCAAGGTTGCAATAAAAAGCCACATTTTTGCAGAAACATTTTGATGTCAGCAGACTGGCTGACCCAACACATTGTTCTGCTGGAAAATTCCCAGCTACACCTGAACTGTAGACACTGGGCTCCCCTGCTTGTGCTAAGCACAGTTATTGTTCTCACTTGCCACAAAGTCATCCAAAACGTCTCCTAAAGACCAGCTGGGCCAAGTGCCACAGGGAACCTGCATGCAGCTCCAGTTGGTTCCACCAGCACCTGACATCCTGCATTCATGTACAGGCCAACCTACTCCACAAACACGGAGCCTGCGCAGTGGGCACTTCCTAGAAGTCTAAGAAAAAGCATTACATTGCTTTAAAAAGCCCTGCTCTTGTAAAAGTATCCTGTTTAACTGAAAAAGTTGTGCTGCTATCAGTGAAATGCTTCAGCTGTAAAATTAAGTTTTCCATGAGCTACAGGAACAGCATGTGACGTCCCAGGCAGTTGTCTGGCCCCAAGTTACTGACCTCTGAAGTCAATCAAGGTGAAGAGCAAAATTTACTGACTCAGCATGTGACCAGCTTCAGCAAGTCAGCAACCGAGGAAGATCCCCTTTCTGGCCTTATATCCAAAGCTGCTGAACCCTCACCATCACTGCCCAATTCCCCAGGAAAAAGGATGGGCAGCACATGCAGGTACAAGGAGGAAAAGCTCCCACCCACCTGTAAAATTGCAAAAGGAAAATCACAGGACCAGTACACAAGCTTGAATGAATGCAGCTCTTGTGCAAGCCAGGATGATGCTTACCCCTGTATGGGTATGTGTACAC
This sequence comes from Pomatostomus ruficeps, assembly GCA_013400735.1. Classification (NCBI taxonomy): domain Eukaryota; kingdom Metazoa; phylum Chordata; class Aves; order Passeriformes; family Timaliidae; genus Pomatostomus; species Pomatostomus ruficeps. Next base: position 32,495 of record VYZT01005958.1, read on the forward strand.
ATATATACAGACACAAATCTGCAAGTGACAGTACTTCAGCACACAGTCACAGGGAGAAGGGAACATGAGGAGGGATACCTATAGTCAGGGTTTTCTGCAGAAAAGTAGCATGGCAACACTCACAAAATAAACAAAAGAGTAAAAGACCACTTCTCACTGGACAAGCTTGATGTCAGAGAGCCAGAATGTCACCCACACTCGTTCACAAGCCAGCACTGCCCTCTTCAACCGGCTTTCATCCACGCTGGCTCCGGGACAGGCGGCAGCGATCAATACCCACATGCTGAGCTGAGAGCACTCCTGGGTTAATGCATCTCGGAGAGAAGCCAGGAAGCTCCATGCCACTGGCATGCACAAAATTCAGAGGTTACAGAAACAGGGACCCTGCACAAGTAAGTGAAAAATGCCTACAGTTGTTTAAGAAAGGATATATCCAGGCAGGCTTTAGGAACAGTGCACTGAGGCCAGGCACCACAAGCCATCTAACGTCACTGTGTCACTAACTAAGAGTCTAGGAAAGAGTGGCAGAGAGTAAAATTACTGCTCATTACTCCCACCATTCCTCTCTGGGGATGGGTTTAGTAATGCCTGCCTCTCTCCTAGTCCATCATAGTGTCGTGGTTCCAGCAAGGACAGGGTTAGTTTTTGCAGTAACCAGGAGAGTGCATGGCCAGAACCCAGAGGTTATTCTATAGCACCTCATGGCATTGCTAGGGTTGGGGGAAAGGGAGTCTTTTCCAGGGAGAAGGGATCTTTTCCAGTTGGCATAGCATGGAGAGGGAGCAGTTGGGTGTTGTCTCTTGTCAGAGGGTTTCCTCGGGAATCATTCACCTCTTTCTTGTACCCTCTGTCATTACTACTGTTGCTGTTTATTTTCTTATCTCATTGCTGTTTCCAGTAAATTGTTCTTATCTCAGTATCTTATCTTTACCTTTTTTGCCTTCAATTCTCCTTTCCATCCCACTGCAGAGGGAAGGAAAGTGGGAGGGACCAAGTGGCCCATGATTTGGGGATTCTCAGTGGGAGCACTAAATTGGGGAGTACCATTCCTAGACCATGGCCCATATGCTTAAAGGAAAGCAAAACAGTGCAGGGGCAATGACCTCATAAGTTTTCTTGCTTTATGTGACGTCCTTCTTAATATGCAGCACTGATTCACCTATCACTATGGTGCTCCTGACAAAGACAGCTCACACGGATCAGGCCAGCAGCAGAAGCAGAGGGAAGGACATCTCACCAAGTTTAATGGACATGTCAGCACTCTCTTGTCCTGCCAACCTTGTTGAATAAGCTTTCTCTCAACAGAGAGCACATCCTTACTGGGAAGGACCACTCAGAGCCTTGAGCAAGGCCCATTTCAAACCTCAAGTCTGGCTGTAAGCACTGCTGGACTCCAACAAGCCTAGATGCAGGTCTTGGTTATGCTGCTGCTTACACCTTCCCCACCAGCACATCAGCAGTTAACAGACATGCTACTGCAACCAAAGCCTTGCCTGTAACCCCCCGAGAGGAAAATCAGCACATGCCCGTGTTAGTGTCTGTACAGATATGACCTGGCTTGGCTGCTGCAAACAAACCCTGTGCCCTTTCATGCTGAGAGTCAAGAGCCTGGTGTCTTGCATGGAAGGTGACTTCCAGCTGAGAAGAGCTTCAGCTCCCCTGGGCAGCAGCCAGCTGCCCTCTGGCAGTGGGGCACTGGATCAGGGGGAACTGGGATGCAGTGGTGCACTGGATCAGGGGGAACTGGGATGCAGCTCTGCCACAACAACATGCCCACACATCCAGGTAGGGGCAGGAGATCTCCTCATCACACATGGCCCTTACAGCACCTGCTGACAGCTGGGAAGGAGGGTGAGATCTCAGCTACAGCCCAGCCAAAGGACAACAGTGGGATAGGGAGGATGAAAACAGCCACTTCCAGCTTAAAACAGACACTCTGGAAACTTTGTGCAAACTGCTGGTTTGAGCCGGTGGTAGGTCAGAGAAAGTTGGCCACTCCCCTTCAATTAAGAAAATCAACAAAAAAACAACCTCAAAGACCCCTTAAATTGAACGAAGGCATAATATGCCACTCCATTCCAAATTAAAAACACTATAATTTGTTCCCATGGAAATCTTCAGGAGCCTTTATTCTTGTCCTGAGTAAGAAGAAATCTCTTTTATATTTTTAAAAGCTGCTAATTCTTTTGGCCCCAAAGCTGCAGGGAGACTCTCCTCGGTGTGCTCAGATTTTCTCTCCCCCAGCCCAGTCTGCCCCCGCAATGAGTGGCGAGGCAGAGTCCCAACCCCTGCAGCCAGGCTCTCAGCTGGGCTTGGAAGTCACTCCCAATTGGTGCCCTAGTAGGTGAGTTATGAGAACAGTCCTCCTGCTGCCCAGGTGTGAATCCACTTGTGCACCTACTACTGCTTCCATGCAGCAGGGTGACAGCAAATCCAGGCACTGCTGGGAAGCCAAGGGTGAGCTCAGAGTCTGCAGGCAGAGCCCCAGCTATTAACAGATTATTACAGGGACACACACTCACATCTTCCTTCACAACCATGTCCAGGCTGGGACTTCTAATTCCTCTCCCTGGGTTTGGCCTCCCTGCTCATACCTCCACCTCACACCACACTGCTCCCTCCCCTCCTGGGGCTCGCCATAAGCCCAGAAACCAGGCACCCTGGCACAAAGCAGAGTATTCACCCCCAGACTGTGGGAGGTTTGGGACTGTTACATGTACTTCACAGCTCAGACCCAGCTCAGCATAAAACATTCTGTTTTTCTCTCTCTTTTTTCCTTTCCCCTTTTCTGAAAGATTCCTCCAGAGACAGACAAGGAGGAAGCATTTTTGCCTCCAAGAAAGAATGAAAATTACAACCCTATCTACATAGCAAAGGATACTTTACCCTTGGGTGCAGAACAAGAAGGCTGAAAGAAGTGTAAGCTAACACAAAAATTATGAGCAACTTTGGATGTGGGTAGGTCTCTGGTGTGAGACCAGCATGCAATCCTTTCTTATTTCTTCCTCCTTTCTGTTTCTAAGATGCAGATAGATATTCAGATCATATAGTGGGCAAGGCAGATAAATAAATAAAGTTTTCAAGATTTCAGAATATGTACAGCTCTGTGGTTGGGACTCTAATCACACAGGCAAGGATGAAGAATAAGTCCTGCCAAACTAGTAAGAACAGGAAGATGAAATACATTCAGAGCTATGATAATTAATTAAACCACTTCAGTTAGGGACACAGGTTGGTGCCATTTCTTGTGCAATGTATTTATAGGCATATCAGTCCAACAATGATGGAAAGTGAAACCTTGTCTGAAATACTGCTCTTCAACAGCCAGATAAGCACACTAGAACAGCTCTCATACATGTAAGCCAGCTCTCCTCCAGCCCTCAGTTATTCTCTGCCAGCTGTTTAGTCTTCCATAAAGAATACCTACATTTTTCCCGCATTCAAACATTTTATCAAACTGCCATATAAAAGTCAATGGATATTAAAACAGAGTAGTACTGTATATTCTTGCTACAGCCCCGAATTCAATTATAATCCTTCAAGACCCCAGGGAAAAGTTACAAGTGGAAACATTGTGTGCTCAAAAAAATGAGAAACGATGGCATTCGGCATTTGTAAGTTTATTTCTAATGCCTTTCCTCAGGAAAACAGGTACAAATAATTTGCAGTCATGATATTGCTTTTCTTTGCAATCTCTCCTTTGCTTTGCTGCTAACTGTAGGTAATCTTTAGTTCAAGTTGTCTTGCTTACAAGGATACCAAAAGATTCCCCTCCCTACCAATGTATTAGGCTTGTGGCTAAAAAAGGGAGTAGATTCAAAACCCATGATGTTTGTTCCCCATCACCCTGTCCCTGTCACCAGCAACTGCATTAGAAAAACAAATAAACAAAAAAGGATTTTTTTACTTCCCCCCCCTTTATTTTTTTTGCACAGATACCTTTAAAGACTTTTACTTTGAGTGAATATGGGACTCGTCACTTGATGATTAATTTGCATGTTGATAGGCAGTCAGTGTAGCAGCTTTCAGATTAGGGACATTCCGCTGCACACTAAAAGGCACAAAGAACAAAAAGTGAATTTCAATCTTGCCCTTCTTTTCCAGTCAGTGCATTCCCAGCCCATGTCTATTGATGAGCAGTTGGAACAATACCAAAATGCAGTGTAAGATCAATCCTGCTGTTTACTTCGCTGAGCTCAAGGAACAAAGGACAGAAGAAAGGACTTAAACCCAGCTATAGTAAAAGAGTGGGGATGAAGGATGAAAAATGTGCCTGATGGGCAGTAGCACAGAGTAAACTCATTTAGAAAATAGGCAGCTCCAGCTGAGATAAAACCAATGATGATTTGTATTTTGTACTGTATCTTCAGGGGATAAAAGCACTTCTATCAGATACCATTGGAGGCAAACTTGAAACACTGCAGTAAAATGCTATGTTCCCTACTAGGGAGAGAATAAAAATTCCCATAATTGCAAAGGAGTGTTAAATATCTGATTGTGCATGCCTTTTTCCTCCCATGGTGAGATAACTCAACCCGGTCCTCTTTTTAACTTCACAGGACCTGTCTAATAGAATATTCAGCTGGATGCTTTTGTATCAAATGCAGCATGACACCATGTTTTACTTTGATAAATACTGATAATTGTAATTTGGGGGATTATTAGCCTTTAAGCCCTTTTTTTAAAAAAAAAAAAAAAAACGAAGCTATTTCGAATGAAAA
>VYZT01005958.1:37228-87041 GCA_013400735.1 Pomatostomus ruficeps
AACGGAAGCTATTTCGAATGAGAAGGCACTCAAGTGCCTGCACAGGCAGGAGGATGTGAAGAGAGAGGAAAAAGTTCTTCTTCAAATGCAAATACCTTAACAAACTGTAACTAATGAGAAGGAGAAAATAAAACACTCCCTTCTATTGCTAAACATAAATTATCCTAAATCAAAAATCTATTTACTTTTACTGAAAAGCACCAATATCTGACACAATGAGCTGCCACCATCTCAGGCAAGGACAGCACAACACAGAATAATAGATATGGTAAAAATGAACAGCAAGAGAATTGATGGTATCCTTGTTGATATTGAAGCACAGGGGAATTTTATTTTTTACTGATCACCATTTACAGGGTTTGTTCACCTATTTGGTTCAAAAAATTACTTCCCAGAGGCTATTACTTGCCGACAGGGATGCGTTGGCTCCTCACTTACACTGATCAATGTACATTCTTCCAGTAAGGATAAAATTTGAAGTAATTTATTTGATTTTCTATGATGCTTCAGAAGAATCTCTGGCTGTCACCAAGCAGCAGATAAACAATGTTCCCGTTTGCAGGAGTTAGCACTTAGAGACAATTATAAATTGACCTGCCTATACACCAGCACACCGGAGTGTGAACATTGTCTTTGCACACAGGAGCTGGTGTAGATACATATATACACACATAAATATGTGTATTGTGGGGCAGGGAAGGTTATTGTTTGAGGGAATAAGAGGCAGCAATAGAAGAAAGTAAGCAGAAAAATCTGAGAGACTTGCACAAACCCCACATTTGAGAAAAGCCTCCGTGGAACATCCAAATGCAGCTGAGCCAGCACGGCAGGAAGGATAAAAGGGCTAAAGTTAGGTACAAACATCTCTACTGCTGACTCAACAGCTGAGATTTTTCTGTGGGTTGATGAAGATCCAAAACATTTTCTCCATTTCACCTCACTTTCCAACCCCACTGTTTACTCTAAAGTGACCTGACGTGTCTCTTTTGTCCCAAGATACAATAGCTAAGAAACTTGGGCCCTGATTCTGCAACTCTCTTCTTTCACCGTTATTCAGCAGCAGGCGTCAAACCAGTGCTGATTAAAAGCCAGCATATTAGAATTAGAAAGGAGGTACACTCTGTCTTGTGTTAACATCGCTTCTACCAGCCCTTTTCTGTGCTAGAAATTTAAACCCTCTTTCTTACTAAAATATTACACCTGCGGGTGCTCTCCTGCAGTCTAACAGCCTGCCAGAAATTAGTCCAGCTGGGCAATAACACATCCACCTTGCCCTGGTGAGAGAGAATAGCACTGCGTATGGACCAGTTCCCAGCAGGAGAAAGGGGTTTGGGTCTATTTACGGCAACTTTCTCTGAATTTAGAAGTATTTCTGTTTAGTTCTGAGTGCACCCTCTCTCTCCTTACATAACAAACAGCAGAATCAGATAAACTGCTGTTAATTTTAACTCTCTCTTCAGAACATTCATACAAGCACACCCACCCATGTTTGGAAAGAATCCTCTATATTTATCCATAAGCATAAATATTTGGTACACTGATGGATCTTAAATTTTTAACTACGTTCTTCCAAGCTTGAGAGTTCATGTTGCTTCAGAGACAACATGAGCCAGTTTATAACCCTCTAGAAACACACAGCCTCTGATAAAGGTTCACAGCTGAAATAACCCTTACTACAGTGGTGAAAATACAACGCCATCAGTATAAAATAAGGCAGCATTATTCTAAGCAATCCTGTGTCCATAAATAGTGCAAGATTAAAGTGCCTATAAATTGCAGAGTCTTATTTACTTCTAGATACAATTACATTTACAACAGATAAATGTCCAAAGTCTTTGAAATCTTAAGTCCCTGGTGTGAATTTCTGGATACAAAACTACACTGCATGTATGCATAATGCACACTCCTGCCAAGAATATAATTCATAGGGAGTCTAGGGAGAAAAAGTCTACCTCCTTCTTCTAGCTTTTTTCCCTGTTGTCATTTTCCCTCTGATGGAATCCCTGACATTTATCTTGAATTTCTACAGTGCTGTAATTAAAAAAAAAAAAAAAAAAAAAAACCAAAAAACAAAAAAAAAACCCCCAGTCACATTCTTTTCCCTTCTAATTAAATAGTATCAGCAGGTGATGCTCAGGCCTGTAAAGCTGTATATGGCCACACCTCCCCACCCTTGTCAAGGTGAGGAAGTTCTCTTCACCTTTTGAGAATGGCCTGCTGGCACCCCCAGCAGGGCCAGCACAGCAGCTCAGAGCCAACAATGCAAACACAGGGCTAAATTTTCGGTAGCTGCCAGGCATTTGAGGTTTCCTGACACATCAGTTGGATTCCCCGGGTCAAGGAAATTGAGCCTTTCTGCTTTTGAAACGAATTTTCCTTTTGCAATAGAAGGGCAGGAAAAGAACATTTGAATGCTTTGCCCTCACCACTAAATGAAAGAAGAGCCTTAAAAGGGTTGAGAGCTGCAAGGGGAAGCACATGGTGTGAAATACGAGCACACAGCCCATCAGCCAGCTCTGACAGGGGACATGCTCAGCACACCAAGGACAAGCCCTCTGCCCCCCACCCAAAGTTCAGGCCTAAACAGGCACAGCTAATATTTGACCTACGCGTTGCAAAACAGGACTACAACAAACAAAATACACCGAGAAACATCACTCAGCCTCCCCAAAGAGTATTTGAAATCTCACAATGTTATTTAATTCCTTAATTACTAATTACTTATATCCTAATTACTTGAATCCCACAAGCAAGATTTTTTTATGTAGCTGACACATATTTTTAGAGATTATCCAAAATTTCACAGACGTTGCCAATTCACAGACATCAGGTTAGTTCTTTGAACACTTTCCTTGAGTGAAAAAAAACCCCAAACTAGACAGCCAACCAGACCTTGAAATTGCACTAATGTCTTTAGAATTTCCTCCTCTTCCTCATCTCACCTTTTTCAGTTCAGTGTAGACATAAGAATGTAAAGAGAGAATGTAGACTAACTTATCTTTTTGAGGCTGGGCATGCTGGTATCCTTGTGCTAAAGGGAGGAAAAGTTCCCAAAACTTTAGAAATCTTATGATCCTAGAGATGGATCAGTGGCAAGAAATCAGGCACAAAATCCAGGCTAGGTGGCTCATCTTGGCAGCTGAACCATCACCTCAGTTTATCCCTGCAATTAATTACAGTAAGGGGCATTTACTGGAGGAAATGCTCCAACAGCTTCTGCATAGATCTTGGTGATGCCAACAACAGAATGTGGGACACAACCAGTTCTTGGCACCTCCCCAAGTGGCTGGTGGGCACAATGTTCATGCCCAGGTATCTGGGGAGATGCACCATGAAATCTTACCTTTCTTGCCCAGTTCTAGCCTAGATTTTCTGAACCTTCCTTTACATTTCAGCTGGCTTGGACCAAAGCCTATTTATTCCTAAAGATTTCCACTAACATTATTCTACTATCATTTCCTCCCTCCAAAGAGCTCAAGTCTTGGAGCAGACACAGCTGGCCTATCCAGAGCATCCTGTCCAGAAGCATTTTGCTGTCAAAGCACTGGGCAACATCCTCTTCTTCTCAGTAACCTCTGTTCTTCAAGCCAGAGTAGTAGACAGACATACCCTGAGAAGGCATGGGATTGTTTTAAAAGGCAGGTCATGAAAGAAAATAAAATATCCAGTGCAAAGACAGAGAAATTAAGAAGGGGAGTTTCTGTAATTTGTGGCTAAAATTAAAAAAACAAAAAAAAAAAAAAGAGAGTTTCACAACTTGAGCTTTGACAAGAAACCAACTCCACAGGCTCTGTGAGGTAATGACAGCAGTTTCCAAGAGGTTCTGGAGCACACAGATGACAGGCAGAACATGAGCTAAGAGGCTAAGAATGGGAACAGCAAGTAACAACAGGTCAGAGTTGAACCTCTGCTTTTAAGGGGTTAGCATGGAAATAAAATAAATAAATAAATGAAAGAAACCTGAAAGCCGATGCTGACTTTTATCAGGGACCTGGGTCAATGCTGTGAATGACTGCTCTAAAAGGCTGGACTCCATCAGCACTTGAACTGCTGACATCTGTGGGATTTACAGATGCTGGCAGTAGACCTCAGGCTGATGCACTGCACAACATGGCTCTGACCTGCAGGGACCAGCATTTCCAGAGTTTTCATACGACCAGCTGCCTTCCCCAAGACAAAGTCAGAACTAGTCTAGGCTCCGAGCACAGCCCATGAACCCACTCCTTGCTCCATACCACAGCAGTCACTTGGACGAGTAACAGAGGATTTCCGAGCTAAAACCAATCCAGTGGGGCACATCCCCAACAGCTGCTGTTTGAGGTTGACTGCAGACTCAGGCAACCGCTATGTCTGGGTGACATCCACAGGGTCCTGTAGATATAAGGGCTGGAAACCTTTCCCAAACACACATTTCAACACCGCCACCAAATGTTACTCTGATTCCTATTTCTTGATATCCCTTCCCTTGCTTTCTCAGCTTTCACAAGCTTCTGTGTCACATGCTCCATCCCAGTCCAGCCTACCCCAGAATTAGGGGGAAGAGAACAGAATGGAGGTGTTAAAAAGCAGCAATTTTCTAAAAGGCTAAATCATACAATGGATTAAAATCAGATGTTCAGGCTCTGCACAGACAGTTCTCATGGAATATCTACTGTACAGGAATCAAAGGTTATCACTCTCTGACTGATGTGATTAAATGAAACACGTCAATGGCGTGTCTGGCTCCATATGTTCAAACGTCAGAATCTCTTTCCACCCTCCTAAAAAACGAAACCAAGAGACTTGTCTCCAATTACCACACCTTCTGCTTTTCCCAGCAGTGAGGTCAGGAGTTCTATAGATAAAAAGGAATTATTCATTATGCTACAAGAGGTCTAGTGGGTCTGATTCTGTATTTTCCAACTGAACAAAAACTCATAGGGATCCCAAAAATAAGGTCTTCATCTGAGGATGGCTAGGAGGATCAGCTCAGATCCCTAAGAGCAAATAGCATGGAGAAGTCTGCTCAGATGAGCCATATATAGGCAGCAACAACAGGAAGACCAAAATAGTCTGTGACATCCCGCACACCTCCATATATTTACACGTTTTCCTGTAGAAAAATGGTGCAAATTGCTCAAGCATAGGGGAGAATTTCATTTTCTCAGAGAACCAAGTGTCTGTCTCCTCAGCCCTCACACTGCAAGCAGAAAGGGGGTTTGGCCTCAGATACATTTGCTCAGTTTGGAAAGCTTCACAATAAGTTTCACCATCCTCAAAAAACAAAACCCCTGGAAAACTATAAATGTGCAGATATGGTAAATTTCCACCAAATTATCCCTCCACCCTGTAATGAGAATAGCCAGGGTCAAGGGGACATAATTAGCAAAAGGGGAATAAAAAAAAAAAAAAGAGAAGAAGAAGAAAAGAAAAGAGAATAAATCAAGGAGCAGGGAAGAATGGATGTCTGAGCTCTTCCCCTTTTGTACTTGGGGTCACTAGCTTAATTTTCTCTTACATTTGAGTTGTTTTTAATTTCCAGGAAGTCTTCTCAGATATCTTGAAACTTTGCCAAATTATCATTAAGCCAATATTTTATCTCCTCATAAAAATGCTACAGTATCTCCCCCACTCAATACATACTGCAGGAATAGATCTTAAATCAGGGAGGATGGGAATTTGTTTTTAAAATGACTTAACTATTTCAACCATCTCAGAAAGAAGGAAAAGCTTTAAGGGAAAAAAAATCCCTTTAGTGCGGTCCTCCCCACATATAATAATTATTTTTCTGTGGCTCTGTTTGAAACATCAGCACCACACATCAACATTGTCATTGCTCTTCCCCTTGCACAGCTGACCACAAATAAAGTATCACAAGAAAAATAGCTATTAAACTTCCATGTGTGAGGCACTTACAGACATGAGATCTACATAGAAGCTTCACAAATCCATCATTAGTCATGGTCTCCAGAAGCCCTGTAGGGAGGAAGCAAGAAAACCAAAAGCACACTGAAGCACAAACACTCCTTTGTGGATCATAAAAACTTGAGAGAGAAAAGGGATGCTCAGACAGTTAACAAGTATGAGTCCAGCCCAAAATGGATGTTTGACAGCCCTTCCCTTTATTAAAACAGTGCATTTTCAGAGCGGGGATTTTTTCTCTCCTGTTGTCACTACTTCAAACAAACAAACAAAAAGCAAACCCAGTAAATAAGCCCAAATTCGGCCCAGTGGAATAGCTGCACCATTCAGTAAATACGGCAATTTGGTGAGTTCCCTTGTCACCATGGAAAAGCCTAGAGAAGAGCACAATTCCAGGTAAATGATGTATAGGAAATGCAGGGGACTTATCTAGCCCATCATTAACCTCGTCCTGAGACAGCCCCAGAGGCAGTTCTTCAGCCACCAGCACAGCCAGCTGTCAACTGTGTCAAACCAGTAACGTGTTCGTTAGCTGGGGAGCAATCTGAAAAGCCAGCCATAGATCCAAATGCCTAAAAAATATTCTCAAATGTGGTAATTATGTCCTGCAGCTGCCAAGAATGTCCTCAGAGTATTCAGAGATATTGGTTGTACCAGTGAATCAGAGCAGATAACCACTGTAGCTTCCCTAGGAGCATTAACAACAGACAAGGTTCCCTCAAACTTTGAGGGAGAGATTTTGAACCATCAGCAACAACTGCCATGGTAATTGCCATGCTACTTAAAACATAGTCTGCTTTTATTTTTTAAAAGCATCTTCATTGCTTAATATAAAATTATTTTCAAACACAGTATAGGACATGACAAGATAATGGGGATGAGCTTCAGAGAGGGATCCACAGAGATCTGGAAAATGAGGTTCCCTTTGCTGTCCCATAAGTTGGGCCAATAAGTGTGGCTGCAGGTCAAAGAGAAATCAACATCAGCTCTTGAAATTGCTCACACATTTTGAATGGGGACTGCAGGAACAGCCTGTGTGTAGCCTCCTGTAAAGGGTCCAAAGGGATTTACCAACCAGCCTGAAATTAGCAGGTGTTTCATGTCCATCTTGCAGTAGAAAAAATTGCTTGTGAATGATACTTGGCAGCTAGCAGATGACAGAGCAAACTTTTGCTTATTTCAGTGATAAGCAGCTAGCTACCAGGACTGATAAGGTCTAGCAATAGTGACAGGAAAAAGTAACTATTACCTCTGAGCAATTTCCAAAGGCAGAGATCAGAATAAGTAGGGCAGAAGGAGCCACACTACAGAGCAGCCCCAAGAAAATCAAACCCCAGAGTCCAGAAGCCACTGAAAAAATGCAGCTTTTAAACACTACTGTGCAAAGCTGTTGACTTTATGTTTTCAGTGGGGAAAAAATTAATGGGTTGGTTTGAGGATTTTTTTCCTGTAATGTCAAAATTCTGGATTTTACTAATCTGAAAAGTTTTGATTCAACTTTTCATTCTAAGAAATAATTCAAAACAAAATAACTCTAGTTTTTTTCTGTAAATCTCCTTTCTCTTTCCATCTGTGTTTTCATTCACATGCAGAATGAAAATGATTGCTTCTAAGAACTTGATTTTTTTAAAGAGCTCTAAATTGTAGTTTCACTTACCACAAACCAAAGAGAAAAATCATCCAGATTTTGCTCAGAGTCCTCACATTCCTGAAGTCGAAGAGCTAGTATAATCATATGCAAAGTTTTCCTATCATACCACAAACCAGCCACAACTTTCTTTTAAAAAGCTAACGCAATAGAACAGAGGAACAGACTGCAGACACATCTCAGATATAACCCAAAGTACATCCTAAAACACTAGGAATAAGGGATTGTGAAAACTAGAACTTCTGGGGAATGCTCAAGGGAAGATAAAGTCTGTTCTGAATATTTCAGAGACAGAATCTGGAACAGCATCAAGATTTGGTGGTTCCTGCTGACACGCAGTTGCAACAATCCTCAAAATTTGCAGTTTTAAAAGGCAGGATACAGGAAGATCAACTACAAGCAATTAAGACAATCTGAAAAAGAAAGACCCTCTCATTTAACATTAGCTAGATCAGGTTTGCTTTCCAACTTTTGTTCGTATTTCAGCATTTAGAACTGGTTTATTCAGAAAACCTGGAATGAAGGCTCAACAAAAACACTCACGCAGCATTTCTTGATGGCCAAATGCCAACGCTATAGCATTCTCCAGAATGCAATGACCAACACTTATCCAACTTTAACTCTGAGAGGCAAAAAAAACCAAAAAAAACCCTACACACACAGCAACTTAAGAAAATCAGGTGTGTTCAGAAGGAAGTTTATGTTCCATAGAATTTTCAAAACTCATAGCACACTTGACGTCTACACCAGAGGACAAAAAGGAGAAAAAAACCCAGCAGCAATTTTAAACCAGATCTCAGAGTTTGTCGGTGTGACCACCACAAAGAAGTGAGGAGCAGCATCCACAAACAGGGGCAACAGAATGCCCAGCACCAGCTCTGACCTTCAGAGGAGGCGGGTGGCCATCCAAACCCTTTGGGGCGTTTCCTCCTGCAGCCATTTCTTTTCCATATCTTAATTTAGGAGAAATTAAGAAGGATGCTAGTCCAGGAAAGGAAGGAAGGATTGACCATGATGAACTCAGGTATAAGAGACCCCTAACTTTTAGTCCCTTTCCTCACATTTCTTTCCAGACCCTCTCCCTCCTCTGTAGTCACTAACATCCTTTCCTGAAATTTAATTTCAGTTCCAGCACCATTACAAACAGACAAAATATCTACAAACCTCCAGACATTTGCCAGCACTGGAATAGCACTTCCAAAGGGTAAGCCAGAAATGTTTAATTAAAATTAAATAATGAAATAATGGTATTCCCGATGGTCAAAAATAGTTTGTTAGGCTGTGGTTGTTGCACAGTGGAAACTGTTGATAACATTCATCTGTTTAAAAATTCTGAGCACTTTTGTTAGGTCAAAGAGATCAGCTATTACTCCTGTTCCATTCTTAACAACATGCACATCTAAAATGCTCTTGTCAATAGACAAGATTTTCCTGTCAATATTCTTTGAAAAGACAAGGCAACATTTTCAAGTCCACCCAGATGACATTAGGTTTTCAACACCTGTGTTCATAAATGACTTAGAACTTTTTAGCTTATCCAAACTAAAATAGTGAAATGTATGTAATTTTTATTTTTCTCTGTCCAGCTTTTGTCTAGCTGCATAGATAAGCAGAATTCCTGAATCTACTCTAACAGGAAAGCTTATTTTATTTAAATACAGAAAATGTCTACCACTCTCATTGTGAAGAGGTCCCTAAAGAAGAACACATATGGCTCTGGCTTTCCATTCCAGACACTTAGAACCTTGAAGATGACAATATGTTTTTAAAAATCTTAATTTTAATTATTCCAGTCGTCATTGTTTTAGCAGAAATGTCCTGCTACCAATAAGCCTCTTGAATTGTTTCTGCTCATGGAGGTGGGATATCAGCTGAACCATCTAACCTTTGAACACTTCACATTCTCCCTCAACACATGTCAGAAAACTGTGACTGTGTGCTATGCTGAGAAAAATAATCAGCACACACACCAAGTCAGGTGGCACAAAATGGAATGCTCAAGAGAAACAAATAACAAATTCCACACTTCAATTCTCTAACCAGAATCAATGCCCTAGGCTGATTTGTTTCCTGGGAAATGCTCATTTTGTATGATTTCTTACATCTTAATGTAATGTTCTTTAAACAAACTTTGTCGTTAGAAAAATTTAAATATTTTAAGTCATCAGTAGTCCTCTGATTACTTCAAAGCCCTCCGGTTCATGCAATCTTGTTGCAGGGGAACAAAAGAGGTTACAAAACAAGGATTTTTCTGTGTATGAAGTCCACGTGGACTTCAAGCACAGTGAACAATGCAAAAGCTACTTGTTTATATTAAATCTTTTAGAACACTAACAAGCCCTAGAGCGCTGTGATTAAGCATTGCTGGTGATAAATAGATCAGCAGCATGACAAGAGGACACCACCAATCCCTGCACCTCTCTCAGTAACCCCTTTCCCAGCATTTATTGACTTATCATTTTCAAGACTCACTCCCTTTCCTAGGTCATCATTTCTTCTCAGTCTCCCCAGTAACACTCAGACAGCCCAGGGCTCCCTCAGGGGACACAGCAACCACACAATTTTCATCTTGTTTGCCAGGATGCCAGAGGTTCAAGTCTGGTACATGGCTGCATTGCTTATATAAAGACAATCTATCCTACAAAACTTGCATCAATTTACTTTTCACAAGCACCAGGCGTCTCTCTTTGACTCTCTAATACTTCACCAGACACTAATCCAAGGCACAAGTTTGGCTTTTGCAACTGTTCCCACTCCTCCTTCCTCCCACATCCCCTTTGCTGGACTTCTTGATCATGGATAAGAAACAGACTAGTGGCTTATCAGAATGTTTTTTGAATTTATTCACCCTGTAAATCTGCCAGAAAATAGTCAGCCAAAAAAAGGTCTCCTCCTCACCCATGCCTTAGCCATGACATACATCTTATATCACATATAACTTGGTGATGAGCTGCTTCTCTCCGCAAGTAAACAGCCTGCTTGCAGGAGGTATCAATGCTGTTTAGCATCTGCTGAGTTTGGGGGTTTGTGCTAAAACGGCACATTCTGCACTCCTGCTGGCTGGACCTGCCAGGCTGACTTACCCCATTTACAAATGGGGGAAAACCATTCTTAAATAACAGACTAACTTAATGTACTTTCTGACAAACACTAATATCTTCCTGAGTCCAAAGTGTTTCATAGTTTGCTCTCTTTCACCAGCAAAGTACTTTGCAGCTACCACTGCCATCACCCTCACCAGGGCCCGTGCTGGATTCCACCATAGATGCTCTCCTCAGACCAGATCTGCTGTCCTGTTTGGGTGGAGGGAGACTGTGCCCTGGTTGACAAGCCCCCACCTGCCCCCCAGTCTTCACCAGTTCCCTGCCAGCAGGTAGCAGCCTATTCACACCGTGTGCCTTGTAAAGCACAGGCTCCGTTGCAAAGGGAGGAGTCATATGCTTGACTGTGTGCTCTAGAATTCTACTCAATTTGCTTTTAAAAATCAAGTGCCAAGACAGCGAGGACTCCTCCACCAAAGCCAGCAGGAAGCCAAAAGAAAATTGTTTTTTCACCAACAGCATTGAATGTACATCTAAAATATATTCCACATACAGGTGAAGGCGGTCAGTGCAAAGCTGTAACACTGCTGGAAATACTTTCATTTACAGGTTTGTCTCTCACAGCCAAATATTTAAGATGATAAAATAACTGGCCAAACACCAGATTTGGCTGTGGCTGCAATAAGCATTTTTCTTTTCAGTTGTAGTTCCCTTTCCCAAATGCTGCTAGAACACATTATTTATGTCCCCAAACTGGATCCATCTCTCTCTATTTTTTCCCTGAGTTTCTAAACATTATTCCAACTATTGATTGTGGGAATTAATTTTCCGAGAAAAAGCAAAGTCCTATGCATCAAACCAGATTTTGCATCTGGTGCTCCCTATGAAAGCAACTGGCACTTATTCAAGTGTTCTGAACTGAAATCTTCAAAACTATTGAAACCTTTCTCCAGGTGCAAGCACCAAATCCCAGTTTCTGCCCCAAGCTCTGATGTAGAAATGGAGCTCTGTGTACTGAGCGGCCACTGCAGCTTCTGCAGAGCGTTGTTCCCTACCATCTCTTCCCGAAGAGATAGAATAATTTCCTTAAACACGCACTCTGATTGTGCAAACCAGCATTCACCTTGAGACTGAAGCAGATGACACCATGTAGGTGAAAGGAAACATGACAGAGGCCACTGCTACTCAGCACTTCACAAAGACAGAAGCGGCCTCAGGGTACACAACAGAACGAGAAACTTTTTTTTCTCCCCTTAGCACTGATGTTTATTGATTTGTCCAGTTCATAGGGAGCATCCCTTAATGTTCTGCTTTCATGTTTCTGCTTTGTTGCATGGGTACAGAAAAGAATATTGCAAATTGATCTTTCTTGCCTGCCTTTGTTGGGAATGCACTCCTATTACGTTAGCTCCCCTGGCCTGTCAGCTCCTG
The DNA here is from genome assembly GCA_013400735.1 of Pomatostomus ruficeps. Lineage (NCBI taxonomy): Eukaryota > Metazoa > Chordata > Aves > Passeriformes > Timaliidae > Pomatostomus > Pomatostomus ruficeps. Next base: position 49,250 of record VYZT01005958.1, read on the forward strand.
CTCACTTTGCCAGTATATAATCAGCATGGCTAAACACCGAGGGCTGAGCTGATTAATTTCCAGCCTTGGCCACTGAGCCCATTGATGCACTCCCTGTTTGATGATCTGTGCAAGAGAGGACCACTTTTGATTGCTTGACCCTTGCCCTTAAACCTCAAGCTGTCGGCTCTAGCACCTGTCTAAGTTAACAGAACACACATTGTGTTTATTTTCAGTTTAAAAGGAAACCCTAACAATGGATTAGCATTTTCAAAACACAAAGAGCCTGATTTTCTGCTCAGCACTGAACTCTTGCAACTCCCACAGATGCCAGATAATTTCGGGGTACTTGGTACCTACACAGACATGCCTGGAATACAAGTTCAAACAAAATACATCTCCATATCTGGATACAAATTTACGAGCCATACCCATTAAGTAAAAACAAGATGGAGAAAAAAACCCCACCAATTCATTCACATCTTCATGCCTAAATCATTCACCTGAACGGTTAGGTAAGCACCAACAGTAAAATTTCCACTCACTACATCTAAAATAAAGTGTACAGCATTCATTTTTTCAATGGTGCCAGAGATGTTACTGCTGTTTATTTCAGATTAATAAACAGAGTTAGTTTATATTCCAGGAAGGAGCAGTGAGTGATTAGTGTTAAAGCTGTAAGAGTCAAAATACCTTTCCTTACACAGAAAAGAAGTTTTACTTAAAGGCCCAACATTTATTTTTAAAATATTATCTTGGTGTCCTGGGGATGTTTGGAATGAAAGAAAGGAAAAGAAAGGACAAGAATGGCAAAACACTTAAAGGACAGTTTGTTAGCCTGAATTTTTTTAATGTAAATACATGTGTATAATTCTTTATATAATTAAGTGAATATCTGCATATGTGAGCATTATGTATCTTGTAAAATATAGACACACAATTTAACTGTAACAGCTTACCCTGGCAGCCACATTTTCACAGCAGCCTGGAATAACATGCCTGGTGCAGCAGGGGTGCACCTGTGAAGCAAGAAGAAAAAAAATCTGTATTCATGAGTGCAAATTGGGTAAAATTGACAGACTAGCAGGAGTGAGGTTTTGCTTCCCTTAAATCCCATCTTTACTGTTCATCCTCCAAATGCTTTAGGTAATGGCTGTCTGGGAAGAGAATTTCTTCTGCTGCTCCAGAGGTCATCACAGTGACCAGGTCAGACTCTGCTGTCCTCATGCCAGCTGGCAGATCAGGCTGGGGGGAATGACTCTTCTCTGCTGGAATGACAAATTCAATTCCAGGTGCTGCTTTCAGTTTTACGTGTGACTTAATCCCTTTGTGGGTGTTTGTAGAGACGGCAATGGGCTCCAAGGGGACAACCCCATCCACAAGCCTAGTTCCTAGAAGGGGATAGAGAACGCTGCTGACTCCTCACAGCAGCCCTGAGGAGACAGGAAATTTCAGAAGATATTTCACCCACCAGAGCCCCATGGTAAGCAAAGGTTTCATGAAGACTTCATGGAGGATCACAGAGGTAAAAACCATACTCCCAGCCTATTAGCAGCTGTTAATTCTTAATACTTATTATCCTTCATCATAAATAGTTCTTTCCCTATCCTGAATCTTTTCCTCATTTGTTATGAAAAGACCAGATGTCCTTGATACGAACTGGACTAAACAAGTAAGCCATTGTAGCCTTCCCTCAAAAGAGGAAACTTCTCTTTCACCTGTCTGCACATGTTCCTGACTGAATTCTTACTTCTTAAACATGGAAGACCAAAATGGTGAACAGGATTTACACAAATTTTCACCTGTGTTTTTCCCGCTACCAAAAATTCCACATGATATATCTGATGCTTGTGTTATCCACAGTAATTAATAATGGCCAGAAATTTGTGATCAGGTTAACACCTAATAGAGGTAGGTCTAGTTCTACCATTAGGTCCAAATGCAGTGCTTTCCTGATTGTGACAGAAATTATTTCTACTTCTTACACTTGTGACTTAAAATTTAATGCAACAATATTATCCCATTTCTCACCCTCCTCAACGACAAGGTTGTCCAGTTCTTTGTGATGAGATGTTCATACTCTGTCTTTGCATCATTTGCGAATTTCAAGAGTAAGTTTCAACACTTTGAGCCCTATGACTTCTGAAGAAAATATGACCAGGTTTAAAATTCCATCCCTGCAGACAACCTCTCACAGCCTCCCTCCAGTCAAGCAGCCCCCTTTCAACTTGGCATTTTCAGCCTTCTATTTCGCCAGGTTATGGTTGTTCTAATCCCCTTCCACTTTACTTGAGTAAATACCTTTGCAGCCATAACACCATGATGGATGGAACTTGGAAATTTGCCTACTGCATTTCCTTCTTTAAAATCAAAGTCACCAACCCAAGATATGAGGCTGGTCTTGTGCAAACATGAGCAATATTTATGGATGTAATCTAATTGTCCAAAGGGAGGATAATCCAAGGTTTCACAAGCAATGCCTACAGCTGAAGAGCTGATTCTGAAGGAATCATCTGTTCTCCACAGCTGCAGGTCTCAGGACAGAGAAATATATTAGACATATATTAGACATAGAAACTTAGAATGGTATTGGAAATTAGAGCGCAACAGACAGATTGGGAAGCTCATTTTCATGTCATCATACAGCTGAAGACCATGGATTTGACAGACCCTTGGAAGGCCAAATTTAGCTTGATTTCTTGTAAATTTTCTATTTGTTCCTTAACCTTTTATTGCCACACTGTTGCGGTCTATTCTGAATGATGTTTCTACCCACATGTGTGCTTCCTTGCTTTTCCTCTTATTCTTCCTAATCCTTTGGACATGCCAAGGTAGCCATTTTCTACCCATCACTTTCTGAAAGGTGGATATATCTTCTACTTCTCGAGTTTTTCAGTTCATCTTAATCCTTACATCTGCAAAAAGCCAAAATACAGACTTTAAGGGCACGCCAAGACAAAAATCACACCACTGGCATCAAAATTACAGTCAACCTTCCCAGCACCTACAAAAACTCTAGGATTCTTAAAGTTAAGACCAAACTCACCCTTCCTTTAATGGGGAAGAGACCCAAACATGAGCAGAGTCCAGAGGCATCTGGTTCATAATTCCTGTTTACCAGAATTCTTAATTTGGATAATCAGTGTTTTTTCTTTCCCTATCCCCCTTCTACTGCACTGTAGACTGACTATATTACTTCAGAATTTCAATACTTATGTCAAATTACCATACAATTGGCTTTAATCCTATGTACCACTGTTTCTAATTAAAACATAATAAATAGGAAATTATATCACTGTCAAAACTAAAACTACATTGTTCTTTAAAAATCAGTAGATACTTACAATACAGTAATTGTCTTAATGCAGCTTAATTACATCCTTACAAGAAGACAATTTGAAGAGTGACCTATTTTATTCTCTAGATTTACATAATACAGCGAGCAATCAACGGTGTCCTGGATACCTGAAGCAAATATTTTAAAGATTAAAATGACTGATGAAACAGCTACTTTTCACATGGTTTGTTCTAATACCTTGATGTGTTTTAACCTGAAAACGATTAAGGGTGAATAATGCTCTATAATGATAATGTTTTTGAGGAAAACTGAATTTAAAGCTCTGGAGGAAAAGTCAACAAGACTTATTGAAAGTATATAATGAGACACAGCACTGACCACAGTCCTGTTTGAGACACAGAACCAAGGGTTTGGGAATGTGGGGAGAATACTGGGGGGAAAGTACCACAACACTTTCTCATATTCCTCCCACAAGACTATTCTGATGTAAAAGTAACCTTGACTTAAGGATATACTCCTTTCCATGAACCACATTCCTTGGCAGTCCCCAAAACAAGTCTTTAATCGCTTCTCTGGATGGGGTCCTTATTCCCAAATAACATAGCATCCCACTGCCAAAGCTCAATATTCATCTTCTCTTTGATCCCCAGATCCCAGTTCAGGAAGAAATTCCTTCCCCAGAGCACTTGCACATGCACTCAATTCTCTTTATGGTGTGCAGACCGAAGCGCATTGCCCAGCGAGGATGGCCTGGGATGCACCAGCAGCCACGGTGAGTTTTGGTACCAGTGAATACAATCAGGCAAAACTGAGCTCTAAATTCACCCACTTCCATTAGAGAAACCCTTCAGATAAACCAAACTCTCAAAGCAACTCTGCTTTCTGAACAGTCCAGCCCTCAAGTCTTTTCTCACATTTATATATTTGTATTGGAGCAGGACAAATTTTATCTACATTGATATGAAACCAAAGTCATGGAGATTTCAAATGCCTTTTAATATAGTAAATACAATATGCAACCAAAACTCTCACCCTGCAGAAATCAACAGGCAAGAGAAGGCAATGTGACCATAACTATCTGAGCACATCCTGGGGAATTGCTCGTATTTTTCCCAGAAGATCTAGGGTCAGGCAAAGTTACATTTAGGTAGCACACCAGAAAAGCAATGTGTGTTGCTCAAAGAGAATTTGCATCCCACATCAAAAGAAATTACTGAGGCAGGTTTCCCCAGTTTTGACCCATCAGAGGAGTAACCTCATTCAGCCAAAATCTGAACCCCACAGTGCTCCTGGAAGCAGTAGTGTAAAACATGAAGAAATATTGAGTATTCTTTATGCATTGAAAAGGAGTCACATTTCTTCCTGTTCTTTTCAGGAAAAAAATCCATAAAAACAAAAGAAACCTCATTGCTACACAATCTTTGAACTGATCACTGTACCAAGGTCTATATGCTGTCTAGATGCAGAAAATGGTTTTCTAGACTGACAACTGATTAGTATACAAGGATGATTATATGCAAATCTCCAATTTCTATTGACTTAATTGTGATCTGATGTAACATGGATAATTAACACATGCATTTAAAATAAATGTATATTTAATTAACATGCATATTTATAAAATGCATATTTATATTTAGCATATAATTTTGGGGGAATTTAGGTGGCACAAAATTGAGGGGTTATCATTACTGATGAGAGCTAGTCATAGCAAAACAGCTTTCACACCTCAGGCTCTCCCTAGGGATTTCAGTCCCAATTTATCTCACCTCTGGCAGGCCAGCCTTGGGCCTTCCTCCACTAAACAAAGTCTGCAAGTCACACCAGACAGATGCGACTCTGGTAAACATCTTCATTAAGGCTGGGGGAGGGGAGTCACTCAAACCATAGTTTGAATAGGAAACTACAACAGTATGACAAGCTAAGTCCAAATAAATCTGAAGCCAAAGGTCAGGAAGTTGGGCGGCAGATTGCCCAAAATTATTTTATATTTCCATTATGGATACAAGCTGTTGTGTGGCTCCAGCAATTCAGGTAAATTTATTCCCTTGAAATCCTCTTCTGCAAAACAGGAAGTGTAAAGCTTTTATAGAAAAATCTGAGACATTGTTTTCATGGCAATGGAAAGACATGATGCCTTAAGTACACTGGAAAGATCAGTGCACCAAACTCCAGCCGTGGGTCAGAAATGCTGATCTGGAGAGTCCATCCCAGCAGCCGTGCTTCTCCCTACTCTTGTGAATGACTGGGTCATGGTGCTTATCACCAGGGCACTCCCTGCCATCAGTACATGGCACCAAAAGCCCAGCACGTGACAAAATATTTATGTGGGACAAAATACCAAAGATGACTTCTTTAGTTAAGAATGTCTCTGGTGCATGCAAGTCTTTCTACAATCAATACAAGGCTCTCATTCTCAGGTGTTCCCCAGGGAATAAGCAGCCTCAAAAAGCAAGAGAAATTCCACTGTTTCCACAAACAAACAAAAAAAAGAAAAACCCAAACTGAAAATGAACGACACTCCCATGGCTCTGTGTCCATATTTGATATCATCTCTTCTCTCCTTGAGAAAGAAATACTGAACAAGTATCTTAATACACTGCTGAGAGGTGCTCAGTTGTGCTGGTGATCAGCATCAGGTGGAAACTTATGTGAAACCCAACCCAGAAATTCAATCATGGGCTCAAGCAGCATTCTGAGGCAGGGCTCATGGCAAGCAACCGTTTGTTTCCTACCAGCCAGAGTCAGCACTTGTATGAAGACGATTATTAAATACCTAGTTTCCTCGGGAAAATCCGGGAGAGAGTAATAGCACATCTCCAACTGAGTAGTCATCCATTTCTCCCCAGGGAGAACAGAAATACATTTTCTTCTTCGCTTCTCAGGGAAGGCAGAAATCCTGACTGCTGCTGCAAGGTTCAAAAATACCCCAGTGTGCCCCCCTTCTAGAATATGATGGAGCATATCCTCTTTATAAAGGCCTAGAACTTAAACAGTTCTACCATGCTATTCCTGCAGTATTTTGATCAAATGTCTTTAATTCTAGATAAATACTTCTTCCTGATATATTTAAAAATCAGGTTTGATGGTTTGCATATAGTTGATACAATCACATTAGTTTCAGAAATGTACTGACAAAAGGAACCATTCTGAGTGGAAAGACACTGTGCCTTCCAGAACCCTGACATGACAAGGGTTACACAGCCAAAATGACCTAGTCCTGCAAACACTGAGTTTGGCAGTTTCTGAGACAAAAATCAAAACTTACAAAGGAAAAAAAGAAGAATTGATCAAACGATGCAGTTCTTCATTAGTAGGATGTGATCTTTCTTCAATTGCACCAGATCTATCAAATCACAGATTTTGTAGTTAATCATTAGGATTGCACATCTCCAGGAAGCAAAGGAATCAATTTACAGTCGCCTTTGTCCATTTCTTCCTTTGCCCCACTCCCCACACTTTTCTTATGCAGTTTTATTGCCTGTCCCCTCAGACAAATCTCTTCCCTGCTGCCATGAGTCTCCCATTCTGTAGCGTCTGTTCCCCAGAATGGTTTTCATTTTTCTCCCTGAATGCTCAACTTTCCCTTCTATTCTTTCCATCTTTGCCTATGTCTCTTAACTCAAAGCAATAAAGAAGAACAGATTTAACAACTGTCAGGGTGCCTTTGACAGGGGAGCGTGTGCACAGAATGAGTCTGCATTGTGCTGAGGAAGGAAGAGCCACAAAACAGTGTTAATATTTCTATTGGTATCAACAGGTGAGTCAAAGCTTTGTACCATGGAAGGCAATATCATTCCATCATTGCCATAGTTAGTAAATAAAACTGGTACCCATAATGGAACTGGACCTGGATGCTTTAGGAATAAACCTATTTGCTGGCCTGGATATGATTTCAAATCGTGGTCAAGGCTATTTTCAGTCTCAAAGATTTCCTGAATGTTCATTAAAATATGCATTTCCAATGTGTGTGTTAATTATAACATACATACTCTTCTTCAAATAGATCTAAGTAGTTTGTACAATGGCCCTTCAGTCGCAGTGACAAAGAACACACCAAATTCTATGCAGAGAACGAAGTTGCTCCAGGGCAAATTCTCTACTAATACATACGTATTGTTCACCATGAGAACAACTACACATTGAGATATGGTTGCCCTGAGAGGTGGGGGAATCTCCCTTGCTGGAAACAGTCAAGACTCAGTTTGACAGCATCCTGGAAAAGGTTTTCAGCAGGAGTTCAGATCAGGTGATCAAGAGAATTCCCTTCCAACATCTTTTTCATACACTTTTCCACTTCTACAGAGTTGAGATACACTTCCTGAGATACCCACAAATTTGTGTTAATTTACCAGATGCAAAAATCATAGAAGAGGCAGTGCTTAAACAGACAAGGAGAGAGACACTGAAGCCCCATTCATACCTCCTGCACAGCCCAGCTGCCTGCTGCATCCTGACACTCTGCACTCCTGTTTGACTTATGTTTTCATAACAAAATTGTTTCTGAAGGATCATCTGGGAAAGGAAAAAACCCATAACAAATATACACACATTGAACATCTCTCCAACAAGAATATCTTCTGTCCCATATAACACTTGGAAAGATGGTGTATTTACACAAAATCACTGTTTACTTGTTTATATGCATCCCAGAAGGATCCCAGAAAACACCTACAAAGGCTTCAAAGGATCATAGCAAGACACATCAGGTGGTGTACTGTGCTAAGGAGACGCTTCCAAGGGGCTGAAGATGCAGAGTTTTTCCTTTTGTGTATCAGACTCCTCAGAACATCTGCTGATCCAGCAGGTATTATTCTGGTATTTCAGGTTGGTTTTATGAGGGTTATAATAGCTGTTCCTCAAAAAAATCATCATATGTTCATGAGAAATTACAGGTTACAAATTCCCATGATTCATTCTCTAATTAATGAAGTCTTCCCTTTCTTTTCTCTCCTCTCTTCCTCCCTCTAAAAAAGAAAAAAATAAAAACCAAACAAAACATATATGATATACTAAATTACTTGAGATCACCAGTACTAATTTCATTTTACTTCAAATTAGTTGTTACCTCTCCCACTATTCAATATTGCATGGAAAAACTGTTAACTTTGCCAATGCCCCAGTGGAATTGCCTCTGCTCTGGCAGGAGAGCTGGCAGCATACACAGCCTCTGACACACAGTGTATCTGTGCTTGGATCATTTATTGGATTTTACTGCAGTTTGGCACTTTCTGAGCACAGGAAATACTTTTTATGTGCGGGATGAGTAAATGAAACTACACAATGTGGTAATTAGTTCTCGCACTGGGAAAACAGAGTTATAAATAAAGGGAAGAAGAGAATTTATAAATAAAGGGAGGAGTAAGGGGAAAGAAACATTTGGTTTCAGATACAGCACAGTGTTCAGTGCTATCATTTGTGTCAATACCCTGTAAACTATTTTCCTCTCTCCCTTCTTGGTTAGTATCACTGCTGGTGGTGAATACAGCAGGAACCTCGCCTTGTTTGTCACTTGTGAGAAGAAATGGACAGGACAAGTGACCCAACAATGATTGAGAAGGCTCATCTAATTAGACAAGACAGAAGATGGATGGTTTTGGGTATTTCTTTAGTAAGGAAATCACAAGATAAGGAGGAGGAAAGTGAACATAGAGACCAATACCACCTAAAGCTATTACCCAAGACCCTGCAGGTGAGTTTAGGAAGCTGAGTAACTGATGCTGTGTTCAGGAGAGTGTGGGCACAGCAATCTGCCACCAAAGCCCTTTGACTTGTTCCGAGTGCCCACACCCACAAGGCAAGGCTGCACACTGAGGACAACACTGTACATTTGCTTAAGAATGAGCACAGGCATTTTTACACAACAGAAAGATTAAAGGCAGCATGACCTTACTGAGGAATAAATTCCAAGACAATCTCATATGAAAATCTGTATGGAGCAAAATGTGATTTTATGATTTCTAATGTCAAACATGTTTTTAAACACCACAAGCAGAACTCCACTGCAGCACCCTAAACCTAGGTTGCTGGTCCATGGGAACGAGGCCCTGAGCAGCCTGCAGGGCAAAAGGTGACTGAGAAGAGCCTTTAAGCATGTCAGCTCTGCCTTGGGAATCTCAGGTGTTGGCACAAGACTCCTTAGCTACAGACACATACTTGCATTAAGTGTCAAAAAAATCCAAATTCAGCCCAAATGGTATGAAGTGCAAAAACTTCTTCTATAATAAGTTGGAAGCAGAAAAATTAATGAATAATTAAATAGGAGGCACAGAACTATAGCCTGATCTTGTAACACTGATTACAGATTGTAATGGTGATTTGGACACTAAAACCTAATGGAGGGTATTTTTTTATACAGTTCTGTTTTACCTATTTATCCTTACTGTTGCCGTGCTGTTGACCCTATTTTCTGCTGGTGTTACCTCCTGGGTGGAAATGCTAAATCCATATTAAAATAACATCAGGGGGGTTTAGGCACTAGGGACATTTAGCCTAAACACAAATCTATTAGTATATGTAGGAATCTTCTGCTTCTAGAAACATCATCTTTAATTATGAAATTTAAGCCTAGCTTAGACTGAAATTTGGGTTTGAGAAGACCAAGCAAACAGCACCTATTATTGCTGCCCTCAGTGAAACGCAAGAGGGGAAATCAGCCCCACATCTACAACTTGATCTCTCCTGTTTGAAGATGACTCGCGGCTTTACCCACCCGGCTGGCTTCTCACACTTTGCTGGTAACGTGTCACAGAGAAAGTAACACCTTATTGCTTTTATCTGCATTCCAATCCTGTAGTCGGGTCTAATTATAGGGAATATGGACAAGTATTAAGCAAGGAACATGCTGTCTCTGGGGAAAGTATTAACAGCAGCAAGATCATATCAGCAGTGACTTGGAAGGCGTGACAAGAGCCAATCAATGAGGGATCGAGCAACTGGAAGCCCCTTCTTCAGACACCCTTCTCCCTTGCCATCAGTCATTACCCAAGCCAAAGGTCAGCAGCTTGGTGCTTGTTGGAGGCAGACTTCAAACACCACATGAAAAATCCTGAAGCTGGGAGCAGGATTAGTGCAAAGTGCACACTGTGGAAAGGCAGCTCTGACCACCCTGAGTCTCCCTCATCCAAATTCCAGGAGCTGATGCTTTCTCCAAAGGCAAGATACTGCTCTGAGGCCCAGGGCAGAGCAAAGTGCTTCACAGTGAAGGACCATCTCAGGGCCTGCCCTGGGGTCCCAACTCCAAGTTTCATCTCAAAACAGAGAAAAACACAACCTCTCACAATTCCCTTCCAAAGTCTGCACATCTCTGGACTACAGGACCTCACAATCCACCAGTACAAGTCACGAAGAACACATTTCTGAGCAGTCCTTTTCCCAAAATGAAAAGGACATCAAGACTGAACAAATGTAGTAAGTGACCCTAAGCAGGAAAATTTAATTTACAAAGGTTATTTCCCTCACTTCTGAGACTACCACCTCTTGTTCTGATTAGTATCCAGGACCAGAGGCTACACACATCCTTTGCAGGCTGGGAAAGGGAGCCAGCTATGCTTGTTCAATATTACAGAACTTAATCAATTTTGCAGATGCCATTTAAAAAGTTTTACTTAAAAGAAAATAAAGACATTTTAGAATATCAGTCTTGCACTGATTGGATGGGTCTGGCAACCTATTCTAGGCTAGAAAGGACACATTTTTACAATATACATAAAGTGAAATTTCATCCTTGCAAAAGTCAGCAGTAAAATTCCCATTGACAACCCAAAGGATAGAAAGTCAGCCAGCTTCTCTTCCATAACCAAAGGTTTATTACATCAATTATTTTCTACTATTTATTTCCGGTCTAAATTTATAGACAATCTTCCATACCAAACTACTCAGACTTCCAGAGCTGAACTCCATCAGTTTATCTGATAAGAGCCACAATATTTTAAAGAATAGGAAATTGGCTGAGAGAAACACCTGCCCCAAGTTCTACTTTGCTTCAGGAAATTCAACCAAAAATTGTGTGCCTCTCTTTTGTCACATTTTTGCCTCTGTCTAAAGCCATACAGCAGGACTGTTAATAATCATTCCTTCTCTCACACACCCACCCCTTGACCAGCTGGCTGCACCAATCTTCTTTCATCCTTTTTCTCCAGGGCAGTTGCAGGAATCAGACCATACATAATAGTTGCCTGTGTTTGCTTATAAGCATAGGTATAGGTACACTGGATCTGCTAGGGTTCTGGACAGGAACAAAATTGATGTTGTTTTTTAAAATATTTTGGAAACCTGGGAAGAAAGCGTGTTAAAATGCCTAGGAATCATGGTGATTCTCTAATGCTTACACCACAAATACAGTGTTTTTCCAACAACTACATCTGGTTTATAAATGTTGCTTAAGAGATGACCATGTGTCAAATCCTTTTAGCATTCTTAGTGCAATGCTTACTGCAACATTCCTTCAACTAGGATGTTTTTTAAATAATTTGGAGATCACTCTTCCCTGATCAGAATTTCACACTCTGCTTTTACATGAACAAATTAGATGAAAACTGAAGCCTGAAGAAGATCATCAAAGTTCAAGCATACAATGGAGGGGAAAATATTTCCTAAAACTGTGATTCTGATGAGACTGCTCATGCATCTAACCTTTGCTTTTTCTGGTTTTTTAAATCTGAACCAGTCAGGTTTTGGACACATATCTCTATGGCTAAGGTGGTTTTAGGAGACTGCCTAAGGTCAGCAGGTTGGGACCAGTCTCTACATAACCTGGCCAATTTAAGATCTGCTTTCAGCAAGAGCTGCAGCACACAAGGCAGGAATTCGCCCAGACACTTGGAACACACAGACCATCTCCTCCAACAGTAGGACTTGTCTGTCCTTCTTATTGCTCTGCATCCAAAATTTCTGCTTGATTTTTTTTCCCCAGAGAAAATGATGCCACAATGCAGTTCCAATCGATACTTGACACAGTATCAGATTCCTTGCAGTAAAAAATACTGGCTGAAATTCTCATACTTGCTTTCTCCAAGAAGCCTATGGTAGCACGCCTTGCCTCAGCAAACCATCAATTTAAATGATTGGGAAAAAAACAACACATAATAAGTGACAGATTTTTCAAATCAGATAAAGATGGGAACCAGATTATCTGTCTGTGGGTGATAGATTGCAGCAATAATAAATTCACTTTAAGACACTGGATCAATTTTTAATCAAGCCAAGAATTATTATTGCAGAAAGATAAAATGACCCATGAGGAGATGCCTTAATTTTCCACCAATCAAATTATAGCCTTTCTAAATAAGATGTAATGAGATCCATGGAATATTCAGGTTACACAGCCTACCTAATTACCTATGTTCCCTGTCATGTTGTGATATAGTAGTGGTAAACTGACCTCTGAATTTACCAAGATGAAAAGGTAATTAGTTTTTCCACAAGGCTGTAGTGAAAACAACAGCAATGACACATGTCACCTCCTTCCACCAAGTCACAATCTCAGAGGTGTTTGTTCTTAAAATATATACAGGATATGACCTACTGGGTAATAAACTACAGTCATTAAGTGAAGCATACATCTGACAGAAAAACAACTACTATCTCCAAGTTGAGAATACAAGGTCTGAAGGTAAAGCAAATCAACCCACACTCCACATGAATCTTTATCAGTGTATTACCACAGAGGGGCTCAGGAGATAGCAGAGTGTTTTCTAATTAAAGAGGTCATGATGCCATATATAAAGGAAGCTTTCCTGAGAGACAGGCACCACAAGTATAATTTTCCTTCCTATTGTCCTTAACCACATAGGCACTTGTTTCTGCAAATTGCAGCATGGCATCATTGGAAAGCATTCCTGAGCACATCCTGAGAATGCGAAGGCACACCAAGATCCAACTCGGAAATTGTAATCACCATCATGAATTGATAATTATTTCAGACAGAAGATTCCAGTTTTCTGCACACTCAACAAGACTAATCATCTCTTCACCTTGACTTCGAAGGTAGGACTAAGAACCACATTTGCAACAGCTTTTGGGGCCTGATATCTCCACCAAAGCTATTAGTAAGAACAGAGACTGAATTTTCTCTGGCAACCTCAGAAAGCAGGAAATCCCCTCAATGATTTGTCCCTGTCTATGTGCCCTTTCCTTTGGGCACCACTGCAGTTTAGAGATACAATGACAGACGCAATTGGCTCATGCAAAGAAAGCCATCATAAAATTAATGAACTACAACAATTCATTCCATCTGCTGCCTCTTTCTTGCTAATTTATTAATAACACTTACACAAAAAAAAGGGTATGGATTATAAATTTCAATTTCTCCTCTTTACCTGAAAATTTAGTCTGAGAGTCTTAAAAAATGATTTCATATTATACCAAATAGATTTATGGCTTATTACTAGTAATGTGGCAGTACCCAATTGACCATAAAAGCTAACTATTTAAAAGTAACTCAAATTACCCCTTCTGAGCAAATTGGATATTTGGTTTACATAGCTTGCACTGCTTTTACAAGTGCCCCCCTTCAGTCACCAACCCATCATATTGCTCTGCTTGGATCTTCTTCAGTTTGTCATAGACATCACACGGCGCAACAGCTCTGCAAGCCACAAGCCCAACCATCAGCACACAAGGTTTCCTTCAATGGCAAAAAATGTAGCGATTCATGCAGAACAGGAAACTTGGAATGAGTTTTCCAGGGGTTCAGATCAATTTTACCCCTTTATAAGACTGTCAGGCGTGGACTTCAGAGGAACAAATTACATAAAGGCCAAGCATTGCAGAATGGCTCTTTGGTGAGTGAACATAGAGGTAGAAGTCGATGAACAGATGCCATCGCTGTTCATGATACAGGAAGCATGAACTTCACAAAAACCTGTAGATTTCTCCTGCTGGGCATCCCCCAAGTGTGAGCGTGTGTGTGCTAAGAAGGCACCCACCATGTGAAAAACCCCACAGAACCCTGCCAAGTCCCTTCAGGCTGAGTTAAGACATGCAGGAAAGCCTGACTCCCTTGTATCAGGGCAGAAGTGCTATTTCATTCAGCTGGATTAGAGCTTCCCACGGGGCCTGATCCCCACACCAATACGGCAGGAATAGAACTGCTTGGATAGTAAGGGATTTTTACTTATTTTTCCAGTGTGTCTCCTACTATTAATGCAGTTCTATTGATATAAAACCCATGATACATAAAAATGTCCTCCCTTTTACTGTAGAGAAACAGCCATATCAATACAACATATTTCTGCATCAATGTAAAGATCTGTGCAAATTCCATGGCTTTTGTGGGACCAGGCAGCAGAGCAGTAAAAACTTGACGGGAATTACACATCCTAGACTGATGTGCAAACACCACGGAAAGTTTGTTTTTAGTGGGATCACTGTGTATTACCTAATACACGATGAGGTAATGCTAAAATACTAAAAAGCCCTCAACACTTTTTCCAGTAGAGATTACAGCTGCTGTGGGGGGAACCTATTACTCAGAAGGAGCTCAATGGTATCACAGCGCTATCTGTTAGGATAGTTTCACTTTGCATCAAAGTTTCTATTTAGATGTTTTGATCAAAACACATCAGCAAATTCAATGCAAAGGCTATATGTTGATTAGAACAAAAGATACATTACACTAAGATTAAAGTCTTGGTATTAAGTAAAATATCTGAGCACTACTTCCTAGTTCTGTAATATTTCCATCAATACTATTATCTCCACTTAATTAGGACATAAAAGTAAGTAAAGTTAATTTAAAAGGAAATTTCAAACAGTGTTCTCATTTGATTTTCTAGTAAATTAACACTTTAAAACCTCTAATGGGCATCTTCAAAAGAAAATGTTATTAACAAAATATGTGATAATTAACATAATTAAGACTCTCTAAAGTATACATTTTTTTAATGGCAATTGTTCTGTTAAAAAACATGCAAGAGTAGTGAATCCCACTCCCCTCATAATATAGACATGCATTAGATAGCATAAACATTGGACAATTCCTCACGGATATCCATTAACCTAGAAATTACTAGAATTAACTCATAACAAGATTACCTTTTGTGGAACTGGATTAACTCTTACACACTCCCTTACTCCCAAAAGGAGCTTAGCAAATGGCTGTGAGTGCTCCAGTATTTCAAATTATGCAGTTATTAATTTAAAGTAGGAGTGTTTTCTCTGAGCTTATCGCAAACATTTTAGTCCCCTCTTACTCCCTCTAACACCTATTCTGGCACACCAATAATTATCAGTTATCTCACACATAAGATCAAATTGGCAAAATAAGACAAGTTTTACCCTGTTGAAGTGTCTGAATTAAAAGATTTTGTGATTTTTCAACAGTTATGACATCAAGCTATATAAGGAGCAAATATTTTGTTCATCCTTGGGCTGTGTGGATGTACCTCTCACCTAGGAAAACCATCACATCTTTCAGGGAACAATGACCTCAAGTATATCTTTTATGCCTTCTGTCTCTCAGGAGATTTATGTGTTCCAACCAGCTGGGAAAAAAACATGAAAAACTTTAGTTACTTATCTGAGCTGTTCAAACCTCTAGAGTCTGCCCAGGGAGTGAGATATCTGAGGAGAGGGCCTGTCCAGAATTACCTCATGAGCTGGCACTTGCGTCACACAGGATGCAGCAACGTCCTTTCATGTGGGGAAGCTCAGCACCAGGTGCAACAGCACTGCTGATAAGACAGAATAAAGGCAACTTTCTTCATGTTTGGCTGCCTCCCACATTTTTTGGGAAGGAAGGAAAAAAAAAGGAAAGATGGAGGAAAACACGTGAACCTACCTAATTAATATTTCTTATTTTATGCTCACTCCACAGGTGCAGAAGGGCTCAGATATACCTGACATTTTTAACAAGCCAGACTAGTGGTGCCCACACCAGAGCACCCCATGGGTCAGCTCTCCCCAAGGGACAGGGAGTCAGGACCTGAGGGGAATCCCATGGCTGAAGCCTTACCAGCAAAATCCCAGCCCCAGCACACCTTGGCAAGGTGGGTAAGGCAGTCCCGGGATGGCACCCAGGGGCATCTCAGAGCTCAGGGAGAGGAGGCAGAACCAAGATCAGGCTGGGAGCACAAGTCAGAGCCAGGATGGAGCACGAGTCAGAGCCAGAATCAGACCTGCTGAGGGCAACCATCAGACACAGCCCAAGAGTCACCAGGGACATTCACGGTGACAAGACAGGCCCAAGAGAGCAAGTGAGCCCCAGATCAAAGGTATCCACAGCCAGAGAGGGGCACAGTTGCAGCTGGACTGGAGACTAATGCTCCTTTAACAAAGCTCAGCTTAGGCAGGGACAGAGCTTAAATAACATGTGGGAAGGGGGTGTAGTGGACACTCCTGCTGACCATTAAGGCCTGATGATGTACTTGGGACACTGCTAACCAAAATGCAATTTCTTCTGAGACTGTAGTGAAACGTCTCCCACAAACCCATCACCTTCTTGATCCCTGGGGACAAGGCCACATCCCTGCACCTCTATGTCAAATCCATTTATATCAAGCTCTCATGTGCAGATGCCTGCACCCCCGCCTCACCTTAGCATCCTCCTCTGTTCAAGTGGAAAGTTCAGGTCTATTGAGCTCCTAAGGGAAAAAATTGTGTTGTCCAGCCTCTGGAGCAGGTTCAGTGCTTCTGCCCTGGGCAAACCCATACAGATGACAGCCGGGAGCAGAAGGCAGCACTGGATTCAGTGAGGCCCTTGTTAAACATCACCCCTTAGATGATCCCCCTGTGATGGGGGATGCCAAAGAGGGCACATCAACAGTCCTGCTCACTCCGAGGCCTCACTTCTGGGCAGGTGGGAGTCCTGCAGGGCTACAGCAATTCTCACAATCAAGTAGGAAAGGGGGATATGAGAGAGTTAACAACAAAAAAAATCTAGTTTCTCCGAAGAAAAACATTTGCTCCAAGAGCAAGAACTGGCTGAGTATTTGGTTTATTTTCTATTTCACTTGAGCCTTGCCAGCCACAGCTAATAGATATTACCACCTGAATCATGAGCTGATTTACTAAATAACAGCCATGACACTCTACTAGTGTAACCTCATAATAAGGCAAATATTTGCCACCATCTGCAGTAAATTCAAAGCATCTGCTGTAACTTTTTTTGATGAAAGTAAAGTAGTATACCCCACTGTAAATTCTTTTGATATTGTTATTACAGTATTCTGTGATAAATAAAACAAACGCACAAATACAGTTCAGGCTAACAAAATAAATCAGCAAAGCTTAGCAACAGCTTTAATTATTATTAGAAACAATTTGGCATTTTTCTTACCTGTCACCTTACAGAACTATTTTACTCACTACTTGAAGAAAAGCTTTTTCTACTCTTTGAATACTTAAGAAAAAAGTTTTGAACAAAATCTCAGTGTTTGTTTCAACTTTGAAATTTTTCAGTATAACTCAGAAGTTACTCAGTCTCTGCTTCCACTGAAATCTACACAGCTTCTCCCATTGCCTGTATAGGTAGAAGCCAGAATGACATGCTTTACAAAAATTCCAGCTCTAGGTATCAATGCTGTGTTTATCATCACATTATCCAGGAAACTATCACTCCTGCACTAAGTGTAAGAGTTTCTCTCTGTCCACCCACTAATGGCAGCTTGGCTGATTGTGGGAAAGCCAGCAAATCTTGCTTTTTTGCTCTGTGGATGGATGAATTCCCGGGCATTTTTATCTCTTGTAAAGGGGGTTCGGTTACAGCCGACTGGCCTTCATCCAGGTACTGATCTTTCCCAGGCAAGGCAGAAAGCTGGAGAGGGAATCAATTGCCTCTGGTATAAAGATGATGTGCAACAACATGTTGCTCGAGGTCCAGTTGTCACACAAACTCCACCAGTTGTTTAAGAAAGATGCTGAGTAAGATGACATGAGACCAAAAAAAAAAAAAAAAAAAAAAAAAAAAGAAAAAAAAAAAGAAAAAAGAGCACTGTTGGAAAGATGAACAAAATTAAATTACCCATTACAGCTCTTCCAGATTTCTTGAAGTTTTTTTTGAAAGGAATAAAAAGCACCATCTCAAAACTCTTCATACAACTTTACAGCAAAAAAGGCAGCTTTAAAACCAGTAGTGGTAACAGGAACAGTTGACGCAGCCACAGGACCATAAATGACCATAAAATGACCATAAAATGTCAGCCAATAGCCAAAAAAAGACTAGACCACTCATGAACATAAATGTCATCATTTTGGATTACATCATTGCAGAAGAAGGATTCAAGACACCTGCAATAACCAGATGGAGTTGGTGTTAGCCATATATGAGTTTTTCAGCTAAAAGAGATGAAAGCACTACACTGTTTTCAAATTTTGGGATACGGGGACATGGGAATTTCATCTTTAAAGATGGTATTGGAGGCCTTGAAACAGGCACAGACCCAAGAAAGAACATCCTGCTCTTGCTGAAGCTGCTTCAGGGAAACAGCCTTTTCCATGCCTAGTAACCAACTTCTGCTTTTCATACTAAATGCATTCTATATCTGCTCACCTTCCATTGGGTGTACAAACCCATATTTTTAAGGTTTTTCAGGTTTGTTTCATGGTGGTGTTTTTTAACTCTCATTTCATACATAGCATTTCCCTACCTTTTACTCATGATTTTAGAACAATATTATTCCCTTTCAGCTTTGGTTTCTCTAGGCTAAACAAATTATACTCCCACAGGAGATAAACCCAAAGTATCCTAGGAACCCCTCTCCAAATTCCTCTTCTTGAACAGTTTGCTTGTATTAGCACGTGGGAATACTTGCAGAGGGTAGATCTTTTTCTCATCTGAGAACACCGTTTATGGAGATACTTCACATATTTCAATCATCTCATAGCAAGTACTACATTCCAGTCTCCCTCCTACTTACGTACTTCTAAATTATAAGTTTTCAATGGAAATAGGATATTTATGAGTGTGGCTTTACATTTTTCACTAGTGCATCTAATGCCTTTTCTTTCACTTGCTTTCTCAGGGTTATCTTAATTTTCCCATGGGAGATTTAAGGCCTCCTCTGATTGCCAGTGCATCTCATTTTTCCCTATCAATGCAAGCATGCTCCAATTTTCATGCCAGCATCATTAAAGAAAAATCTTCAACCAAATCCAGTGCCAAAACTCATTCAGGAGACCTTCCTCTCATAACTTGCTTTCAGCATAGTAATATTTCTTTTAGTATAACTGCTTTACCTCTTACCAGTTCCACTCCACATTACAGTTCTAGTAGCTGCCTCCTTAACATTTTAAATTAGGAATTGCCTGGGTAACATCATAGAGACTCTGAAGATGCTATACAGCAGATCAAGCTAATTTCTTTTGTTTAAGAAATTAGTTATAAAGAGGAATTGATCCAAAGAGATAAAATACTTTCAGTAAAGTTATATTTCTCTTTTACCAATGCTTCCTTCTAAATATTCTTTCTTTGTTTATTACTGTCCTGGTTTCTTAAAACCATGATAATTACTGAGTTTGGAATTTGGGATACTCAGAACCATCCCTGAGCAACCAAATAACAATATCTACATAGTTGGTTTGGGGTTTTTATTATCTCTCCAGCTCCTGCTGACCCCAGTGTTTGACCATGAGTTACTCACCTTCAGTCACTAGTCTTAAGCCAACTGACAGCTTTTGAGACAGTATGACACTGAAATTCCTGGAGTCTAGAACATGCTTCAACAGTAAAAATTCCTCCCAGAAATAATTTGCCTTTAGCAGTCAGAATTTAAAGGAAGGCATTCTGGGTTGCCAGCAAGATTTTCAGCTCAGACTACTATTGAGGGATGTGATTTAGGGGCTCACATGGGACAATGACACGAAGTGGTCAGGTCCACCCCACAATTTGGCTTATAGGCTTTTGCCCTAAAAATCTTTCTATTCATATTTCTTCACCTCTCATGTCACAGTCTCCCTTATTTTTTCCTCAATAAAAGCTGGGGACAATTACAACATAAAACTTCCAAAGAAAGTACTCTGTGTGTCTACAGGGACAACAGCAAAAACTACTCTGGGCATTTGTTAAATTATTAACAATTAACACTAATAAAAGTGATAAGTCCTCAGCTTCTGGAAGCACCAGACTTTACATCTATGTAGAAGAAAAACCAATGCTTTGAAAAAGCTTCCTAAACAGAAAGATAAACATGGAACTGTATTATTTTCTCTTCCAAATTTCATCTGTCTCTAAAATCCAAACTTCTTCAAACTATTTTCATTACGCTGTTATCTTTACATACTTAATTAATTTGCACCAAAGTCCCCAGTATTTTCATTCCTTAGCATCATTCTCAGTGTGGCCCTAGAGTAAAGAATACATATTCACTCTCTTAGAAGCTAGAGATCTTACCATATTTAACAAGAAGCCTCTCTGACAGTAATTGGAGTTTTGTATCAAGGTAAATAAATGGTAAGATCATAAGAACATACTCTAGTGGCCACATGCATCCGGCAAACAGCAACATCAGAGAGCGAATTTAACATATGGTCTCAGTGGATATGAATTTTCTGTAAACAAACAATCTGAAGAAACCTAGCTTTTGTCATCTGTTATTCCCATTGAAGAAAAATGAATATTCTGTTTCATACTTTTCCTACCAGGTGGCTTCATTATTTACCACTAGTCTTTTTTCCCCTCATCATGTGTGCAGTACTCTAATATCCTCAATGACAACAGATTAACTTTCTTTCCTCAACAGTAGCATTCAATGCAAATTACCCAAATTATCCAATATGCTAGAATGATGGTACTTCACAAGGGTACACTGGAAGGCCAGTTTCTCATATTGCTGGGAAAAAAAGGTCACTCCTATCAAGATACAAAGGCCCCTCCTTGCAGCATGTATTCCCACAAGTACAGGGCATGGATGGAAGAGCAGTCAAGGCTGGGGACATTCACAGAGGCTCCAGTCTTCCTGGTCACTGAACACGTGAGGAGCGTTGGGCAAGTCACTCTCCCTGTACACTGGCTATCCCTGTTCAATACAGAGATAACACTGCTTCCTCCCTTCAAACAAAGTGCTGGAGGCATAAAAATTCCTAGACTGAGAGGTGTAAAATCCCTTGATGATGAGGTAAGTGCCTTGAGCAAATAGTGGCTGGATAACTCAGACTGAAGTTTGAGCACTGTGTTTAAAGAGTTAACTTCAGAGCAGAGAAGGAAGACAGGCATGAAGGGCTCCCTTCCACATATGTAGAAATCAGTGGCTTCAGCAAACACAGGACTGGCCTCTAAATGCTGAAGCTGTGCTAAGATGCCTGCTATAGAGAAAGAAATACTTATTCTGACCTGGAAAAAAAAGAAAGGCAAATGCCATGGCTTTGAAATAAAAGAGCAAAAAGAAAGAATAGGCTCAGGAGGGTTTATAAATCCTCTTAGGCAGCCTCTCAATATTCCCTTCCCTACAACTTTAGAGTAGGGCTTTAGAAAATTTCAAGGAGGATGGTCAGACACTATGATTATAGCCATTTCTGACTTCATCCTGATTAGAATGGCAGTCAAGTTTGATGGGGTTAACTCATCAGGTCCAAACAAACCTCTGTATAAATATAGCCTTTTTGTAGAACCTCTGCTTTGGAATAGCCTTAGTTTGCTTTAAGCTTATTCAGTTATAGCTTTCCTGAGTATCTGAGAAAACAAAGTAAAAATAGGTTTATAGTGACACGAAGAAAGGGTTGGGGGCAATATTCAGATGAGCTTCATAATCAAGATGAAACCTCTAAAATATTTTTAGAAGAAATTCTTGCTATGAAATATTCTAGTAGAAGACAAAGAAATTAAAACTTTTGGAAGGATTTTGAAGTGTTGAAGCAGCAGGGCAAAACTGGGGATATCCCCTTTGTACAACTCTGGGATATGAAAAGGTCAAAAGCTCTCTTTCAAGGAAAAGGACAATTGTGAAGGAAAGAACAGGCTAGAATTGTTCAAGCTGCTCCACCTTGTTGTAGGGGGCTGACACAATCCCCAGGCAGCTGTCAGGAATGAAACAGGGCAGTGACAAATCACAACTACATTTGCCCCCTTCCTCCCTCAGACCTTTAACACTGCGTGCCTAACCCCAAGCACTCTCCGCAGCACTGCTGCTAACTTGCAGCAGACCATCCCCTGTTTATAAGATTCCAAGAGCTTCCCAGCTGGGGAGTGCTCTTTCCCCCCAGCTACACAGCCTAGTTTGCAGTAGCTGCATTATCAATGGCTTCACCCTCGTCAAAGCCCACTCAAGCCCTTCACAGCCATACCACAAAGGCAAGAGATGCTCTTGTGTGACCAGACGTGACAACGCCCCAGGCTGTATTTCCCCCTTCAAACACCCGCCACAGACCGATGGGCAGCCCTTGTAGCCTCCAGGTATTCCCGGCAGGGCAGGCATTTCTATTAACTCAACATTCAAGAGGTGCATGAGTGAGAAGGGGGGAGAGCAATCAAAGCATTTGAAATGCCAGAGTCCTGCCAAGTTGCCTGTGCTGGGCTGTACCCTGCTACATTAGTTATAACTGCAAGTAGCTGCTATCAGCAGCTGATTGAGCAAAAAGCTACTTTGGAGCTTTACAAAATTAAGACAGTCTCAACATGCAGATAGAATTCAAGTGTGAAAGCCTTTCCCTGTCTGCTCCTCTCCATTTTAAGATCCTAGGCCCCTACAATCCCCATAGGAATCTGGAGTCTCTAAACTACAGTTTACCCAGAGTGAAAAATAAGCATCACAAATCCCTAGTTCCTGTTGCAAGTGTTGCAAAATTTCTAGGAAGCTGACAAAAATTTCTGTTTAGCTGACCCCTCACTTATGTTGTCCCTTAGACTGCCTTTGTTACTGGTGATGCCCAAAGGCTTTCCTTGCAGAGCCGCCAGAGAAGCCATTGCTGAACGTCTCCACATCCTGGGCCATGACAGGAGTGTGCCAGATGCACATTTTAAAAAGCAGAGCATGTATCAGCCTCCTCATAGAGCCCTGTCAGAAAATTTGATTAACGGTAACGTGCTACAAATCCTAAGGAAAAATGCAGCCCCTCATAAGCGTTCTACCCAGATCAAAGCCGTGTGGCCATGGATACTCAGCACCAAATGTAGTTTCTGAGGCTCTTTTGCCCCTCAGAATGTTTCAAGCCAAAAAAGATTTCAGGCTAGCAGAAGGTTTGGGAGTCGTGTTTTCATAGCCTCTGAAGTTTCAGAGCAAAAAGTTTCACAGTAAACTCCAGCGATCTGAAAAACCTGAAACCTTCAACGAACACTATATTTAAATTATTTGGGATAGAAGGAAGAAAATGCTTTCCACTTCTGCTCCATGACCCACAGGTTAATGTACTAGTGTGATAAAACAATAGGTTACGATAGGAGTCTCAATACAATTAAAATCATAGAACTAATGGTGATCCGTTTCAGATGAAACTACTGAGGAAAATAAAGGATTAACTATTTTTCCCCATTTATTAAGCACATTGAAGATTTTAACCACGTAAAAGTGTGATTTACATGTATGCACTTGCACTTATATGGGCAAATCTATGTAAAGAGATCCATTTGATCATTAAACCTTGTACTACCAGATTTCACTTACTCATACCAAGGAATTCTACTAATTTCTACACCAAGAGGATTATTGTAGAAGCAGTTTAATATAGGTATCTAACAGAAAAAAATACCTGCTGAAGCAGGCTGTGATATGCTAGAAAGGGTTGTAAGATGAGTAAAAAGGCTGAATAAATGACACACTACTGAGAAATGCTAAGCGTCTCAGCAGACTTCACTGACGGCAACACAACTGCATGCAGTTGGTCATTTCCAAAAATGTTTCCTACTTCTGGGAATAATCTTTAATTAAAATGTGGGAAGTCAGTGGTGCTATCTCTCATGGATCCTCAGGATCCTCATGAGTCCCGTTTTACCTCTAAAATGAAATGATATGAAGAATTTTCTCATGACAAGACATATGTCTTGCCATTGTGTTTTGAATACATTTCTCCAGTATCTAACACAGCAAAACCTCATCTGCTGTTTCTTGAAACAGTGTGATCTAAACAGACAGATTTGAAAAGAGAGAAAGAGATCAAGTTTCAGCTGGAATTTATATTTAGGAAGACACCTGCTGTTGAGGTGAAACAAACACAATAAGTCAAGCATTTCAAAGGTCTTTATTACTCTGTCAGTTCATTTTCAAATCCTTTCCTGTAGAGTCTACCCCTATGCAAGAAAAGGAAGGCTTCACAAACACAATGGGTCCTTCTCCTTCTCCTGTATGTTGGACCAGCATTGAGGGGGCCATGAATCAGTTTAGGATTAGGAAGATTGCAATGCAGGTCCAACACAGAAGTACCTGTTCCAAATGCTTATTCCCTGCAGTTGACCCTCAATAATTGGTATTAACGATTTGTATGACAGTAAGATTGAGGGATCAGCTGAGGAGCCTTGGGACCTAATACCCATTGTAAAGGAAAAAAAGAGTTTGCACTCTAAGTAACAGAGCAGGAGAAAAGAATTTACCTTCAGGCTGCAGATTGAGAAGAACACCACAGCCAGAATGGAGTGACTTGTTGAAAAGGAACTAAACTGGAAACTTGTTTAAACTAAACAGATTTCTCACATCTTTGTCCGTTCCCTGAACCATAGCTGATCATTTCCCACACAGCCTTGGAAGACTTTCACCTCTAAGTTCCTTTGAGGCTGCTGCACTTTGGCCCCATCCCACAGAGCCCAGTGTGCTTTTCACTTCCCTTCATCTGAGCTGGCTGCAACAAATGTTCCTTCTGTGGCCTCTCTGCAGCACTTCGTGGACAGGCATCTGTTATCCTGTCAAAGACACAGGGCCCTGAAGTCCAGCTACTTTCTGCTCCTCGCACCAACGCTGACACCCCTGGTGTCCTATTAGTAGAGGAACACTCTTTTCCAGCCTCACGGATGCTCCAGCTGAGCAGCTGTCCTCCCGAGGAATGTGCGGCCCAAGCGAGTTAGACACGCTCATTTGTAATGGCTGCAAGAGCCACGTGCCTCTCCGCTTTATCTGGAGACTCTGGCAAAACAATCCACACCTGTACATATTCCTGTGCCTCTAGCACTCTTCAGGCGTAGGTCAAAGTCATCTCACTTTGAGAACCTCCTCACTTATACACGTTGTCTTCCCTGACTCCCACAGTCTGTCTCTGTCTCCCTCTCCAGCCAGTTCCCTTCTTGCTTAGCCAGCCTTGGAGTGACACCAAAGCTGTTACCAAAGCACACCCCTCCATTCCTCCTTCCTGCCCACAGTCTCTTCATCTCTGCATGTGCCTCCGAGATCCCTGCCCCTTCTCCCACAACCTTTGAAGCTCAAAATGCACCATTAGCACTCAATGTCTCTGCCTCCGCTTTTGGGGAAGTTTCACGGCTCCAAACACCTCTTCCGCCAGCAGATTCAGCTGGATTGATTTCCCTTGCCTTCAGCTCTCCCACTGTCCACAAGGGATCCCACTTGAATGCAAGCCAGACCCCCTGCTCGGGGAGCTGCATTGGCCATATGCTGCTCAGCCTGTGCATCTTGCTCAAAGTGTGATATTCAGCCACGCACCGAGACTTCAGAGTCGCAGTCAGAATTAATAAAGTGCATAGGGACACCTCCTCCCTCCTCACCTTTGATTATCACACCTGCATAATGTGTGGTCATGCAGCTATTTTCTTGATGCTGACTGAGATATAAGCAGCCTAATAACACTGCAGTATATTATTTTTTGACATTTGTTTCCATGCTGGAAAAAAAGCCATAAAAACTGTGAGTAAAATTGAGAACAGACCCTTTCAGCTGGTGTAAATCTAGAGATTTCCATTGATTTTTGGTGGATTTATGCCAGTTTCAAAGTGAAGATTCAACCCTTAAAATAACAAGTCACATGTTTTACACATCTTCCATATTCTTAATAAATTATCTAACAGGTTTTCATTTAATTAAAACTTGACTGAGATATTTTTGTATGGAAGGATATTAATGGAGATCTCACTAATCCTGGACAAGTTGCTTTGCATTTGACACTGATGCAATACTTGGAAATTAGAGTGGAAGAACAGTATGGTCCCACTCGAGTTAACTGCCCCACTAACTTGAGCTTTACCCCAAAAATGAGCAGATGAGGTCACACACTAAGAATTTCACTCTATTAAATTACTATGTGCTGATTCCCTGCCTTGCTTTTTAAAAGTAAGGTGACAAAGATCACTGTAATCTACATTTAATGAAACATCGTATCTCCTGTGTATTCTCATTGATCGTGGGGTTTTTTTATCATTCTTAAGAGAATATTGGGCTTTTGAAATGACAGAGGCTCCTTTCCTTGAAGAAATTCTTGCTGTCTGCCAGTGATCTTGTTATATGCTTTGAGAGTCTGCTCCATTTGTAATTAGAGTCAAACTATCAGGGAGTTTTTGAACCACAGAATATCTTTCCAGCAGCAAAATCCAGTCAACATAATAAAACTTGCACTGCTTTCTTTAAGTGTCAGACTGCTGGGATTGTTGGTTTGCCAGAGGTGCACTTTGAAAATTGTAACAAAACAAAACAAAACAAAAAAGCAAAACAAAAAGAAAAGATTAACACAAGTATAGTTATTGCAAGCTTGTATTCCAAATATTGATCACAGGATCCCCATTCAAGACAGCTTTGCTCAGGACCTTTTCTGAACAGGGGCAGCACCAGGATGCCCCAGAGTCACCTTCTTTAAAGATTCTCCTACATCAGGAGAATGCTGAATTCTGCATTTTCTGATTTAGAATCCTGTTCAGAATCTCCTGATTTAGAACCGTCAACATTGTAATTCCGTATGCCACCATTGCTGCTTTTGCAAATACAATTATTGTATTTGGTTGTTCGTTTCAGAAATATATTGATGTTTCTTCCAAGTTTTGGAAATGGGAAGAGATACTGCAAACTGCAAAATGTACTTTGCATGTCAGAATTTAACCAGCCCCCAGTGAAACTGCTGAACTGGGACCTAGTGCTTTGACAAGTGTTATTTAATGCTGTGGTCAGAGGACATGACGTTTGCAATGTTATCCTGGAAGGGGGCAGGTTCTAAGAGGACTGGCAGCTCTTGATTTGCTTTCCATTTTTTAATGCTCAGTAGTAAACAGTTATTTTTCTTCAAGTTTTCTGTACCTCACCCCTAAATCAATGGAAGCCAAAATCCTCACCCTTTTTTGGGATAAAGGGGGTACCCAAAACAAAACATCTCGACTTGACTCCAGGAGCTGGGGCTTAATGGAAAATATCAAACAGCAGATTTGTCAGCCCTTTTTTGCCTTAGCTAAATACAACCAACCCAAAAAGTGCCCTTAGCAGTCATATCTAAACAATAGGAGGTCTTCCTTTCTACACATAAACAAAGAGGGACTAAGGACCATTGAAGTAAAATCACTCATGTCAGTAAAGAATCATTGACCTTGTTCACTGCCTTCAGGAGGAGGCAAATACAGCAAGATTAAAGTGTTCAGTTGTGTCAATTCTGGTATTTGGAAAGCGCTTGGGATCAGGTGAATCAGATGAGGCACAGATTAGAGTAGCTAAACATGAATTTCACTCATATAATCACAGAATATCCCCAGTTAGAAAGGACTCATCAGGATCATCAAGTCCAGCTCCTGGCCCTACACAGGACAGTTCCCAGAGTCAGACCTTGTGCTCAAGAGCATTGTTCAAACTCTTCCGGAACTCCGGCAGGCTCAGTGCTGTGACCACTTCCTTGGGAGCCTGTTCAGTGCCCAACCACCCTCCGGATGAAGAAACTTTTTCCAATATTCAATCTAATCCTCCCCCAACTCTGTTTCATGCTGTTCCCTGGGGTCCTATTAATGGTCACCACAGAGAAGAGATCAGTGTCTGTTCCTCCTCTTCCCCTCTCAAGGAGTTGTAACTGCACTGAGGTCTCTCCTCAGTCACCTCTTCTCCAAGCTGAACAGACCAAGTGACCTCAGCCACCGCTCATACAACCTCCTCTCAAGGCCCTTGACCATCTTCATTTCTCTCCTTTGGGTTGTCACTAACAGCTTCACATCTTTCTTATATTGCAGTGCCCAAAACTTCCCCCAGCACTCGAGGTGAGGGTGCCCCAGTGCAGAGCAGAGCAGGGGCAAACCCCTGCCTTGAGCAGCCAACAAAGCAGTGCCTGATGCCCCTCAGGCACTCTATGCTGTCATTTCAGGCTTTGAGGAACAAGTAACTAGATAAAAGGGTCTGAGTCTAAAAACAGAAAAATACCTTAAGCCCCTGAAATATCATCCAGGTGGAAATCAAATGTGCTGCCTACACAATTCTCACCATAATATTCCTATGGCTCTAAACTAGGAAATGCCTGCACACCTTCTCAGACCTGACATTTGGTCCCAAGCTCTTCCATGGAAAGCCATCTTGCCCACTGCTCTAGTCTGCCTTCCCCTAGCCGGGAAGAGAACAGCAGAAACCACCAGTCTGTTTTCTACACTTTATTTCTGGTTTATAGGCTGGTTTCCTCTGAAAGGTCTGTGTAGGCACTGCCAGGAGTTTGAGCATTGAGTCTCTCTAGACCAACACCTACAGAGACAGAAAAGGATTAGCCCCAGGGCTGGCTGGACAGGAGAGATCTTTCATTCTCTGTAACAAGCCTCAGGCAAACAATCACTGCTCCTGGATCTAGGGATGGAGTCTTCCCCTAAAGCACATTATGGTGTTCCCATCTATGACCCCATATGATGGGGCTAAATGCAACAGCAACCTTTTGCTTCTCTTTTCCTGGGAGTACCAGACACTACAAAGACCTTTTCCTGTGTGTTGTACTTACACCTACCTGATCTTTCAGAAAGGATCCAGTGCACACCTTTAACAAGCAAAGTTATTAATCTTAACGTAAAGTCTGCTCAGGGATTCTCAGGTCAGTTCAAAATTATAAGTATATGCAAAAACTGTAACATTTAAATATTTGCACCTATGCCTTCACCCAAAAGGCTCCTGAAGTAGTTTCCCAAGGTATTTTTTTTTTCTTTTCTTGATAAGTACATCTTGTCAGAAATTTGAAATGGAATATTGGTAACTTCCATTTATGAGTTGATTATAGCTAATGGACTCATCAAAATCATAGGATCATAGGATTTTTTTCTTCTTTTTTACTTCATGTTATCCAATCACAGACTGCAACAGCACAAAATACAGCCTTTATTCTTTATTTCATTCGATCTAGTAAGTATTCTGAGTAGCCCTTACTGACAATCTGATTTCTCACAAAGGAGTATTTGCAAAGTGAAAGATGGATATTCTGTGAAATATTTTACTTGTCATCAGTTTTGTGTTCTTATATCTCAGACTGAGACATCCTCTGACAGATAAGTTCAGTCATCAGAGTAAAGACTAGCGGTTTCTTTCTCAAAGGCTGGACCACACTGCTCCCGTGTGGCTTCTGAGGAAAACAGAACAGGCTGAAATTACTCCGACAAACTTCTCATCCTCCGCTTGTATAATTCAGGCCGTACATATGTTTCTCAGATGGCACAATTGGCACAATGCATTCTCTTGACACCTGACAAAATAAAAATGACAGTGGCAAATTTCACACAGAGGGTTTTGGGGGTTTTTAAGTCCACTGTAGTATCAGTGCCAGTACAAAGTTCCTTTGAGTAGCTCGACACTTGGTTATTAGCACATGGCTAAAAACGTTTCACACCAAAAGTAAGGGAAGAACTCTGCACCTGCTGAGATCTCCTCAGACACATCCCTCAGAGGTCTGGGCTGCCTCACCCACGGGATAGAGACCCATGTCACAGGGGCTGCAGCGAGGAAGCACCAGATTCTGAGAGAAATGCTGCTCATTAGCACCCAGAGACATAGAAACTTAAAATATCCTGAGTTGGAAGGGACCCACAAGGATCATTCAAGTCCTGCTCCTGACCCTGCACAGGACAACCCCAGGAATGGTGGTGACATTGGTCTTTGTCAGGCACTGTTTGCCATTTGGCTGCTATCTTTGCCACCAGACAGTGAGAATGATTCCTGCAAGGATTCAATCCCAAATGCAGCAAATATTTTTAGTAAGAATGTAAATACTGCTTTCCTGAGAAGTCTGAGAGGTCAAACGATGACCAAATACAATCCCAGCAGAAAGCACTGCCAGTATCAGGTCCTTCATTTGAAAAGTATTTAATCCATAATATACAATTACATCAAATGAGGTGACAGATACAGGTATTCTGGAATCCTAACCATTAACACCAACCATAATAGGAAAATGACCTGAAAAATAATTGTATGCTGAATAGACCTGTTTGAATATGTGTTAAGACCAGTAGCATTTCTTGTAAAGAGATGACATTTTCCTTTGATTATTACACAGCTAATTGTACATTAATTCAGTGAATTCTTTTCCTATTGATCTAAATTTTTCCTTCATACCAAACTATATCTGCAAATAGACAGTAAAAACAGCTGTTATTTTTCAGAGTAAAAGTATTTTTGACCTGTTTTATCAGAAAGGCTTCCCATCCTCAAAGCCAAATGCAAAAGCTATTTCTCCTTATCTGGGGGACATGCAGACAGAAGGGGTGGGACAGGGGGAGTAAAAGAGACCTAAAAGAAATTATTCCATATAGAAACAAGCCTTACAGAAGAAACCTCAAAGAAACCCTAAAAGCTAATTCTACCCAACTTCCCATTTTCCCTTTCCATGGAAAACCAGCAGACTGACAGCTCATATAAATAGAGCAGATGAGTTCAGCATGAAGGCAAGCAGGAACAGAAATTCCTATTGGATGGTGGAAGCAACAGCTACCCCAGACGATGTTACTGTATCATCTCAGATTGCTTGCAGGCCTCATTTCAATTAAAAAAGATATTTGTGAATCAGACAGAAACGTGGTATCTTAGAAAGGAATCAGAGGATCTGTCAGCGTTCTGGAGAGTTTACTTTTAACGCGTACCAGGCCCTAACCACATGCACACAGAGAACAGAGCATAATGAAGGCAGACTTAAAAGTTCCAGTGGTTCATAGACCCTCAAAGGGGATGAACAGCTCTGAAGAAGATGTTATGTGCATCAAGCAAATCCTCCTTAGTTCACACAGTTATTGACCCGAGACATCACAATTATTCCTTCAGAGCCATTAAGGGTCAAATGTGTTAATCCCATTGCCACCACAGATTATTTGTTACACATTTTACAGAGTAGGATAAGGAGGACTGCACGCACTCATCACTTGGAGACTACATCTCTTCCTTGAGCCACATTTCAGTCTTGATACCCAGGGCCTTACATTACTGACAGGACACAGCAAGAGGTGAAACAGGAAATCGGGGAACCAGGGAGAGGTACAAAGCCACCAGAAGGCAACATGTCCTGTTGGGACAACCCAGCTGCTCTCCCCCTTGGGTTCAGCTGTGTGCTCACTGGCACAGGGCTGGAGAGGAGACATTTTCCTTTTAAGTGCAATGTGCCCAGAAAGCACACAGAAACAGCTGCGTCCCTTCATTCCCTCTGGTACAGGGAATCACTGTCACCAAACTTTCCGCTGGATTGCAAGGAAGCATTTCTGTATCCTTCTACATCTGCAAAAGCCAGTGGCAAGCAGAGGCTTAAGCAGAGACAAACCTAGAGCTGTACCAGCTGAGGGAAGGAGTGCCTGGAATACTCAGCAACCCTTGTCCCAGCACTGCCAAACAGCCAAACCCACAAAAGCCAGCATTTAACTGCAGGACCTTTCCGTGTGCCTTTCAGACCTCTTGGATGAGCACACAAATCTCTCAGCTGCCTATTCCAAAAGCTTTGTGCACATTTTTCATCAAGAGACCTGCTTGCACCCTCTTTTGTGGGCAGCACCTTAAGGAAGCAGGTCATTCCAACTCCAGGAGCAAAACCCAGAGTGAAGAAATCGAGCCTTCTTCAGCCTCTGACAGAAAAATGCTGATGTGTAATAGCTGTGACACAGATCACATAAATCAGCATTTCTGAAGTTACTCCTTTCTTCCCTGTGCCAAAATTGTCATAACTAACTATTTCAGACTCATTAAATCTCAATATTGGAGCTCTTTGCCTTTTCTAAAAAAAAAAAAAGAAGAGCAAGGATAGTCAAGGTAGAAATTGCTTGAAATGCCTAAAAATGTTTTAAAACTATTGTTTAGGTCTCTCAAATTTACCCATGATTAAAAATCTGCTGAAAAGCTATGCTGAAATAAACAAATTTAGGCTTCATTGGGCTGATGATTTTCTACTGAACTTGCCATGGTCACCACATAACTCAGTCTATCATGGCTGCAAGTCTTGTGCATCATTCCTGTGGCATGCAGATACACTTTAAATCATGGAATAAGAAAAGAGGATATATACAAAACCAGCACAAAACACGAAGATGAATATAAACCATTTACTGCATCATCTCTCGGAAGGTGCAGCAAAGAAGCACAGAAGACAACCCTGAGGTTCCCACTTTGCTTTGCTGCTTGTAAGCTGCTGTTCCTCCACTCGTGTTGTACATTACTCTGTCCTGTGGGAATACACATATATGCTAATATATTATTAATATGATAACAGAGGGCCTCATTTTCTTGCAATTTTTTAATACTCAGTTGGTAACAGCTGCACTGCAGCTCCTGTTAAATTGTTTTCCAGTAGCAGAATTCTTCCACGGAGCAGGATAAAGAAAAAAAAGTATCTTCATTTGGGGCTTAAATTGGCCTCAAAAATGTCATCAAAACACTGCTTAAAATATGCATTTTTGCAAAGTGTGGGAAAACTCTTCAGTCTTTGGGTTATTCTTTTGGGGGAAGGAAAAGAGATTTTGGCTATGCACAACCTCAAATTGCACGCAAGCCAAAGATTTATAATTTCCTTCACAGATAACTGAATATTACAGAGATGGTGAGGGAGGCAAATGAAGAGAAAAATAAAGGAAGACAATATTTTTAGCGTACATCACACAAAATTTTACATCTACTTAGTTTTGCATATCACTAAGGGAAAGGCAAGTGAGTCCTGCAAGCCTGTAAGTAGGCTATTGACCTGTAAAGTCACATTTTATAGTGGCACCAAAACATTTCACAGCTCCTTAATAGTGTAAGTGGAGAAACTGGATTCTCCATTTCCAGTTCTTTTTGTAAAGACAGTGAACCTCAGATGCAGCAAACTACTTAAGTGTTAAGCAAGAGCATTATCTCAACTAACATGTATGCAAGAAGTCAGACGATTCGAGTTAGGCATGCCTTGAAAATATTTTTTTAATAAATATCACTCAATTGACTGAGAGCAGATGTGAAAAATGAATAAGTACTAATATGGGGGCTATCATCCATTTTCCCTGCAAACCCACAAATCCATAACTGTACCCAGCCACATTGGGCAAACAAAGGTTTTTCTACTCACTTGTTATGAACAAGAAATTCAAAGCCATTTTTTTGTGTAGCTGCTCTCCTGTGATGCGAGGAAAATTCTTTTAATGCTTTTATCTTGAATTCAGTAAGTCCTGTGAGAGGGGATTGTTTACATTTGGCCAAATGTTTTCATATTTGTGCCAATTTTAAAACCACAGATTTGTTCTTTGCAGTGATTATCTATGCTGAGATGATGACCATGTTTTGTGTTATTCTCATCTACTTACAAGTAGAGCTAAGGTTTCTACTAAAAAAATTGCCTCTAAAACCTGCAAGTGAGACAACATCTTTCACATGCAACCCAAACTGAATATAAGCAGAGGTGCTTGGTAAGGGCCCTCCTCTGTGGCTACCATTATTCACAATAAATGTTTGCAGTTTACCCTAGATGACAAAACTAGAAATAAGATCTCAGTTTTATATTCAAAAGCTGGTCAAGCTCATGTCACTATTCATACAGTAATATGAACATCAGTCCCAGGTTCATGCTGTTGGGAATGCTCAATAAAGATCAACACTTTAGATGCATCTTTGGTTGGTGAAATAACAACAGGGGCAGGACAATCAGAAAGGGCTGCTCTGTGCCTCCCCATTCCCTCTTTCCTCTTGGGAAACTGAGGCATCACACGATTTTTCCTTTCCCTTCACTTTCTAACTATTCCAAGCTCTGGGACATAAACTGATTCCCACTGATGCCCGGGTCTAATCTTGACACCACAGTACCAACTGCAGGAGCTGAAGTACCCCAGCAGCTGCCAGGGCAGCCGACACTTCAGCATGAGCAGAAATCAGTCTGTGAGCAGCCCCCTTGACTTCAAAGGGAAGTGGCCTGAAATAACAAGGCTACAATGGCCATAGCTGTCTTCAGGACACGGGCAAAACTATGACACAGATCTGTAAAAATTAAGTAGTGTAACAGCTCCCTCAGACACCACTCAGTTACTTTTCATTAATAGAAGGGGTTTCTTGCTGCTCTTATCTACAGAGCTGTTTCCTGGTCATGAACTTGTATTGTGATATAGCTACTTTAATGCTGTTGGTCACTAAAATCACCTGTGGGGTGTTTATTTATTAAAAAATGCTGGTAAATTCTATTTTCAGGCACTAATATCTAACCATGTCATTAGCATTATACACCCTCATCTCCCTCCTGGTGAGTACAGGACACATTAAACTGCTGCCACAATGACAGAGCAGTTGCAAGACCCCATTCTTCAGAGCTTCTATATCACAAGAAGGCTCTTCCTTATTTTTGTCAGACGTTATGGGGAGCCTGGTGAAACTGTTTCCCCAGGACACTCACTTCTCCGGGCTGAGCACCAAAAATAGCTAGATTTGAGAGCTTTTGCTGCTTTCTTAGTTGATCAGAAATTCAAAACAATGCATGCTGCTGCAATAACCTACTTCATCTTCCTTTTTAGTCTTCAAGAAGTCCCAGAAAAAAAAAAAAAAAAAAAAGACAAGAAAGCAGAAATTGGACTGTCTCTCCAGAAAGTCATTTCATAGAAAGATTTCTGGTACACACCAAACTCTGCACAGCAAACCACTGGGTACAAAGCATTGTGTGCATAAGGCTTCAGAATAAATGTTTCTTTATAAAATGCCCCCAAAGAAAGTAGACTACTCAAGTAATCTCTGCATCAAGAGATTTTCTGCAGGATTTTCTGCTTATCACTCCTTTGGCCAACCAGCCCAAGTGGTTTTAATGTCCCTTTTCTCCCTGTCACAGAACATAAATGTTTCCACTGCAAGTTCTGAGACTTGAGTGTCACTCTGAGCTGCACAAAGCAGATGCTGAACTGACAAGTTCACTGAAATTTCTACCAAATTTCTGTGAAATGCACCCATAAATAAAGTCTGTCAACACTTGCTGTTCTACACTGATTGCCAACATCTCACTATTCTCAAAATAAATACCTCCTACAGATACTTTTAGTTGCCTGGAGTACTAGATGTTTAAATAGAAGTTAAAGAATACAATTTCAAATGTGGATTGATGATCTTTGCTCACTCTTAAAGAGCCAAAGTCCATCAAATAGATATGGGAGATCAAAACAAAGTCAGTTTCTATCTTTTTCCACTGCTGGGCCTCAATGGCCTTCAAACAGCCACCCTTTCTGCCTCAAGTTATTTATGACAGCTGCTTCATCATGCAGTTATGCACTCACTAGTGCATTTCCAAGTTTTCTTAAATCCTAGGGAGAGAATAACTCTTCCATTATTTCTTGTTTCTAAATGTCTGAAAATCAGAAGCATTCAAAAATTAACTCAAGTTACATAAAAGCACTACTTGAGCAAAATTCAAGCATTTGGAACAGAATATATATTCCATTTCACAGCATTCATTTTTTACAGATTTTAATTATTTTTTCTTAAGAAGAGAATAAGGAAGAGTTTTAAGGAACAGCGGCATTTGCTGTTAGTTATAAACCAATCAGCAGGTTATAAAATACTCAGGGAAAGCACACATACACCCCCAAACATCAGTTCATGTCTCAAACCAGGTATCAGGTGTCCTGGCACCGTTACAGACAGGCACACCCATACTGAGTTATCACTCTGAGGAGCAACATTTCACTGAGGGTGAGTGACTCTGCAGTGCAGGGCTACCTTTACCCAGCCGTCACTCATTCCATGGTACCTGTGCTACTAATCACCCAAAGAACCTACCCAAGGTTTGTAACGAAGGAGACAAGCATCAAAATAATCAAGAGTTTGCAATTTCTTTGTCTTTGGGCTCATCCTTCATAGTACAGTCCACCCCCTTCCTATTACCAAAGCTGAAGGTTAAGTGCTTGCAAAATCATCTATGACAGCAGGTCCATATAGAAGGAGGTAATTTCTGCCAGCCAACTTCTTAATTTAAAGCATTACAGACTTTAAATCAGGGTCAGGCTATGCCTCTGTTGGCCGGATACTGACTATCAAGCAGCCTGAGCAGCCACATGACCATTTCAGATAGACTCCTCAGCACCAGGAGAAAGACTTTTACACTACAATCCCACATTCTAAACGCAACCATAAAAAGGCTGAAGTTAAAAAGCGTATTTACAGTTCAGCTGCTAATAGACAAATAGGTCCTTTTAGATTAATCAGTCTCACTCGATTGCCCCAGTATTACTTCTAAAGCCAAACTGAGCACCAGCACAAGCAAATGAAACTGTGCTGCACTGCGCTGTTCCCAGTCCTTAACCAGGGGCTCAGGGGCCAAAATCCCATCTCCAACAAGAGAGGCACAAATCCTCAGATTCAAATTCTTATCCTTCCACTCTCATCCTCCCAATTGATAAAGCACAGGACATCATTACAGTCGTCTTTTCAATGAAAGGGAACATTTATTTCAGACATGCAAAACCAGGCAACTTAATTATGACCTTTCTGATGAGACAGTTCCTAGATTTTCTATCAACATGTTCCCAAGCCCATTCCCAGGGGAACTCAGTGGTAACATGAAGAGCGTGACCATTTATTTGGCTTAAGGAACACATTAATTTATCTGGCTTATAGAATTTAAACATCTGACGAATGACAGTGTGGTTGATTTTATTCATCAGCTAATTGCTTTGCCACCTGGAGCTGCAGCTTTATATATTCAGCTTATAAAAGATCTGAAAAGGATCTCAATTATTCTTTAATTTGTTCCTTGAATTTAAAGTAGGAAAATCTGGCTTAATCAAACATTGTCTCAATTCTATTGGGATATGTCTAGTTACCTTATAACAAGGTAAGCTTTCATTTAATCATATGATATGATAATTCCCCACTTTCAAGCCAAGTATCCTCTTAGTTACAATCAATTTTCCACTGAAAAAATAAACATTGTCTCTTTACTGAAATCCCTGTAGAGGAAAATAGTCCTTTTAAAGCAACTTGCTGTTAGTACAACCACCCTAGGAATTTTTGTGTTGGAATTCATTAAACCCCCTCATTTAGCTCTGACGGGTAAATTGTGATATCCTGATTTTTCAGAAATGACGCTTCACACACAGGACGATTTTTGGCATAGTTGAAAAAGTCTGATAATGAGCATTTGGGCAGAATGGTGGGATAAGCAAAATCTGGGGGCTAGCTTTTATTTTGCCACATAAAACAATTCTATGTAGCATCCTCTGAAAATTGACTTCCCGATAGTCCTTGTACTTATTTTGACAGCAAGTAACAAAGGGGTAAGATGACGTATCAAGCACAAAATAGCTTT